>JANAVB010009952.1:0-129952 GCA_029216955.1 Iris pallida
GAAGATGATGCCGAGCACGAAAGTGACGCACAGGGCCCACGAGGGGAGGGTCCGGAGCTAGAGTGAGGGCGGGGCCGCCGTGTGGGGAGGAGGGCAGGAAGGAAGGAAGTCGGCACTGGGGAGGAGGGCGGGCGGGAGGCTCAGAGGGGCTGAGGGAGGAAGAGGCGGAGTTGGGCCACGCAGGGAGCGGGTGGCCTGGGACGGAGGGGGGTGCGCCGCGGGGAGAGCCACCGTCGGCGGGGGACGAGGGGGGGACCTCGGAACAGGGGCGGGGAGGAAGGGGAAGGCCGCCCCGGTGGCGCAGGGACGGGGTCGGGGGGGCCCTTCGGAGGGGGAGGGTGTTGTCGACGACTGCTCACGAGGGAGGGGCAGGTGGAGCGCAGGCGCCGCGGCGACTGCACAGGGAGAGGAGGGGGCGCAACGGGTGGGGACGCCGCCGCGAAGGATGGCCGCGCCTGGCCAGGTTGGTCGGCGCCGCCGAGGGCGGCGAGGTGGTTGGTTGGGGAGGAGGGAGGGAGAGAAACCCTCGGCGAGAAGCCGGCGGAGTGGGGAGGAGGGGGCAGCTCCACGGAGGGGTGGGCCATGCGGGCGCTGGCCAACCAGGATGGGAGGGGAGACCACCGAGGGGGGCAAAAAAGAGGAGGGGAGTCGCCGGCCCGGCAGGCCGACCGACCATCCCTGCCAGAGGATCCCGACGGGCGGCGTGGGCAAGAGGGAGGTCGCCCGCATCCTCTCTCCTGTCATCTTCATCTATATATATATATTATATATATTATATATATATTATATATATATATAATATATATATATAATATATATATATATATATAAGGAAATATATATATAAATATATACATATACAGTATATATACATTTAAACAGTAGTATATATATAAAATATACTTAACAGTATAATATATAATATATACATATACATATATATATATATAATATATATATATATATATAATATATATATATATATATAAAATCCAGCCCAAAACCCATTGGGCCCGAACCCAAACCCATTTTAAACAGTAAACCCAAAATATATAAAACCGTTACTGTGCGGGTTTAACCCGTTAGCATAAAACTAAACCGCTACCCAATATTTAAAACTCGTGTCCGGACAGTTAGGGACACGAGTGTTTGAATCTGACACCGAGTCCTGTGTCCGTGGCTAGCACGACACGCACGACACGAATTCGTCGTGTCCACGCTCACCACTGGACTCCTCGACACTGGGCGACCCCATACACGTGTACACGAGACACGACACGAACCATAAGAGAAGTGACACGTACGTGTCCGGCGAGGAGAAGAAGCTGTCGGGGGTGCTACACGGCAGAGGAGCCGTCGGGGTGCGTCGAAAAAATGTAGCCGAGTACGGCTCGTCGAGACGAACTGATTGGTGGTGGTCGGAGGTGATGACGATGGGACGACGGGGATCCTAGATCTAGGGTTCAGACGAGTTCGACGGAGAAGATGGGCTAGGGCGGTCGGGATGGAAGTAGGGTTAGGGTTTTGGTCGGGGGGGTCTATTTATAAGGCTAGGCTGGGTTTTGATTAGGGTTTCGATTAGGGTTAGGGTTAGGGTTAGGGTTTCGTTTAGTTCGTCGGGGAAGACGACAAGCCCCCCGACGGTGGTCATGAGGTTTTTGTAGAACCCCCCTATTCGATATTACACTAATTACCCACCGCCTTACTATTTGCAAATCTAAATTTGCAAACCGATTCTAAAACAATTTGATTAATTGCAAACTGCTTTAAAACAATTTAAACAATTACAAAAAGCTATAGAAACAATTTAAATAATTGCAAAAAGCTATTAAAACAATTTAAGAAATTGAAAATATATTTTAGGCTTTAAAAACCATTTAAAAATTATTTTAAAATTTCAAGAAAATTCCTAATAATTATAATAATTTATTTTAAGGATATAAATGCTATTTGTAACTAAAAATTCTTATTTAAAAATAATTAAAATATTTAGGGGCTTACACCATATCTACTGTTTCACATTTTTTTTGACTGGATAAAGGTCATTCTCCGTGAGATTTACACGGAGAATTGCCATTTTCCGACATTTTAACCCGGAGGCTGGACATTCTCCGGCACTTTACACGGCGAATGATCATTCGCATGGCCATTCTCCTGCATTTTAACACGGAAAATGGCCATTCTCGTGAGCTTTACAAAGGGAATGGTCATTCTCCTGTATTTTAACACGAAAAATCGACACTCCTGCATTTTAACACGGAGAATGACCATTCTTCGTGATTTTAACACAGAGAATGGTCATCCTCCTGCATTTTAACACGGAGAATGGCCATTTTTATTGATTTTTGAGACGGAGAATGGCCATTCTCCTGCATTTAAAGACGAAAAATGGTCATTCGTCATGATTTTAGGACGGCGAATGGTCATTCTCCTGTTTTAAGACGGAAAATGACCATTCTCCGTGAGATTTACACGGAGAATGACCCTCGTATTCCCACCCAATTTTTAATCCTAGACATACCAAATATGGATATAAAAAAAAAAAAAATCCAAAACTCGTTCCAAAGTCTCCAAAACTTGAATCAAACTCAAGGAGAATGCTCCCCCTAACTCAAATCTGGGTACGTAGATGGGGAGATGTCTCCCATCAAGGCATTCTTTCCAGCTGGCTGGGTTCGAGGCAATGAAGAACATATGGTTCCTTCTATTTAAGAAATAAATGTGGTAGGAGTGGGATTGGGTTGTGTGTCTTCTGGATGGCAACGTTGTAGAGGCTTCAGGCGTGTGGAGCGTGCATTTAGACTGGGCGAAGTAGGCCTTTAGAGTCGAGCGGCACAGGGTCTTCGAGGTGTATGGTCCCGATTCCGTCAAATCGATAAGTCACCACCAGACGTGATGTCGTACAAGTCTAAATTGCGCTTGTATAAGGAGTGTTCGTGCACATTTTAAAACATCAAAAATTTATAGAAATTTGCAATAGAACTTAAGCAGGGAAATTGAACAACATAATATGGAATTGAATAACCCTTTTCATTGATAATTCACATCATGCATAGACTCTGAAGGCCGCACATGCCTTCAGAGTCGAGCGAAGCAGGGTCTTCGGGGTGTAGGCCTACGAGCCAGTGATGCTAGCCTATGGTTGGAGATGTGGGCCTAGGGGCCGAGTTGTGGGCCTATGGGCCTGAGTTATGGGCCACAGTGACAGGGTTGTCTGAGTAAGGACCCTTTAGGCCGAGTTATCTAAGTCTCGAGTCCGGTTGAGAGAGTTGTATCAAGTCCTGCAAGAATATACGCCGTGTAATTTCATTACTATTGGTTACATACAAGTTACGAGACGTTAAAAATATACATATAATTTCTTCCGATTACCTCTTTAAAAAAAAAAATCTAAAGTTATTTGTATTTGCTTGCTCAATGTTGTGTGCATATTTTATCTGCACATTCCTCCAATAAAATGTTTCTGATTCATTACAGAGTCGTAAGTTTCTAAACCATGTAGACAAATTATATACTCCATGACCTCATGTTATTCTTCTGAACTTTTCCTACTATATCACACAAGAAACTCAAAAAAAAAAAAAATCATGATGTGAGCAAGAGGTGGCGAACAAAAATTTAAGGCAAGATTATTATAATTAGGAGATCACTAAGGGCACTACACAGTGTTAGGAGACGTCACAATTTCTGCGGTCCTGAAGTACTACCAAAAATTTGACGGTCTTATGTGAGGATTGTCAAAATTTTAGCAGTCATGTGCACATCCACGACTGTCAAAATTTTGACAATATTTGGCAGTCAAGGACTGCATCAAAATTTCTATGCACAGGACTGCAGATCATCATGGTGACAGGGTGTGTGTAGTGCCCCTAATAATCCCCTTATAATTATTACAAGTCAATTTGACATATTTCTTCAACAGTCATGGCCTGCAGAAGACGAAGACTAATTCCAAATAATGAGACTATGAAGAGGGAAAAAGAAATTCAGAGTAGACAAACATAAAATATAAGATAGATGGTCCCTTTAGAAGGGGTAGCACCTACTGAAGGACCAATTGTCATTTAATTATGGGCTTACATCCAAAGACAATTAATGGATGAAAGCTTAATCATATGGGAAGAGCTCATTGCTCTTTTAATCATCATAGATATTTGCTTGCTACCTTGACTTTCTTTCCATTAATTTTCTGCTGAATAACTCAACTAATGTCGACAGAATATCACATTAATAGCTTATCAATAAATGCAATCACATGTATCAGTCAAGTACAAGAAAAGATGAGAGAAAGATATTGTAACTTGATATTTTCCATAATTTCTTACTGTGATTATAGTCTTGTGATTATACATAAATCATTGAAGAATCATTTCCACAGGCAGAACTTGATTTTTTTCCATTGATCTTCTCTGCTGCCATGGTGCTTTGGTTATTCCCCAGGCTTCATAGAGTATTGTGATCCAATGAAATCTCGAATAGGAGGAAGTTTACGGAGAAGAATTTAACGAATGATACTAACTACTGCCTTTCGTTGAATACGAGGTTGTGACAGGTTTTGTCGCAAGGATACGGACAGTCGATTGCTTTAACTGGTCCTGACCGACCGAAGTACCAATCCCCAATGACTTTGCGACTCCCTGCACAAGAACATCCAACACGATCGATTAATTTCACTTCACAAATTGATCCACTAGTCAGTAATTACCGAAAGATTAGAATGATCATGTTTAGCATGATACGGTAAACCAAAAAAAATATGTAGAGACTTTGCTTATCAACAGAATTTCCCAAGTTACAGACTCTGCGTGGGCTAGGGAAGGGGGGGGGGGGGGGGGGGGGGGGGGGGGGGGGATGTGGGGATGGTAGAAATTTTGGTAATGCAGTAGTTGGTCTTTGCTGAAACTCAAAAGACTTTCTCAGGTTGGTTTTGATATAATTTCTGAGATTACGTACAGGCATAGTTTAAAGTATCGGCCGATAGCGATCCGATACGGCCTATACTGATACGGTTTGGCATGTCTCGATCCGATACCGACACTGGGGGCCTCTTTTCCGATCAATTTGGCAAAGAAAATTGAACGAAAAAGACAAATCAACAAGGGTTTGAAATATAATAAGGTTGTCAAAGCATGTAAAAGAAGAAAATTGATTATTGCATGTAAACCAATCGGTAAGGGTGACTACTATTCATTTAATTTCAAAAATACTAAGAAATAACACTGAAAATACTTAAAATATGCCTAGACGTGTAAATATATTTTAAATGTTAATAATTATTAATAATTATTTGTTTTCTGATACCAAAAATCCGATACTCCGATCCAAAACCGCCGATACTACCGATATCATCGATACTGATACTTATAGGAATGGTCTGATACCGCTTCCGATTCCGATACTGTGAACCTTGCAACAGCAATTGGAGCAACAGAATAGGATCTTTCGAACGGCACTTGGGATGAACCAGTGAGAGTTACACAACTTCAGTTTTTGCAACAAATGGTGAATGTGTGATCTGAATCCGTGGCGAGGGTAGTGAGAGCCATAGTACACTTTATTAATCAGAAAAAGGCCTTACATAGAATAAAAATTGCATACACCGCAAACCGCAAACCTCTCATATTAGATTTGCACCAATCACTTTTTTCGATTCCTTCCAGATCTCTAGTAAACCCTAGAAATCTCCTTCAGTCTCAAAAACTGTATTTTTCTCAAATTGACTGCCTGGAGACTTAATTAGGTCTCCTAAATTCAACTAGATCAAGAGGCCATCTGAGCCGTCGAAAAAGACAGCTGTCAATCTGATTTGCTTATTAATCTGAACGAATCCTGACCCGACAGTATATCGGTGATATGCCGTCAATATTCCATTTTTATGTCACAAAACTTTAAAAAACTTGCTGGAAATTTTTGAAACTTTTAAGTATGTCGGCTATCGGTATGTGCCGTGCTCGTACTCACTATTTTGGCCAATTTCGATCCTCTTGAGGTTCTCTAATTCTTCGGACAGTGCTCGCACCTCCCGTATGAACACAAACCATGTCCAACAATCTCTACCTTAACGAGATGTTCCTCTAACCACCTTATGAGACAGTTGTGATACTTCGTGCTACTTTAAACTTTTAGCTCTTACCTAGGTATTTCTCCCAACTAACATGGTTTTGACTAGAACCAAGAAATTCCACTCCGTCTCAGTCCTACCCAAAATTGAAATACGGCCACTGAAACATTCTTGCACCATAACCTAAAAAACTGTCATGCCACGATCTTTCCCCCAAAACTGCAAAATTGCTACGACCTACTATCAAGACTGAGAACTCTCCTCCAACTGGAGTACTTGAATCAAAGTCAAGACTGATCTGAACTTCTCAACTATAATCGCCTTGGTTAGCATGTATGTCGGGTTCTCTTTAGTATAAAATCTTCTGAAGATCAATCTTCTTATTGCACCATTTTCGTATCTTGTGATACTGCACGTCAATGTGTTTCACCTGATTGTTTGGTGAAGAAATATGTCCAAAAATAGGTCAATGACCTTTTTTGACCATATATATGGTAATCCTATATAAGATTGGATTTGACCATATATGTGGTAATCGTACATATATGGTAATCCATATAAGATTGGATTTGATTATATGTGGTAATCCTACATAGGATTGTAGTTTTTAGCCTACATAGGATTGAATTTCTATGCTATAAAGGGGTCTACGGGTGCTCCTTTACACATCTCATTGTGCTCAAGTTGTTGAATAAGTTCAACACAAAAATTTGAGAGAGTTTTTTTTCTATCTTTGTAATAGAGATCGAGTTCTTGAGTGTAAGGAGAGAAGTGTTGAGAGCTATTGTAATTTCTTTTTCTTCATAGTGGAACTAAATCACCCTCATTTGTGGAAGTAGCCATCTTCGCCGAACCACGTAAATCATTGTCTTTGTGGTTGTGAATTTTCTTTGAGTTTCTTGGGTTTATTTTCGCTGTGCCCCAACAAATTGGTATCAGAGCTATGGGAGTCTAGCAAAATTTTCGACAAAGTTCTCAGAGAAAGTTAATTGGGTGGATTCTTGATATGGCTCCGTCAAGCAGGATTGGGAAGTATGAAATTGAGAAGTTCAATGGGAAGAATGATTTTGGCTTTTGGAAAAGCCAGATGAATGTTCTTATATCTCAAAAGCTTCACAAAGCTTTACGGGAAAAGTCCAAGAAGCCCACTGACATGACCGATGATGATTGGGATGACATGGATCTCGAAACATGTGCCGCTATTCGTCTGTGTTTGGAAAGGGATGTCGTATACTCTGTGAATGACGAAACCACCGCCGCTGGGCTCTGGCTGAAGTTGCAATCACTCTACATGAGGAAGAATCTCACCAACCGACTTTATAGGTTAAAGTCGCTCTACAGACTAGTGATAGAGGAAGGTACGTCAATTCGGGATCATATTTCAAAATTCAATCGAATTATTTTCGACTTGAAGGATGTTGACATACATAAGAAGATGATCGTTTGGCGCTAATCCTATTATTTTCTTTGTCCGATTCTTATGAGAATCTTATTCAAACGTTATTGTACAGGAAGGACTCGATTTCCGTAGAAGAAGCTACGAGTGTCTTATTGTCTAATGAGGTGAGGAGGTTGGCATCTAATGGCGGAAACGATGGAGGCCAAACCCAAGGTTTGACGGCAAGAGGAAGGACAAACGATAAAGCATCTTTTAGCAGAAGGTCAAGATCCAAGTCCAAAACACCTATTGAGAAGGTGAAGTGCTTCAACTGCAATGAGAAAGGACATTATGCAAATAAGTGTTCTCATCCAAAGAAGAAGAACAAGAAAAAGGAGAATAAGACAGAGAGAGAAGGTGATGAAGCAAACTCTGCTTCAGAAGCTGATAGTGACGGAGTCTGTTTTTCGGTAGCACATGACAACATGAGTGACCGTTGAATTCTCGATTCCGGATGCTACCATATGTGTCCAAAGAGTGAGTGGTTTTCTTCCTACAAGGCGACAGATGGTGGTTCTGTGTTGATGGACAACAACAATGCATGTCGAGCTGTTGGAATTGGATCTATCAAGGTAAAAATATATGATGGAATTGTGCGAACTTTGACCAATGTCAGACATGTTCCCGACCTCAAGAAAAATCTTATTTCTCTTGGTACGCTTGACTCGAATGGTAACAAGTTCGTCGCCGAGGGTGGAGTCTTGCGGATCGTTCGTGGTTCTTTGGTGGTGATGAAAGGTCACCGACAGGGTAACCTTTATATCTTATTGGGAAGCACTGGGACTGGGACTTTAGCAGTCAGTACATCTGATTTGTCTGATAGCACGCGTCTTTGGCATATGCGGCTTGGACATATTAGCGAGAAAGGCCTGTCCTTACTGAGCAAGCAAGAATTACTGAAGAACTTGAAGAAGCTAAGTATGGATTTCTGTGAGTATTGCGTTTATGGCAAGCAGCACAGGGTGACCTTCAGTACAAGCAAGCAGAAGACAAGAGGTATTCTCGACTATGTGCATACAAATGTGTGGGGACCTAGCAGGATTCCTTCCAAGAATGGAGGAAGGTACTATGTCACTTTTATTGATGATTATACACGTTATGTTTGGTTGTATTTCATCAAAACCAAGGATGAAGTGTTCGAAAAGTTCAAGCAGTGGAAAGCGACTATGGAGAACAAAACAGGCAGAAAGGTAAAGACGATGAGGTCTGATAATGGTACTGAATATACCTATGACCTTTCAAAGATTTCTGTGGTCAAGAAGGTATCGTTCGACATTGGACTGTTAGGAACACACCGCAGCAGAATGGGTTAGCAGAGAGGATGAATCGAACCTTGCTTGAGAAAGCAAGATGTATGCTCTCCAATGCCGGTTTAGGCAAGGAATGGTGAGCGGATGCTATACACATGGCGCGATACTTGGTTAATAGATCACCAACTCCGGGTATAGATTGTAAGACTCCATATGAGGTGATGACCGGCAAACCAGCAGATTACAACACTTTGTGCGTGTTTGGATGCAAAGCTTACTATCATGTCAATGAGGGTAAGTTGGACCCGAGAGCCAAGAAAGCAATATTCTTGGGATATGCACAAGGAGTGAAGGGCTACCATCTATACTGCTTGGAGGATAAGAAGTTCTTAATCAGCATGGATGTCACATTCGACGAGTCTTCAGTGTTGGCTTCGAGCAAGAAGAGTGAGTCCGATCATGATGGTGGTGTATCTAGCAAATCTCAATAATTGAGATCGAGTCGTTTAAGGATGCATCAGATGAGGTGGAGGTTTCGGAAGATGTTCATCAAGCCCCACAAGAGCAACAACCAAAGGATAAGCAACACCAGCAGCAAGATTCCTTGGCCACCACTAGGCCAAGGAGATTAGTCAAACCAGTACATATGTATGGATTTGAGGAACCGGTAAAGCATTATGGACATCTAAATGTGGTGGCATATGCACTACCAGTGGAGGATGACGAGCCTATCACATTCAGACAGACGGTCAAAGATACTAGCAGCGAGAACTGGATGGTGGCTATGCAGGAAGAGATTGAGTCTCTCCACAAAAATTGTACATGGGATCTGGTTCCATTGTCCAAAGGCAAGAAGGCTATAGGCTGCAAGTGGGTGTACAAAAAGAATGAAGCTTCTCCAGAGTCAGGTGGCACTCGGTTCAAGGCAAGATTAGTGGCAAAGGGCTTCGCGCAGAAGGAGGGAGTGGACTACAATAAGATCTTTTCTCCGGTGGTCAAGCATACTTCTATTCGCGTGTTGTTGAGCTTGGTAGCTCATCATGATCTCGAGTTAGAGCAACTCGATGTGAAGACAGCATTCTTGCATGGCGATCTTGATGAAAAAATTTATATGCATCAACCGGAGGGCTTCAAGGTGGTTGGCAAGAAAAATCATGTGTTTGTTGAAAAAATCGTTGTACGGGTTGAAGCAGTCACCACGACAGTGGTACAAGCGGTTCGACACCTTCATGACACGGCATGATTTCACCCGAAGTAAGTATGATTGTTGTGTTTACTTTTATAGACTTCGTAGTGGAGACTATATCTATCTATTGCTTTATGTGGATGGTATGCTTATTGCCTCAAAAAGCATGGTAGAGATAGATAAACTGAAATCTCAACTTAGCTCGGAGTTTGAGATGAAAGACTTGGGTGGAGCCAAGAAGATTTTGGGGATGGAGATTAAAAGGGAGAGGAAGAAACGAAAATTGTTTTTATCTCAGAAGTCGTACATTGAGAAGATCATTGCTCATTTTGGTATGGAAGATGCAAAGATTGTTTCTACTCCCTTGGCTGGTCACTTTAGGCTCTCAGCCAAGTTATCCCATACTACAGATGAGGAGAAAGAGCACATGGCTCGAGTTCCTTATGCGAGTGCAGTTGGCAGCTTAATGTATGCTATGGTGTGCACTCGACCAGACATTGCACAAGCCGTAAGTGTGGTTAGTCGCTTTATGGCTAATCCGGAAAAGAAGCACTGGGAGGCTGTGAAGTGGATATTCAGGTACTTGAAGGGCACCACTGATGTGGGATTACACTTTGGTTGAGACTTTAGTCAAGTCAGTGGATATGTGGATTCAGACTATGATGGTGATCTGGATAGGCGCAGGTCAACTACTGGATACGTGTTTGTTTACATGGTGCACCAGTCAGTTGGAGGTCTATGTTGCAGGCTACGATTGCACTATCGACTACGGAAGCAGAGTATATGGCGGTAACAGAGGCAGTGAAAGAAGGCATATGGCTTCGTGACTTGATTAATGACTTGGGGGTGAAGCAGGATGTAGTTGATGTGCATTGTGATAGTATGAGTGCTATCCACTTGGCAAAGAATCAAGTCCATCATGCAAGGACCAAGCATATTGATGTTCGCTACTACTTCATACGGGATGTTGTAGAAGACGGTGATATTGCACTTGAAAAGGTGCATACCATGGACATCCCCGCTGATATGTTGACTAAGGTTGTTCCTGTAGCTAAGTTCCAACATTGCTTGGACTTGCTCCATGTCCTACCAATTGTTTGAGAGCCCTTGACGAGTGGTTGATTTGGTGAAGCTGTGCGGTGGAGAAGTGTCGGCTCAATTTTGTGGCAAAATCTTGCCGAGGTGGAGATATGAAAAAATATGTCCAAAATAGGCCCATGACCTTTTTTTGACCATATATATGGTAATCCTATATAAGATTGGATTTGACCATATATGTGGTAATCCTACATATATGGTAATCCTATATAAGATTGGATTTGATTATATGTGGTAATCCTCCATAGGATTGTATTTTTTAGCCTACATAGGATTGGATTTCTATGCTATATAAAGGGGTCTAAGGGTGCTCCTTTACACATCTCATTGTGCTCAAGTTGTTGAATAAGTTCAACACAAGAGAGCTAAAGTTGTTGAATAAGTTCAACACAAAAATTTGAGAGAGCTTTTTTCTATCTTTGTGATAGAGATCGAGTTCTTGAGTGTAAGGAGAGAAGTGTTGAGAGCTATTGTAATTCATTTTCTTATTCATAGTGGAACTAAATCACCCTCATTTGTGGAAGTAGGCATCTTGGCCGAACCACGTAAATCATTGTATTTGTGGTTGTGAATTTTCTCTGAGTTTCTTGGGTTTATTTTCGATGTGCCACAACAAATGGTATACTGAATTTTTGTTGAGGTGAATTGCACTATGTCACAAAACACTAGAAAATACATTTTTTCGAACCCAAACTCACTAACCACACCCCGTAACCACAGCCTCCTTGGAAGCCTTAATTGGTGCCATATTTTCTGACTCCCTAGTAAGAAGTGTCACGATATCTTGAAGCGTCGATTTCCAACTAATTGAAGAGTCTGCAAGAGTGTATACATAGTCCGTAGTTGACCTTTTGTCCAAATCACCAGCTTAGTTGATATCCATGTAACCCTGCAACCGACTCGATTTGTGCTCTGAATTGTGAAATAGCAAACCGAGATCCTTTGAGCTCTTCCGATACTGAAGTATCCACTTCATGTCCTCCCAATGAAGCCTTCCTGAATTTGCCATGAACTGGCTTACTAAATTGACTGCATATGAGAGATTGAGTCAAGTGCACACCATGGCATACATCAAAGGAATGACCTTGGGAGTCTCTCCTTTATTAAATCTGGAATGAAGATTTAAAGAATTAAACTTGGTAGAAGATTGGTTTTCAATCCTAACATAGACTATTTATAGAGGGAACGCTCCTATAAGTGCCTTCCGTGGAGCAACTTCATATGCTCCGCGGAGCTTAAGCAGATGGACCGCTAGTAGTGGGAAAAATAACCCATGTTCTCCTCCTCTGTGGCAAACATGCCAACGTGGTCAACGTGGGTGCTATACCTGCCATCCCATTAAGGACGTGGATCCTTGACAACCTCTCAGTCGGTTGGCAGTATTATCATGATGTTTCGGGGGGTTGTTTGTTCTGCGGGACTGCTATTCCGCGAGGTTGTCGATCGATGCGAGGGACTATTTGTTCCTCTGGACTATTTATTCTACTGGACTGCAACTATTGCTATACCTGGACCGTTTGTTTCGCAATGTTGTTGTTCTACAAACCTGTATGTTTTACGGTGTAGTGTCCCGTCCTGCTCAGTCAATCGGAGGAATCGAAACGCCGACGGCATTCGAACTTAGCCTTGCAACGGCTGCTCGAAAATCCGTCCGGTCGAGGCGACTCCTCGCTCAGGTGGGGTAGTTTCGATGAACTTGCCTCATCTTAGCCTTCACATAATAAATCGCATGTTTTCAACTTGCACAAGTTATGCTTGATAATAAAAGAGACGCATCCACATAGCTAAGAAAATAATCCCGACGGGTCGGATTGAGTTAAAATATGGAAAGGTCCCACGGTCGGCTTAGAAGTCTACTCAACGTGCTTTCAAAATGACAATCGATCCTTCGTCCCGTGGCTGGGGAGAAGAAAATTGGCCTAAGTTGCTAAGTTGCCACAATGCTGGAATTAGCCTAAGTCATAGGCGTCGCCCGCATGAATGTTTGATAAAGCATGCACGCTCCCGTCGTCCAAGGCTTGGCATAACCTTCGCCTGTCCCGTGGTTTAAGTCGTATTCCATGGCTTGTGGCTTAAGTCTAGGCACCCAAAGAGCTTGATTTTTCAAGTCGACCGCGTGTATATCACGTTCCCTCGATGCAAGGCTTGGCATAGTCTTTGCTAGTCAAGTCATTGCACGAATAAGTTAGACAAGAGTTTGGCTGGGCTATCGAAGTCATAGCAAGCATTGTCCCCTGTTGTCTGCGGTTGTCAAGTCACATAGTCCCACGAGAACAAGGCTCGTCATATAAAGTAGGTGACTTGAGCGATAGTGTCGCCTAGAGAACAAGTCAGTCTAAGACACGAGCCACGGTTGGTTTAGTGAAAAGCATGTCACGGACAAAGGAAGCACACGAGATCGGTCCCGCTACTTGGAAGTCTCGATAAGGAAGTCCACGCGACTGGTTGTCGTCGAGATCGATCCCGCTACTTGGGAGTCTCGATAGAAAGTTGGAAAGCATGGTCATGATTAAGGAAGGACTTGGTAGATCGAGTTGAGTCTTGCATGGTCATTGGACAACTTGTGCGCAAGGTGAATTCCTCGAACGATCCCGGGGCGCCGGGTTCGTGTCGGCCTAGGAGGAATTGCAGATATTGTACGGCCTTCATCGACAGTACGACTCGATTGAAGTGAACCATTACAATATAGGCTGCGGGTCATTCGGTGGGAGCTCGTACCTCGCACGCGAATGGTCACCGTATGCAAAGACCAAGATAGCTTGACATTGCTAGTGACCACTTATATAGATGTGTCGGCATAAGAGCGGCTATCTGCGTGTATGCCTTTGGATTGCGTCGAGTACTAGCAAGTTACGAGTTAGGTTAATAAGGCGTAATTGTAGCAAGCGCTAACCATAAATCGGCACGGGTTAGGGTGTGTACGGTTGCAACACCATTCTGGAGCCTAAGATTTGGCTATAGTAAGGACACGTGTTTCGGCATGAATGTGACGTCGTCTCGAGTTAAGTCAGAAAGAACCGTAAGGCAAGTTGGTTAAGTCTGGTTGACACTTGGGAGGCATGACCTCGATCTTAAGGCACGATTAAGTCTATTGGCACGACCAGCACAAGTCATCCCCTTGACGTCATTGGCACGAGAATGGTCTAGAGGCACACAGAAACAAGTGAAAAGTCTTGGCACGGTCGAGTTGCATAAGTTCTACTCGGCGAGGCACTGCCTCAAATATATTGAAGTTACGAATAGAGTATAGCACGACCCTGTCGTTGCGTTGCCAAGTATAGGCCAAGACGTCTTTGTCCTAAAATTGATCCTAAGGCAAGACTAGCAAGACAATCAAAAAGGGATTAAGCTGCACAAAGTAAATAAATGTGTCGGTTTTGTATGGATGGGCGAGGAGCTCACTCCACCAGTACAGTTGAGTACTGACACCCACACAGTTTTCATGTGCAGGCACAGGTAGAAGCCCGATGGCGCGGAGCTCGCTTGGATGCGTCGAGGCACGGAGTTCCTTGGCGTTTCGAGGCGTGCGGCCGCATGGAGTCAGAACTTATACGGGACATAATGTATGGACATCACCATTCCGCATAATTTGCCACTCGTCGCCTTGAAGCTTGTATTGAGAATTGAGAGAGAGCAGAGTGACTTGTAATACGAGAGAAAAGTGAGCTTGAGAGACTTGTAATTTGGCCTCGTGCCCACATTGTAATCCTTGTTCAATATCAATAATAAAAGAGTATTTTGTATGACTTGTGTTTTGCTTTAAATTTTCGCTGTTGATTATTCAATGTTTCTGCTTGGGACTTCTGTGCGACGACCTCGTCGCTTAGCCTGTAATCGGCCATTATGGACCTGCCTTGCGTGAGCGCAATCTAGCCTCACACGGCATCACGCCTTAGCGAGGACGATCGCTCCTACGGGAGCGGGACATGACATACGGGTTGTCATTTTTAGGTGCCAATATATGTTATCAATCTTGTACAATACACGATACCTATCGTATGATACGATACGAAAGGTTTTCGTTACGGATCATACAGGTGTATCAGAGGGGACAAAAGCTCATGTGATACATTTTTGTATCTTACAATGCGATGGGACTGCAACTATTGCTATACCTGGACCGTTTGTTTTGCAATGTTGTTGTTCTGCAAACGTGTATGTTCTACGGGTTGTCATTTTTAAGTGCCAACATACGTTATCAATCTTGTACAATACACGATACCTATCGTACGATACGATACGAAAGGTTTTCGTTACGGATCGTACAGGTGTATCAGATGGGACAAAAGCTCATGTGATACATTTTTGTATCTTACAATGCGATACGATACCCCGTTACGATACATTTTTTGTTTTGTTTTTTCATTTTTTACCTTTTTCTATTTTCTTTATCTATTTATTCATACTTTTCTTCTCCATTGGTTTTGGATTTTTTTTCCTTTTGGGGTATTTCATTAACCATTGTTTCTATTGTGAACCTTATGGTGTTTACCAGATAAATTTATGGATGGTAAGAACTTATGACGGCTGTCTATCTTGTGTTTTTAGTTACACCTTTAGTTCTCAATTTTATAATGATTGTCGCTTAGTCTAACTCGGGGTCGGCCCTGAGTTCATAGGGGCCCGATACGAACTCCTGAAATGGATCCCCATACATAATGTAAAAAAAATAACTAAAATAAAGGTAAATATAACAAAAAAATGTTTCCACCTAGATTTGAACTAAGAATCTTTAGGGTGCAAGTCAAGCATGATAACCAATACACCACAACTCTTTTAAGAGTGAACCACAGTACATCCTTGTTCTATTATAGATATACCTATGATGGTGCCTCTTTAATCTTTGGGCACAGGGCCGTCGCCAGCCTGCCCTGGGTCAGGGCCGCCCCTGGTCTAAATTGTGTTTTAGTTACACATTTAGTTGTCAACTTTATAATAATTGTCACTTAGATGCTTAATGATACTCTTTATTGTTGCTTAATGTTTTCAACTTATCCTCATGTGTTATATTAATTTTTCATTGTATTTTTCAATGGGATTATGTATCTTACGTCATAGGATAATCAAGCAAGCCCATACACGGGAAGTATCGCTATATGACAACATAGGTTGGCATATGGATCGATTTTTCCTTCTACTGAATCCCAAAAAATGACTTTAAAAATTAGAAAACATGAAGCAAGAACATTGACCCTCTTGTAAGTTTTTTCATCCAAATACTCTCCTATTTTCTTGTGTCACCTTCTCTCTTCTTTCAGATTTCTCACATTGAAAGAAAATACTATAATACTTTACTAATTGTGCTCACGAAGTTTCTATTTTCCTCTCTAAGCGACTCGATTTCATCTTTATGCATTCTTTCTGTTTATTTTTTTCTCAATTAAAAGTAGCCCCTTTATCCATTTCCTAATTTCTATATTTTTTATATACAATTTATCTTGTGCCAAGAGCTTTGAACTTGCAATCCGCAAACATCTAAAGTTAAGAATTCAGTCAGAATCTAATTTAGATCCACCATTTATTTAATTTTCCTACAATAAAATTAAATAGAAGCTTTGCTCAAATTTTAGAATATACAATTTGGGATCTATATTTTTTTGGTATTTAGGATCAATCACTCCATCATGATGGAGAGATTGATAAGTGTAAAGAAACCGAACCGGTGGAGCAATCAGGCACTAGCCCAAGACTTGTCGCCGAACTAGAAGAACACTGAATATAAT
This sequence comes from Iris pallida, assembly GCA_029216955.1. Taxonomy (NCBI): domain Eukaryota; kingdom Viridiplantae; phylum Streptophyta; class Magnoliopsida; order Asparagales; family Iridaceae; genus Iris; species Iris pallida. The sequence continues at coordinate 16,757 of JANAVB010009952.1, forward strand.
GAAAACGAAAATTTGCTTTATTAAAAATGACCTTTGCCAACAACTAAAAAGATAGATACTTGGGCTTAGCACATGTGATGAGGAAAGCTTATTCTGGAAGAAGCTAGAGCTGAAGTGAAGCTTGATATTGGTTGTTGTAGCTTGTCATGGAGAGGGGAAGATGACCTTAGTTTATAGGTGGGGTGGAAGGAACTAGAAATGATGAAGGCTCTTGAAAAGTGTATGCATGGCATGGGAATTTGCTAGGTGGTTGGAAGGATGAGTTATGGAGCTGTGTGTGAAATGAGGGGGAATGATGGTGGAGGATGCATCTCCAAACACGTGCATGCCCCAACGTAGGAAAAAGAAAAAAAATACACTTCAATAATTAACAATAAGGACATTGTTCATAGAACTAAATTATGGTGCTTGGATTAGAGACTGCTTCTTCAGGTAGAGGACTGCTTATGGAATACTTTGTGGTTGCATGGTACCCTTGAAGTTGAAAGGAAAATACAAGTATAAAACCAGCCGTGCTTTTATGGAATTAAAATTGCCAACCCCAAAAGTTTGGTATAAATATTTTGTTGTTTTAACCTAGCTGAAATGAATACGCCAAGTTTAATGAGGCGAATATGGAAAGTGTGCCACTACGAAGTTGGAGATGGTGTCAATAATAAGAGAAAATCGTCTCAGGTGGTTTGAACATGTGCTACTTAAAAAAGTTATTGGTGCATACTTAGGGCCTGCTTTGCAATTGTAGGAACGGTACGAATATATGCACTAATTAGAAGGAACGATACGATATCAGTTCAAGAAGCTATTGGAAGCATTGTTCTAAAAGGCAGCTTAGGCGGCGCCTAGGAGCCTGGTGCCCGCCTAGATGTCTGCGGCTGCCTAGTCCCCCCGATGTCGGAATATGCATGTCCTGGGATTTTATAGACTTTTCTGTAATTTTCGGTAGGTTTTTTGGATTATTTTGAACCGCCTAGGCGGACTAGGCGCTAGGCGGCAGGTGCCCCCCCGACTAGCCTAACGCTTTTCACAACCTTGATTGGAACTAGGGGTCATCCTCACAAACTTGAACTGGAGCTGCAAAGAAGGATACGGCTTTCTGTTATTCTTGTAGAGGATGTGGTCCTTAACAGATCTGAATGGAAGAAAATGTCCAAATAACCACCCCCAAATAGTTGGGATAAAGCTGTTGGTGCTGTTGTAAAATTCAGTTAGGGTTTAATATTTTTGTTGAATAGTTGTGATAATTTTTATTGATAGTCTCTTGATTATTTATAGCCTTACAATCATTCTCATTACTTTAAACCCTCTGTAGAATATCTTGTGGCATATTCTGACATACCAAATATACCAACAGGATATTTCAATATACTTATTCTAATACCAAATATACCATAAACTTATTCTAATACCAAATATACCAACACTCTCCCTCAAGATGGACGAAAGATATTCACTAAGCCCATCTTGTCAGATCCTCTAATCATGCTCATAGAGCTAAGTCCCTTGGTCAGTCCGTCTGCTACCTGATCCTTGGTTGGAACGTGGCCTAGCTCCAGTAGTCCACTAACCAACTTCTCCTTGATGAAGAACCTATCGACCTCGATGTGTTTGGTCTTGTCATGCTGTACTGGATTGTTGGCGATACTAATAGCTGACTGGTTGTCACACCACAGCTTCATCTTGGCTCATTGATCCAGCTCCACCAGCATATTCTTCAACCATAGCAGCTCTGCAACTCCTAAGGCCATAGCTCTGTACTTTGTTTTAGCTATCGATCTGGCTACCACTGACTGCTTCTTACTCCTCCAAGAGACTAAGTTGCCTCCTACAAATATGCAGTATCCCGAGATAGACCTCCAATCATCAGCACAGCTAGCCCAGTTAGAATCACAGTAGCCCTCGATGCCTACGTGATTATTCTTCCTGAATATCAGTCTCTTCCCGAGAGCACCCTTCAAGTATCTCAGAATCTGGTACACTGCGTCCATATGACCATTGCGTGGGTCATGCATGTAGCGGCTCACCACACTCACTACAAAGCAGATATCAGGACGTGTGTGGCTCAAATAGATCAACTTGTCCACCATTCCCTGGTATCTGTCCCGGTCAACTGGTTCTCAAGCCTCAACGCTCAGCTTGAACCTCTGATCGATCGACGTCACTGCAGGAAGGACATAATGGCAGCGTTACCTCCAACGAAGAATGAGGTACACGCCTCCTTAGTTCCACTCCTCCTGTCTCCATCATTTGACGTTTTCTGCTTTCTCCTGAGTACCTCCAGCATGTCCATCAGTGTCTGATCCTCCTCAGTAAAGGTAACACCAACTCCATCATCCCCTTCTGCTACCAGCAGGTTCGCCCGAGAACCTCCTCGACCACCCCGTCGACCCCCACGACCACGGCCACGTCCTCCAAAATGTCCGCGTCCGTCGAACTGTCCACGTCCACCACCTAGATCTTCCTTCTTAGGTGGTTTGGTGCAAGCATGCCGATGATGTCCCATCTCTTCGCAGTTGTAGCACTGCCGGTTGTGTTGCTAGGACTCTCCCTTAGGCCCTGTGTCGTTCGAACCAGTAGCCGTCAGTGCTGACTTTGCTTCAGGAGGACCACATGTCCCTGACTGTAGCTTGATGCGAGTCTCCTCCGGGATCATGACCGAGATAGCCTCCTCAAGGGTGGGGATCTTCGGTTGGGCTAGAAGTAGTGTTGTCCTTTGAGCAAACACTGCAGCCAGCCCTTTAAGAAACTTTATCTTCCTCTCTGCAGACGTACCTGTCTCTCCTTACACTTCGAGTCCCCGCAGCTCGTCCGATCTAAGGAGTAATCATAATCCAACTACAAACGTTCCAACTCTGTGGAATACTCCTGCACCGTCTTCTCTCCCTGTACGGTGTCGTCGATCTCACCCTTGATCTGGAAAACCCGCAAGTTGTTCCATACACCAACGTAGGTCCTTCTTAATTCCTCCTACACGTCCTTCACCATCTCGATGCCCATCCACTGTGGCGGCGATCGAGTGGACTAAAGAATTGAGAAGCCAAATGTAGATCACCATATGAGTCTACTTCCACTCGTCGCGTCCTGCCGAGCCCTCGTCCGGCTCTGTCTTCTCTCCTGACAGAAAACCCTCCAGGTTCTTTCCTGCAAGGGTTCTCCTTACCCGCCGTGACCAACTCAGGTAGGTAGCTGGTCCATCAAGCTTCAGATCGATAGAGGGAAGCTTCAACTTCGTCGATGTTCGTATCGCAATCTCACCAGCCGACAGTTTCATCAGCTTCATCAACGTTGCAACCTCCGCATGGTGCAGCTTCTTGATAATCTCCTCCATCGATCCTCCTCTTCTCCGATCACCTCACATCTATTCCACGATTCACGCTCTTCGTCCTCTCCTAGATCCGATCATGTCTCTCTCCTATCGGATCTAGGCCTTCAACGTCCGAAACGATCCCGTGGGAGACTTCGAAAAACGTGGCTTCGTGGTGGTGGGGCCGGTGGGCCAACTGACAGGCGAGTGAGCGTCGTCGGACGGGTATCTCCGAACAGCGGCCGTCGCGAGCAGCAGCAGCGGCAACAGCCGCGCGCGTGCGGCGAAGGTGCCCGTGGAGCAGCGGCCGGCTCGCGCGCGCGGTGGTCGGCGTGCGACCGTGCAGTGGCCGGTGGCGGCGGTGGCGGCGGTGGCTGTGGTGGTGTGGATGGTGATGGCGTGACGACTAGGGTTAAGGTTTGGGAAAGATGGCGACGGCTATGATTTTTGTGGCTCTGATACCATGTTGAATATTTGTGATGATTTTTATTGATAGTCTTGGCTATTTATAGCCTTACAATTCTCCTCATTACATTAAACCCTCTGTAGAATATCTTGTGGTATATTCTGACATACCAAATATACCAACAGGATATTCCAATATACTTATTTTAATACCTAATATACCATAAACTTATTCTAATACCAAATATACCAACAATTTTCCTTCCAAAGATTTAATTGCTACGATGGAAGTAATTTTTTGTTGTGCAAATTTATTACCATTGTAAGAAATAATTGATGTAGAAGGCTATCATGCTCGATAAAACTTGGTCAATTCTTTTATGGATAAATCATGCTCCAGAACCCACCCAATTCAAATGGGAGAAGCCATGGATGATGATGATAAGTAATCATAGTGACCCTTTTTCAAGACATTACTGTACTCTTAAATATATATAATTGGGTGTCAGTGGATCCCTTCTATACTGTTATAGCTGTTACTTAGAAAACCTCAAATGATGTCGATTATTTGTTAATAAAACATACTAGAACCATGGTGTATGAGAAGTTAATTTCATCACTGTGAAATATGAAAGATCCGAAGTGTTCTTCATAATTCGTGTACTGATTCTACTGAACCAAATAGCTAACAAAATCAATTCAAGAAGTCGGAACCCTCACATTAGAAAGGTCTTACGTCTGAACCATATCAAGGTTCTCATGAGTTTACGGCAACAATTCTTCATAATTATGTCTGAATCTTATTAATTCAAGAAGTCAGTACCCTCCATTAGAAAGGTCATACGGCAACAGTGGCTAGTGGTGACTGCTACATGTCTTAAGCATATGAAGGATTCTCAAACCTCTTATGTATATTGCAATCAATGCCTAGAAATATTAGAGAAGTATAACCAGGATAGGCAAGGGGCCACAGTAGAAAACTACCCATTCGACAATTAATTTACTAGCTAATCGTCCACCTTAGCCCAAGACCAGAATGGATCATAATCTTATTTGAAAGACAATTATTAGATTAATATATTGTAGAAAATAATGGTTGGATGATTTTATTGATGGACTACTTCACTACTTATAGGGAGTCTAGCTCCTCTACATACTACATATTCCGATGTGGGACTAAAAGTCCCTTATTGATTCTCAACACTCCCCCTCAAGATGGGCGATAGATATTGATCATCCCCATCTTGTTACATTGCTTCGACAGACTTAATGAACTAAGACCCTTAGTCAGACAGTCTGCAACTTGTTCTTCTGAGCGGACATGGTCAATCTTCAGTATCCCTTGTTCCAGCTTCTCCTTGATGAAGAATCGATCAATCTCGATGTGCTTCATTCTGTCGTGCTGAACTGGATTGTTAGCTGTACTTATTGCAGCTTGACTATCGCTCAGAAGACGCAATGGTGCTCCCTTATCCAGCTGCAACTCTGTCAGCAATGCTTTCACCCACAGCAACTCTGACACTCCCAGAGCCATTGCTCTGTATTCTGCTTCAGCTGTCGACCGTGCTACCACTGACTGTTTCTTGCTTCTCCACGAGACCAGATTTCCTCCTACAAAAACACAGTATCCCGTTGTAGACCTTCTGTCGTCTATGCAGCTCGCCCAGTCTGCATCACAGTATCCCTCAACTTCTATGCGTCCATTCTTCTTGAACCATAGTCCATTTTCCGGCGTTCCTTTCAGATATCTCAAGATCTGAAATACTGCTTCCATATGACCCTTTCTTGGATCATGCATGTAGCGACTCACTACACTTACTGCAAATGAGATATCAGGGCGAGTGTGCCCCAGATAAATCAATCTCCCTACAAGTCGTTGATATCTTTCACGATCAACTGGCTCTCCTGCTTCTGCTCCCAACTTGCACTTCTGGTCAATTGGAGTGACTGCTGCTTTGCATCCCAGCATCCCTGTCTCCTTCAGCAGATCTAGTGTGTATTTTCTTTGTGATAGAACAATTCCATGTTCGCCTTCACACACTTCGATACCTAGAAAGTACCTCATCGCCCCTAAATCCTTCACCTCAAACTCCTTCGCGAGTTTTGACTTCAGCTTAGCGATCTCGACTTCATCATCACCTGTGATCACTATATCATCCACATATACAGCAAGTATAGTGATGTGGCCTCTTGCATGCTGGAGGAAGACCGTATGATCTGCATTTGTTTGACGGTATCCCATGCCTGCGACAGCCTTTCTGAATCTGACAAACCAGGCTCGAGGAGATTGCTTGAGCCCGTATAGCGACTTCTTCAGTTTACATACCTTTCCTTGCGACGTCCCTCCGTTTGATTCCGTCGCGTAGCACCCTGGCGGGAGCTCCATGTACACTTCTTCTTGCAGATCCCCATGAAGAAAGGCATTCTTCACATCCAGCTGGTATAGCTTCCACCCATAGTTTGCTGCAATGGAGACCAGAGTTCTCACGGTGCTCATTTTTGCTACTGGGGCAAACGTCTCATCATAGTCTATGCCATATGACTGTGTGAATCCTTTTGCAACCAACCTCGCCTTATACCGCTCTACTTTTCCTTCTGGCGTCTCTTTCACTGTGTACACCCATTTGCATCCCACAGCTTTCTTCCCTTTGGGTAATGGAACCAGCTCCCATGTCTTATTTTTCTCCAGTGCCCCAAGTTCTTCCATCATTGCAGCTTTCCACCTTGGATCTTTCCTTGCTTCCTGCCAACATTTGGGCAACGAAGTAGAGTCTAACGATGCAATGAAGGCTCGATAATTCGAAGAAATGTTAGAATAAGACAAGAAGTTGGCAATGTCATGTTCATAATCATCAAAACGACTAGGAGCCTTACCCGCATTGATGCGAGAAGATCTCCTTAAGGGAGCAATAGGTGGTGGAGAGATCATACCATCCGAGTCGGAGAGATCCGCATCAGAATCCGAGTGATTCAGTGCGGGGGCAACATCTTCAAGAGTTGGAGCAGGAGTAGACGAGGGACTTGGTACAGTAGACACAGGGCACGGCATAGGCACAGTACTGGACTTCTGTTGTCTCCTTCTGTAGACTTGGAGCTCCTTTTCCCTTGTCTGCTGCTCCCCCTGCGTAACATATGTATCTTCTTCTTCATTCTCTGTATCTGAGTCACTGTGCTCTCCCCCTTTCGTCCAGTTTTCTACAACCGGACACGGAACCGATCCGACGACCACATTTGGGCTTATTATCTCCCCCTCACATCGAACACCACCTGTGTTAGATGTGTCACCAAATGCTGAACCTTCATCCGAACCATAGTATGGTTCGAGTTCTCTGAATGTAACGTCCATGCTGACAAACATCTTCCGCTCGACTGGACTCCAACAGGCATATTCCTTCTGAGTCGCCGTGTAACCGACAAAGACACATTTAACTGCTCTAGGATCCAGTTTGCCAACGCCGGGCGTATTATCTTGGACAAAGCACACACATCCAAAAACTTTTGGTGGAACAGTGTATGTAGTTGCCCCAGTAAGCATCTCCAATGGTGTCTTCCAGTCCAATACTTGAGACGGCATTCTATTGATGAGATACGAGGCCGTCAAAATAGCATGCCCCCATAAGTGCTTCGGGACATTCATAGCCAACATCATCGTCCGTGCGACTTCCAGCAGGTGTCTGTTCTTTCGTTCAGCCACACCATTTTGTGCCGGAGTATAAGCACATGAAGTTTGATGTAGTATTCCATGGGTGGAAAAATACTCAGCAACCTGCTTATTAGTATACTCCGTCCCATTGTCAGACCGAAAACACTTAATTTTAGCGCCATATTGTGTTTCCACCCGGCGATGAAAGTCCCGAAAAGCCTCAAGGACGTCACTTTTATTCTTCATAAGGTAGACCCATGTCACGCGGGTATAACAATCAATGAAGGTGACGAACCATCGAAAACCGTTAATTCCGGTTGTAGGACAAGGGCCCCATACGTCCGAATGTATCATGTCAAAAGCAGCTGAACTCCTATTCCCCGAGCTTACATACGAGCTTCTGGTATGTTTTTCCAACTCACAAGCATCACAAAATAACTTCTCTTTATCAACCCTTTGATATAAGGACGGATACATTCGACTAATAACTCGAAAAGAGGAATGACCGACACGCTGGTGGTGGAGTAGCAAGTCGGCTTCAACACTGCGACAGAAAGCTTCTGGTGGTGCGTCTGCTACCAAGGATGCCAATGCGTTGTCCAGTCCAGTCCTGTCTAAATACCACAGCCCCTTATGCCATGTGCCAGTCCCAAGTCGTCGTCCTGTCCCCTTCTCCTGAAAAGTCACCTTAGGAATGTCAAAGGAAACAGTACAGTTAAGATCAAGTATAATGGCACTAATGGATAAAAGATTGACAGGAAAAGATGGAGCATGTAAGACATTGGTTAGAGTGATGGAAGGGGTGCATACGACAGTGTCTGTACCCACTACAGGTCTGGATGTACAATCAGCGGTCTGAATACTCTCCGGCAATGGTAGCTGAGTATAGTCCTGAAACGCACCACGGGATCCCGTGACATGACGAGATGCCCCAGAGTCCATTATCCATCCTGGCTGATGGACAGATGCACGTGCAGAATCACCGGTGCCGGTTTGGGCAAAGTAAGTGATGTGATCTTCCGAGGTCGAAGACGCCCCAGGACTGTCGGCCGAAACCAGCTTTGTGCCTCGCAACTTCTCAAGGAACTCTCTCTCAAGCGGGGTTATTTCAGCCAGTAGATTCTCTCTCCCTTCCTCCACCAGATTCGCTTTGTGTCCTCCCCGTCTACCAGCATATCCTCCTCTATTACCCCGTCGGCCGCCACGACCCCGTCCTCGATCAGTAGACTGATTTCGCAAGGGTTTTGGACAAAATCGGATGTAATGTCCGGAGTCACCACAATTGTGGCAAACACCACCAACAAATGGAGGTTGATTGAAGGCAGCAAGGGCAGACTTTTCAACCTCGGCTCGCTCCCCCTGGTAGGATCCCTTATTGGGCATCAACTTCAGTCGAGCTTCTTCCTGTGTCATGACGGCTATAGCTTCTTCCAAGGTCGGAAGCGTGGATTGGGATAGGAGGATATTCCGTCTCTGCTCAAATACAGGGTGTAGTCCCTTCAGGAATTTCATCATACGCTGCCGCGAAATATAAGCCAGAAACGTCTGAAAGTACTTCGCGAATGCCGGTTCGACTTGTGCATCTTCCATCCCAAGAGGATCATAATGATCTAGATCAGACCAGTACTTCTTCAACAGGGCTGCGTACTCAAAGATGGTACGTTCGTCTTGGGCCACCCTATCGAGTTCATCTTGCAGTTGAAAGACTCGCATAGGGTTACCGGAGCCGGAGTACATATCTTTTAGAGTCCGCCATATATCAGCAGCAGCCTCCATTGCCTCGACATTGCCCGACACCTGGTCGGTTAATGAGGCAGTCAACCACCCAGCCACTACGTTGTTGACAATCTCCCAAACAACAAACTCCTTTGCGAAGTGATCGGCTGGCGCCTTGGCTTGGCCAGTGACATAGCCAACCAAGCCACGTCCCTTCAGCGTCCGCATCGCCTGCCGCGACCACTTCAAGTAGTTGGACGTTCCTTCCAACTTCGTCTCCAGCTTCTCCAATTTCCCCATTTTGTAAGGTGACGGATCCACATCAGTATGGATCGCACGTGGGGTTGCCTCGGTTAATCTCTTTGATAAGATATCATCAACCAAGGCCTTCATCTCTTCGGCTGTCAGTTTGCCACTGATCGAATCCATGCCTTCGTCAACTGTGAACCCTATTCGTCGTCTTCTTCGGCTTCTTCGACGTTGGAGTCGGCAACTTCCCCAACGTCGTCGTCTTCTCCGTCTTCGTCGTCTTCGTCGTTTTCTTCGACGTCACAGACTTTACGAATGCGCTACTAACATGGCCAGCACCGGCGCGCGCATGTAAAGTGAACACGTCAGGACACCAGAGAAGACATGATCAGTCTCTGTAGAGATCCCGATGTGAAGAAGGAATAACAAATAAAGCATTTGTTAGTTCCAAACGGCGTAAGCGATGATCAGAGTTGGTGCAAATAAAGTATTTGGCAGCCGTCTGACTTCGAAATACGCCGTTTTTTTTTTTATAAAGACGGCTATGGTTAGGGTTAGAGTTTGGATGGGGCTGCTAGGGCTAGGGTTAGGGTTTCCATTACAGGAGAGGGAGAGGGAGGAGGGGGGGCGGGAGGGTGCTGGAGAGGGGCGGGAGGGGGGAAGGGTGCTGGTCGGGGGGGGGGGGGGAGGGGGGGGCGCTGCGGCTCCGGGGGGGGGGGGGGGGGGGAGGTCGGGGAGAGGGTTCGGGGCTGCTCCGGGGGGAGGGGGGTGGGAGGGTGCTGGAGAGGGGCGGGAGTGACTGCTCCGGGGGGGGGGGGGGGGGGGGTCGGGGGGGGGGGGGGCGTCGGCTAAAATTTTTTTTTTTTTTTGTAGAGAGAGAGAGAGAGAGAGAGAGAGAGAGTTATGGCTCTGATACCATGTAAAAAATAATGGTTGGATGATTTTATTGATGGACTACTTCACTACTTATAGGGAGTCTAGCTCCTCTACATACTACATATTCCGATGTGGGACTAAAAGTCCCTTATTGATTCTCAACATATATAGAAAACCATATCTTGAATCAGAAATCAGTAATAAAATGGAAATAGTAGTGTCAAAATAAAAAGATGCTTTGATTGTTCAAAACTATCATCTTAAGTTTAACTAATTTAATCAATGGACTATCAAGTGACCCTAGTGGTCAATGAGGAGAGGTATAAGGCTGAGGGGCGGCCGGGTGGCGGATGGTCTCAGGATAGACCCACGGCCCCGGTGATGGAAAAAAAAAAATTTCATAAGCTAGTCCAACTTCTTGAGTTTCTACTAAAATAATAAATCAGACTGTAAGTTTTACTTAACATGTCTAAGATCTGAAATGAATAAGGAATAGAAATACCTTTCTACCAATAGCCGGAGAGTTATTTCCGAACCATGTATCCTGCCTCTCTGTTTGGCAATGAGCAAAACAGGAATTAATAAACAATCCATTTCCCCTGGACATGGAGAATCCATTCAACGCATTAAGCATTTCATTTCGAAACCCTGCATAAAAAATAAACAAAATGCCTATAAATATTGAATCGGGATCAAGCAAGAGAAAAAAGAAGGAAAAATTGAACTTGTTAAAGAATACCCTGCAAGAAGTGGATCTGGCCTGCATTGCAATTTGCGTTATTTAACTTGCATTGCCGCCAAAAACCATGAGGATCAGCTCTTGTGGTGGCTAAACTTGCCTGGAGCTGAAATTTATAGAAAAGAAAAATTCGCTTCTATAAGAGTTTATGCTGGAGTTCTTAATTGTACATCCCATACTAATTCTGGTAGCCGAGACGAGATCATCATTTAAAATCCAAAACAAGAATTCATCCATAAAAATGCAGAAATGATAACGGGAGAATTCCTCACTCGAGAAATTTAATCAATGGACTATCACATGATGAGGTATCACAATCAACCTGATTACATAGTACTAGAGTATGTTTATACCTGCCAAACATCATACGCTGCGTTTACAAGAAAAAGTGGGGTTTGAACTTTTGCCACCAAATTTTGAGGAAAGAAACACTGCAATGTAAATGCAAAAGGATATGAAATAACTGTAACTTAAATTGCTTCGCTGCAGCTTTATTATGGTTAGTTGGTTACCGCAGTTGCATCCATTTGGGAAGTACAAGATCTTGGCAAGTTCCTCGCAACCCCCTTTGTATCCATGTGAACATTTTCACGAAAAGAAGAGAGAAAATTAGAATGATTTTTAACGAAGTCGATAGAGACACCTTTCTTAGAAGTACTGAGTTTTTAACTCCATTAGTTCCTTCTGCCTCCTATTCAATAAAATTTTCATCATGTTACTAACTTTTTTAAGGAACATCCTTATTGCTTCCGATACCCTAGAATTTGATTATAGATCTCAAGAACCACCAGTTACGATGCCTAAGATTTGTGTGTGTGTGTTGAGGGAGGGGATGCATGGGTGGTCGGTTCCGAGGAAATCTAAAAAAGCTAACCAGTAAACGCATAGGAAGAGGGGAGGCTGGCAGTACTGCCCAATATATGGCAGTTTGCAGTACCTGTAACTTGACTACACCATCAAAGAAGGATCTCATGGTGCGCCAACCAGCTACGTCAACGCTGAAAAGTAACGGTAAATGTAGATGATTTCACAAACCAAGAAAATTCTTCATGTTGTAATATGAACAGTCTTACGCGTCAAGGAAAAAGCCAGCATCAGCCAGGCATTTGATCTTGGTCCTTCCAGGAAATAATGCACGAAACTCGTCACAATGTAGTATGGAAGCTAGACCCCCAGCTGAACATCCAGAAAGAAGGGCCTGGAAATATTTATATCCAATAGAAATTTATATCGGATGTAACCACAAGAAGAAAAAAATTCTACTGAAGAAAAGATGGGAAGAACCTCGTTTGCATTATGCATTCCTTTCGACATTAGATCTTCCATAGCAGCTGACCAAATGCGCTGCCCACGGAAGAAAAGGCCTGCAGCCTACATATTGATCACAGTTGGTTAGCCTCAGCTAGCATTTAAAAAGGACCAAATGCATAAGAAATTGATATTTTGCCAAGAATGTTCCTGAGAAGATGAAATGAGTACTTAAGAAATCGACATAAAAAAAGCTCTAAAAGTAAGTCTTCTGCTATAAGCATGTGAGTTCAGTAGCACTGATAGCTTCCAGAGAAGCTTGTAATGTCACATAAATGACTAAGGTCGAGGCCTGAATAGTCTCAGACAAGATTGTTTTGTGCAGAAGCACTGAATGAGGACTCGCACGGCCTTGTGGGAATGTTTGCTCGAACGCTTGTTGGTTGGACTCTATGACCAACACTTTGGTAGTCGTCCCGAGAGCCTTGGCATCAAATTGCGCCACAACCATCTTGTCGGTGGAGAAAGATTTCCCCAGCAGTCGCCATTTGTTTTCCGATGAAAGCACGAATGAAAACTTGTATTGACGTAGAAGAATTACAATTTTACAACGAAAACTTTGTAAGTAGTTAAACGATACACAACTATTACTGAGTTATGGGGAAGGGCGGCGATGGAAGTCTGGTCAACGCGGGACCACTTTGTTCCATTGACAATCCGAATCAAAGGCAAAGGGAATCTTCTAGACAGTGATAAGTTTTTTTTCGGATGCTTCAGCCAAGACGTATAAAGGTTGTTGTCGAGCTGCACAACAAGCACTCCATTGTTGCAGGTGAGAGAGATTGGGGTCACTTGGGACCGATCTTCTGTTCCAATATTGAACGGCATTGGGGTTTCTCATTCTCGTATACGTAGAGTGGAACAGAGGAAGACTTGGGGAGAACACATGGTTTTAGTCCTGACATGGACTATTTATAGAGGGATCACCTCTAAAGCTGCGTTTTGCGGAGCAACATCATAGGCTCCGCGGGGCAAAGCGGATCTAGTAGTGGAGATAACACACATTCTCCTCCTTTCTCGCAGAAAAGCATGCCATAATCGCCAACATGGGTGCTACACCTATCCTTCCACTAAGGATGTGGATCATTAACAACCTAAATTAAAACCTAAAATCCTCCTAACTGCATGAATATGTATAAATACTAAAATATTTTAGAATTTAAATTATATTTAGACTAACTAAATGATATTATCTAACTAAATACATATCAAAAAGTTTAAAAATATATTTATTATAAATCATAACTAAAATATATTCAAATTGTATTTAAAATATTCTAACATAATTTAAATTTTTATATTTCAATCATAATGTATAGTTTTTTTTATCGTGCAACGCACGTGAAAGTAACTAGTAGCATTATAAGGCTAGGGGCAACTCTTGTCATTGTATATACTTTCCATATCAATGAATGAAAGCTAAGTTGGACAAACATAGTATTGGGAGTTTATACAGACGAAATCCCTAAGATACTCTTAACTAATTTCGGGTACACAAAATACAAAATACACCCAAAAAATCGACTTGGGGGTGCTGCCCCAAACCCCCAATTAACTAAGCCTGTTGCATACTGCGGTTGGACCTATGCAAGACTCACCAAGGAAGAGTCATGTTGCTGGTACGGCATAGCCATATGTAATCAAATTGGGGACCATACGATTAGGATTCAAGACATCCCAACATATTGTATAATAAATCATGGTTATTTGAGTAAAATCTCACGGAAACATATAAATCACTTGTTACACTGATTCCATGTCATGATAAGTCCTCAACACGATCGCCATCAAAATATTGACGAAGTATTATGACAATTGCCTACGTGACATCAACCATGTGCGGTAGTACCCAATTCGTAGACCATCTAGCTATGAGCATGAGATTGCGATGCCATAAATCTACAAGGCTAGTTGGCAGTTTCGTAAACCTATATGTTTGGTCGCGTAGTTACGAAAAAGCTTGCCGTGAATAAATGGGAGAAGACTATCTTATGTCTCTCATTTCTCTATTAAAAAAAACACTACCAACACATAATCGTAAGAAACAAAATAAAAAGATAATTTGGAACCTGAAAATATAAAGTTGTTTTCATGTATTGGAAACGTACAGTCGGAGAATTTATTAATCCAGTGACTGAGTAACCTTCTCTTATGCATACTACTTACCAAGTTCCTATTCATTGGATTAAACCTATACGATGAATGAAAAGTGCTCTTAGCTAACCTTATTATAGCCTTCACCACTGAACGATGCCCCATCACAGTAACGAACCTTGACTCTGTTCCAGTTATAGAAGTCTGCAAGAATTACCCACAAAGCTAATATGAGAATGAATCAATCAATCTTCCAGCGCCTTGTCCAGAACATGGGAACCGACAAGATACCTGGATTTTCATCAGCTTTGTTGCTCAAAAGCCCGGTGAATGGTATCTGTTTCTCCATGTAGTTTGATGAACCACGACGAGTTTTCTTGCGGTAAACACAGGTATTGATGTCATTGCACCATCCACCTCCCTGAGATATGCATAATATTCATATCAAACAATGGGATACAATAATAACAAAAATAACTCTTTAACTATCTTAATTAGTAGTATTCCCCGTTGTATAATAAAAAATATATAACTCTTTAGCTATCTTAATTAGTAGTATTCCCCCGTTGTATATTCAACAACATCTTGGAAATACAAACACTACAAAAATGGGTTTCGCATCTGTATAGTGTCCAGGGCCAGTCCTGGGGTAAGCCGGACAAGACTTGGGGCTTGGGCGAACCCCCTCTGCTAGGGCAACCCCCTAGGCTCAGCATGGTCCCACCAAAGGCCAGGGTCACGAATGACCATCAGGACAAGCTGACAACAATACAGTCAAGAGGCAACCAAAATTAGCTCTAGGATAGAGCAACCCAACCCTCTGGGCCGGCCCTGATAGTGTCGGGTGGAATACGTATATGACATGACAAGAGACGCTCCATAATATACTAGGACACACCAAAATCGGTGCCGTATCCACGTCGTAGTGTCGTGTCCGTGTCCACGCAACACGGATTTACAACATGTTGTAGTCCGCAGGACACGTGCGTGCGTTGCAGGCTGTCATCACTCGTCGCTTGAACAGAGAACGAATGATAGACATCTCACCTCCAACTGGACTAACCAACTATTTGCTCCCGATCCGTATCCGCGATGTAGGTGGTAACCCGGTGGCGTTCCGTCCAAACATACTGCATATATCCCAAAAAAAAAAAAAAAAAACTCAATCAAATCATTCCATTGAGCTCATTCATATGTTCCAACCAATTTCAAGTAGCACTCAGTCTGTCAGTACAAAATGTAGATCTAGACAGATATGCTCATTGCTAGGACTGAACACAGATCCTGATGATATATACTAATGAGTCATGATCAAATAATTATTTTGGTGAGAAAATGAACAACAATAATTATTTTGGTGATGCTCATGAGTCATGATCAAATATGTCAAATAGAAAAGGGGATGGGAACTTAAAAGTTATGCCATCACCACAAAATATGAAAGAGAAATGGTAGCACACACACACTTTCAAGATCTTGAAGCCAAAAAATAAAAAAAGAAAAAGAAAACATCTGAGTAGCCAACTTCATAGTGACAAAAGTAGTACATAGTAGCCAACTATAAATCATCACAAGTAATGGGGGAAAAATATACTACAATGAACAATAATAATTATTTTGGTGATGCTCATGAGTCATGATCAAATATGTAAAATAGAAAGGGAATGAGAACTTAAAAGTTATGCCATCACCACAAAATATGAAAGAGAAATGGTAGCACACACACACACACAATTTCAAGATCTTGAAGCCAAAAAAAAAATTTTAAAAAAACATCTGAGTAGCCAACTTCATAGTGACAAAATTAGTACATAGTAGCCCACTATAAATCATCACAAGCAATGGGGGAAAAAATTATATACCAGCCCCTTTGGCAGCAGCAGAAGGGATGAGGGTGAGACCAACAAGAAGCTGGTTGGGCACAGGCCCCCCTCCACTCTCCAGAAAGGCAAGCTCAGTCTCATTCCAGTGCCCCTCAGCAGAGCACCCAACCCACCTCCCAAGGACCAACCCAAGGAACCCAAATGCCAAGAAAACCTTCATGGCTAGGCCTCCCATTCCTCTCCCCCTCCCCTTCAAGAAGAAGAAGATGGAAGAAGGAAGGAAAGTTTGGCAGGCACAGGACTGCTGCAGTAGAGATTAAAGCATATATATACACACACTGGCACACTCAGAAGAGAGAGAGTAAGCAGTAGAGATGTACAAATGTGAGTCCATTTTTGTTTATCTACCAAAACTAGAATATCTGTTCACCTTCCAACAACAAAAAGTTGACACACGTCAAATTCATTCAACATAAACTACTTTAAAAGAAGAATAGATCTGATGTTCCATTTAATTCTGTTCAATTTTGTTCTCATTTCTATTATAGGTGGGTCATCATCTATATATCTACTATGGTCCATATGTAATAGAAAGAGAAAACATAAATTAACATGATTAAATGTGACAACAGATTTTTTTTTTTTAAGCGGTTTTGTAAATATTAAAAAGTTTTTGATTAAAAATTGACACGTGTTAATTATTTATTAGAGGATATGGTAGTTTTGGTTGGAGGAAAAAAAATGGACTCTACAGTACAGTCAAAGTGTATAAAGTTGGAAGTGAGAAATCCAATGGGTCATAGATGTGATGAGTAGTAGATGAGTTTTTCAAACGTTGGAATACAATATTGTAAGGTGCAAGATCTTATGCTCAAAGACTTTAAAAAGAGGACTTTGGTCGGGTATTGGGTGTTGGATACCGCACTTACCATATTACTTCTTTATTCATCAATATTATTAACTTCAGAAAGATTGGCCAATGTTTTCAGATTTTTTTTTTTTTTAGAAAATTTGAGTCCCACCCTATTTTATTGATCATATTTCAAAGTACATTTCAGTACTTTACCATAATGTAAGATATTTTACGAATTTCGTCTAACATTGACGGTCAACTGGGTTGACCCAATTTTTTGGACCAAATTATCCTCATTTTTTGTGTTTGTAGTAGCGGCCGACGTGGGGAAGGGCGGGAGAGCGCAATGGGGGAGCGGGGGCAACGCCACAGGGGAGGGAGTGGCACCGTGTGCGAGCGGGGGAGCGGAGGCGGGGGGCTGGACGTTGAGGGTGAGGTTGGTGGTGGTGGTTGTAATGTCTTGTCCCACTCAGTTCAACCGGAGAAATCAAAACGCAACGACGTTTGAACTTAGCCATGCAACGGCTTGCTCAAAGTCCCGCTCGGTCGAGACAACTCCTCGCTCAGGTGGGTGACTTCGGTGAACTTGCCTCAGCTTGGCCTTCACATTAATAAAAGAAAGTTTTCATTGCACTGAATATGCTTGATAATAAAAGAGATGAATTTACATAGCTAAGAGAATAATCTCATTGAGTCGAGTATGTGTAGAACATGAAAAATTGTCATAATGTTGCTTACATGTTCTTCGCGATGGTTTTCAAAGCTGACACTTGGTCTTTTGACCACACATGTTGATTTAGGCAAAGTTATGCCACAGGCTATCGACTTTATGTCATAGCAGGTACGTCCCCACGATCCAACTGCTTTGCATAGCAAATACGTCCCGCGGTCTCACTGTCGGTCTTATGGAAGATGGCACAGTTATGGCACCCAAAGAACACGATTGTTCAAGTTGAGCACGTGTGCGGTCCCATAGTTCCACGGCTTGGTATAGCCGCATGTTCCATGGTCTCAAGGCTCGTTATATAGATTATGACTTGGGGAGCAGTGTTGCACGGAACATAGTTGGGTTAAGGCACGGTATACGGCTGACAAGTAATATGTCTCATGATTCCACAGTTTCAATGCGGGCTATACGGTTTATGGCACCGGTCGAGGCACTCGAAGAACACGATTGATCAAGTTGAGTTAAGTAGGAGGGCTATCAAGTAGTTGTTCCTTAGTTTGAGTCGAAATGATATTGTAACATGAAAAGTTCTCGGGACCGGTAGTAGCCGAGGCAGTCTCCGAATCGTGGAGCTGCATAGAGATGTAAAGATGAGAAATGGTCTTATTAGTACGTCAGATTGAGTAGAGTCTTGCATGGTCATGGACAACTTGTGTACAAGGTTTCGTTTCTCGAACGATTGTCGGGGCACCGGGATCGATTCGTACCTAGGAGAATAAGTTTGCCGTGTCCGACGTATTGGCATGGGGCATTTCGGAGCGGTTTGACTCCGAAATGCTTGGTGATTCGGGACTTCAAGTGGGGCTAGCTACCTTGCACTGAATGATCGTCGTTTAGTCCATCAATGTCCAAGATGGCTTGAATTGTCAGTGACTCTTCATATAGATGAGTTAGTGTGCTGAGCGGCAATCTGCATGCACGGTGTCAAGTTGAATCAAAAGAAGCGCAAGCACGACACAGATTTAGTCAAGAAGATATGCACAGTTTGCAATACCCTTATGGATCCTAAGATTTGGCTATAGCAAAGACACGTGCGTCGGCACGAGGTGTGGCGTCGGTTGGTGAGTCGTTGACACTAAAGTTTTATAAGTTTGGATTGTGGTCGTATTGAGTTTAAGTCAAGAAGGGCCGTAAGCCAAAGTTTGGTTAAGTCGTATTGAGTTGTGAGGCACGACCTCGATGTTAAAGCACGAACAGAGTTTATGGCACAACCATGTTGTTGTGTCTTAAAGTATGAGTCAAAAGGCAAGTACGAGTCGATATGTTGATGTTGTTGGCACGATAATGGTCTAGAGGCACAAGGATAAGTAAGTTATCGGTACGAGGTACGGTAATGGTCCAGAGACATAAAATAGGCCAGGAGTCTAAGTCATCAAAACTGATCATAAGGCAAGATTAGAAAGACAATCGAAGAAATATGTTACACTAACTAAATGAACGTGTTAGTTTTCTATGGGTGGACAAGGAGCTCACTCACCAGTACGGTTGTGTACTGACCACCCAACAGTTTTCATGCGCAAGTTACAGGTACTTGCTCGTTGAGGCGGAGCTCGCTTGGACGCGTTGAGACATGTAGTTAATTGGCGTTTCGAGACGTGCGGCTGCATTGAAGAATTCATCTATGCGGGACATAATGTATGGACATCGTCTTCTATAACACCTGCAAAGTTGTAAGCCTTCAGATATGTTCGATTGTAATTGAGAGAAGAGAGAGAGAGCTGAGTGTTTGTAATCTTGGCTTCCCTTCCTTCAAGAAGAAAAAGAAGAAGAAGATGGAAGAAAGAAGGAAAGATTTGGTCGGCACCGGACAGCAGCACAGTAGAGATTAAAGCCTAAATATATACACACACACAATGTGTGTGTGTGTGTGTGTGTGTGTGTGTGAGAGAGAGAGAGAGAGAGAGAGAGAGAGATGTACAAATTTAGGTACAGTCAGAGTGTGTAAAGTTGAAGTGAGAAATCTAATGGGTCATAGATGTGATGAGTAGTAGATGAATAATTAGTTTTTCAGACGTTGGAATACAATATTGTAAGGTGCAAGATCTTATGCTCAAAGATTTTAAGAGGACTTTGGTCGGGCCGGTATTGGTGTTGGGTACCCCCATATCTCTGTTACCATGTTACTTCTTTATTCATTAGAATCATTACTACATATATTTAACTTTTGAAAACTAGGAATACTCTATTTAACTTGTGAAAGATTGATTGGGCAATGTTTTCAAATCTCTTTATTCCTTTTTTTTTAGGCCACAACAATATTTTTTATGAGATTCTTAGCCCATCTCCAATTGTTGTTTCTATCTTTTCTATTTCTATGTAGTAGAAATCTATTTTAGAAAAAAAAAAAAATCTCTCAATGATGATTTCTATCATAATTGCTATCCTCTGTGGCATTGATGTATGATAGAGAGTTTCTGAAACTCTCATAGAAATTGTTCATCTCTCATGTGATCCTTTTATTTGTTGACACATAGAATAGAAATGGAGGACCATTGGAAAATATTTCTTTGTGTGTGCAATTGGAGAATGTTTCTTTGTGTGCGCAATTTGAAAAATGTTTCTTTGTGTACAATATTTATATAGAAACTCTACCAACTACGATAGAAATTTCTTTAAAGTGCAATATGCCAAGTAGGATAGGAACTCAATATTAGACATCATCGTTGGAACCATCTCCAATGGGGGTTTATATCTTTCCTATTTTTATGCTAGAAATTCATTTTAGAAAAAAAAAAAAATTCTCCCAATGATGATTTCTATTCTATTTTTTTATCTTAGATGTTGATGTAGGATGAAGAGTTTCTACAAGGGTTTTGAAAATACTAAATTTTCTTATTCGGTTTCGGTTTCGGTCAAAAACCAAAAACCGAATTTTTTTTTTTTAGTTTATATATATATATATATATATAAGCGCAAATAAATCGAAAAGTCGAATAAACCAAATAAATCGAAACTGAACCGATTTAATTCGGTTCAGTTTGATTCGGTTATAAGCCATTTCGATTCGGTTTCGATTTTCGGTTATTCGGTTCGATTTGAACCGAATGCTCACCACTAAGTTGGGGGGGGGGGGGGGGGGGGGGGGGGGGGGGGGGGCTTTATAGGGTAAAGTTATTAGATTAGACATTTGAAGCATCACAAATAAGAGTTTGTTTACCTATTTTAGATCATACAAGACCTATTCTCTTTAATAAATTATTTGGTAGAAGAATAGGCCATATGGGATCTCTCTGTGAGACTTACAATGTCTTTTTTAGATGTCTGACGATACGTATGAAATTTTGTGTATGCTGGATTGTACGTCAGTTGGGTCCACTGTCTCCCAACTTCTACCAAATAAAAGAATAATAACTTTCGTGGTTCGATCAACTAATCTTTCGCCATCAAATCAGGATCTTATACCTCTCCTCGGTAACAATAAGAGACACTCGAGTTCGGTCTTACTATGTTACTGAGTTGAATTGATCTTGTAGGATCCAACCATGGTATATGTAAAGTGTAACGAACTTCTACAAATATGGTGCAACACAACTATAAAATCATGAAGGAAAGATGCTCATTTCAACTTTTGAAAACTTAACAATTTTATAGTACCATTTTTTTATGTTGACCATTCAATATTGGTTTGGCAGCTGCATATAATAGAATAAATAAATTATACAAACTCTAAATTAAAACTTCGTGTCCATCACAAACTTAATGATGGAAAAAAACTTTTATCACGATGAGTGTTCATCCCAACTATAAGACTATGTTTGGTAAATATGAAATGGATTTGGATTTGAACTTTCATGAAAGAAAAAGGCTAGAAATTTATGTACTTCCTTGTCCCCCTAGTAGGAGACAGGTGTTTGGTTAGGATAAAAAACTGAGGAGTGGAAAGTGAGGAAATATGTAAAAAAAAAAATTATGATAATTATTTTAATTAATTAATATTATTAAAAAGGTTTGGTTAATTAGTTAATTATTGTAACTATATAATCAAATATCTAATATTAAATTAACTCTTTAACTAATTAATATCAATTAACTAATATTAACATAGTTAATAAACTATTTATAGATATTCAAAACTAGTAGTTTGGGAAGAGTTCATTTCCAATTTTTTTCTTCCCTGTGGCCTTTTCTTTCTAGGTCATCCCCCCAAAACCAACCATCACTCCTCACTCTCTTCCTCCTCTTCCCCGGTCTTCACTTCCCACACCATGGTTGTGTTGCGAGACCGTCCTCCTCCTCCACAATGGTGTGGTCATGGAGCTCGGGTGGTGGTGATGCAACCATGGATGTCGAGTGTCTCCCACGGGCCGCGGGTTGGGTGGCTCCCATTGGCCGCCGGTCGGGTGGCTCCCTATGGCCGCCGGTCGGGTGGCTCATGTTGGCTGCCAGTTCCAACCCACATCCTCTCTTTTTGAAATGATGTGGAAAACATGAATTTTGAGGGGGACAGGAACTGCAGTCCAAATTCATGTTCCCCTAATTCCTGTCAACCAAACAACGGATCTGTTCTTTTCCCCTCCACTTCCCATTGAATGAAAAAAAAACCCACTCCAAAATTCTGTTTATCAAACAGACCCTAAGGTGATGTGTTACCTGAAAAAAGATCATGCATTTAGCTACATATATGACTGAGCAATGTGTCTAAAACCCAATATTATTGATAGAATAAGGTAAATATTATTGATAGAACCATAAAATTACAAAATTATAATTTCGTCCATAGCACAAAATTAGGTAGTCTAGGATCAAGGATATCTAGATCAATTTCTATGTTTATTTGTAGGTGGCAATGTCTTCAAAGATTCTTCTGTTTCATTCCTAGTGCCAGACCATAGCCTCAAAAATTAGGCGAATCTATATTATCCCACCCCTTTTCCTTTATGAGCTTTGATTTCATTTGGACTGGCGATAGTTCCCTCTCGTGCATATGCGGCAAACCAAAAGTAGTGTTGTGGTAGCTTCACATCTCCCAAACATAGTCACACCAAATAAAGAGACGATCCCTGGACTCATCTATGTGATCATACATGCAACACTTTTTATCCATGCACTCCACCCCAAACCTACTCAGATGATCCCTAGTGAGCAGGCGATTACGAATCATTTTTTAAAGACATAAGGAACGCTTAACCGTCACTCCTTTGGTCCACACTACTTATGTCCGTTGACCTCTAGTTTACTGGTCTTTTAACATAACTAACATATATGACTAAGCAATGTGTCAAAGCCTTATGGCCCTATTGGCCAATAGGTAGAGACAGCACGTTTTGACTGGATGAGTTAGATTATACGAAAATACGAATTATTCCTTTCGATTATGGTAGGAGTTAAAACAAAAAGTATGTAGGTTTCACATTTCTAATTTCTTGTATTTAGTAGAGTAACACAAGGACACGCCTGGACTGTACCTCGATCCAAATTTTTGAATTTTTTTAGAAATATTTTTTTAGTTATGTTTTATTCTTTTCTTTGGATTTGAAGTATGCAACAATTAAATGATAAATAAATTCTCAAATCATTGGTACTTTAGGCGGTGCGATGTTAGTGTCCTCGTGTCGCTAAGGCTACACCTAAAGTTTAGCCCATGCTCCCAACATTGAAAGGAGTAATTCGATTTCCTGTGGATTCGATCCCACGGAAAAATGAAGTATTCCATGGTGGAAGTTATAAAAAAAAAACGTATCTATGTTTCACATTTTCTAATTTTCTTATTTAGCAGTGTTTTTTTTTTTCCATTAGATAAGTGTGGCTACAGAGGCAAAGCTACACAAGGACATGATCCGGCCTAAAATTTTGAATTTTTTTAAGGCTAAATTTCAACTTGATACCCTCAACTATCCATGTTTTGCAACTTGATACCCTAAACTTTCAAAATAGCCAACTTGATACCCTGAAAAATATATTTCCCAAAATGCCCTCCCCCCCTCTCTCTATTTCCCAAACCCCCCCTCCCTCTCCGGCCGTCGCTGCTGCGCGCCGCCCCGCCGCCCCGCTGCCGCTACTGCTGTGCGGCCGCCGCTGCTGCTCCGGCCGCCGCTGCTGCTCCGGCCGCCGCTGCTGCTGCGCGCCGCCCCGCCGCCCCGCTGCTGCTGCACGCGCCGCCGCTGCTGCTCCGGCCGCCGCTGCTGCTGCGCGCCGCCCTGCTGCTGCTGCTGCTGCACGCGCCGCCGCTGCTGCTCCGGCCACCGCTGCTGCTGCGCGCCGCCCCGCCGGGGGAGAGAGGGGGGGGGGGACGCCGGAGGGGGGGGGGGGGGGGGGAACGCCGGAGAGGGAGGGGGGGGACGCCGGAGAGGGAGGGAGGGAGTGGGGCAAGGGTATTTTTGGAATTTTTTGGATTTTAGGGTATGAAGTTGAAAGTATTCAATAGTTGATGGTATTAAGTTAACTATTTTAAAAGTTTAGGGTATCAAGTTACAAAACATGGATAGTTGAGGGTATCAAGTTGAAATTTAGCCTTTTTTTAAAAACATTATTTTCTTAGTTATGTTTTTTTTTTCCTTCTTTTGTTTGGATTTGGAGTATGCAACAATTAAATGAAATAAATAAGTCTCATTATTGATATTTTAAGCGGTACGATACAATTATCTTTGTATGTCGTTCAAGTTATACCTAAAGTTTAGTCTTCCCTCTCAATAGTTTGTGAGATTGTTGGCTATTACTTAAAATAGTTTGACCATGTCATATTAGATTAAGGTCTAGTGAATTCCTAAACAATAATGCTAAGCCTACAACCAAATTTTTACAATCATTTTACCACCTCTCTCTTCCACCCCTTATACATGGGTCCTACTGGGACACACCTCCCCTCTCACCTTCTCCTGCTACATGGGCTCCACCCGATCCCACCACTTTTCTTCCTCCTCCAATCGAAGTTCGATGCGTGACGGTTGTAAGGAGGTTGTAAATACTTGATTGTAGGGACAGCAAAGCCCATTCCTAAACTATGGGCATACTTATTGTTCCAATGGCAAGACGATCAGTTAGTTAGGCAAGTTAGGGCTTGGTGGGCCAAGGGTGTCATGAGGTTAGAACACCTGGCTAAGCATTGTCCACTGGTTCTCTCAGGTTTTGCTTTCAAACAGCAAGAATTGCTTATGACTTTGTGTCCTCATCAAGGACAAGTGGGCATTCAAGATTTAGGTGAGCAATGACAATCAGGGGCCAAGCTGGCCCTCATTTTTCTCATGAATAGCAAGAGGAGATGCCAGTGGGTACTATAGATCATGGTGACACATGAAGGCCATGTTTGGTTGGTGAAAGCAAAACGAGGCCCAAGGGTCAGATCGCAGATTATTGAATCAAATTAAGAAGGGTTATTTAGTTTTATGGCCTCTCATATATATATATATGTATGGATATTAGGATTTGGGTATTGAAATTGATCGATATTAGGATTTGAATTTCGAAATCACTGTTCGTTAGTCTGCATGAACAATAATTTTGAGACCTAAATTCTAACATCACCCAATTTCGAGACCAAAATCCTAATATACATATATACCCTAAAACTAAATAACCCTACTTTAATTTAACTTGCTACGTACCCTCAAATATTTTTAATTTTTCAACTTAATAGCATAATTTTTTTTGCAACTTGATACCATCAACTATTGAATTATTTTTAACTTAATACCCAAAAAAAAGGACGAAACTATCATTTCACCAGCCAACATCTCCCTCCATCTCTACCCCCCCCCCCCCCCCCCCCCCCCCGAAACCGGCTGCCCCCCTACCCCCTACCCCCGGTGCCCCCCCCCGTACCACCACAAAACCCCTTTTTTTCTGCACGTAGCAGCGGCTGCAGCAACGATAGAAGGAGCAATAGGGCAGGGAAGGCAACATGGGCGGTTGGGGAGGGGGCACTGCCCCGGGGGGATGCAACGGGGGCGAGAGGAGGCGGCAGCTTGGGGGTGGGGCGGGAGGGGGGCATTGCCCCGGGGGGGATGCAGTGGGGGCGAGAAGAGGCAATGGCTTGGGGGTGGGGTGGGAGGGGGTGGGGGGAGGGGTGGGCCAGGTGGCCGGGCAGCTGGGTAGGATAGAGAGAGGGATAGACATGGGTACTTTCGTCTATTTTTTTTTCTTCAGGATATTAAGTTGTACATAAAAAAAAGTTTAAGATATGAAGTTGAAAAACTAAAATAGTTGATGGTATCAAGTTAAAATTAAGCCTGAAGACTATATGTCATACCGTTCGACATTTACGTTAATCTTTTATATTAGTCGTTAATCTAAAACGTTTAGACTGCTGGACGTTTACGTTGATTTTTTATATTAGTCGCTAATCTCTAATTCGGAAGACTAATAATCTTCTAGCTTCAAGAAAAACCCCCAAACGGAAGGTTGTTTGTTTAGAAAAGGTAGCATTTTAGTTTCAAATTTATAATTTTGCCAAACTTTGAGGCTGTTCTTTTTTTTTTCTTTTCACTTATGAGGGTGACTTATAAGTGTAATTTACTCCATTTTTACTTATAAGTACACTAATAAAATATTTTCCTTTTTTCACTTACAAGTGATTTTTTGTTCTTTTTTTTAACACTTATAAGTGTTATTTTACCATTAAGCTAATAGATGACAGTCCAAAAAAAATGCATGCCAAAATATTGTACTACAAATACCAAAATATTTAGATCAACACAAACGCACATATAATGTGTTCTTAATTTGAAGTTCGACTTACACAAAATTATAGTTTTAAAGTATTAAAATAATATCAATTAATTGCATCATCAATTTGGTTTCATAATCCAATCATATAATTTCGGCTTTGAGGAGTACTCTCGTTCACGCTCTTTTCCACTTCATCATTTAGGTTTTCCATCTCATAATTCACTTCCTGAAACTGTGAGAATAATTCATCATTTAATGCATATCGAATTTTGCTAATTAAATTATAGATTCATAAAGGTTACCTCGATACGATTTAAACAAAAAAACTGAAATCAATTCAGACGTCAATGGTAGGAGATATGGTCGTGCGAAGTCGCGATAGATGCTGAAAAACAAGGCTATTTTTTAGAGGAAATTTGGGACTGTTTTTCAATGCCGGATTTTAGACTTTGAGACCTGAGACGGACACTAAAAGTGGTGCCTTCAAAGGCTAAAGATTATAAATAGTATTATCAACGCAAAACTCAAAAAATAAAATAATAAACAAAATATTATATATGTTGACATACTAATAAAACTGAAAATATTCTAAGCAAAAAAACAAAACAAAACTGATATTCAAGACAAATAATCATAATCTTGTGATATGGATTCATTAGTTTAATAATAATCATAAGTCGTATAATTTTAGCTAATTCTATGGACCTCAGATATATACATCAAACTCTAAAAACTTAATGAATCCATAGCTATAAAAAATAAACTAATAACAAGTACACGACTTATGATCATTTGTTTGGACTTTATGAGGTTTACAAGAGTCATCTAAAATCATGCGACTTATTATTACTATATGAACTTGATATGAAGTTTATGACTATTATTTGCTTGAACTTGATATAAAGTCCATGTGGCGTGTTATAGTATAAAAAGATTGGTGTCATCTAAAATTTTGGGGTTTAGGTAGTTGCCTCATGAGCCTCATATCAAGTCCGATCATGCTGTTTGGATGGAAAAGATAGACAATTCTTGGTTGTTAGGAAGGAAAATGGGAGAGAAAGGAGTAATTAGGTTTATATTTAGAAAAATCGGTTTCTATTAGAATTGGACAAGTGCAAGAATTTTTTAGTTTGTACATGAACATAATAGAAATATCGGATGCAATAAGTACTTAAATAATCCAACAAGTAAAGAAAAATTTTCACTCACTTATAAGTGAAAATCACTTATAAGTAAAAATTACTTATATGTGCGAAAAAACGAATGCACTTCTTGGGACCAAATTCACTTATAAGTGAAAATCACTTAGACCTCGTTTGGTTGGCTGAAAAGAAAGAAAAGGAAATCAATTCCTTGGTGTTTTATTTTCTTTAGAATATTATAATTTTCATCCATTTTCTTTTTGGTGTTTGGAAATGTCAAAGAAATTAGAAGGAAAAGTGAATACTTAAATGTAGGAAAGTGAATCCTTATTTGAATGAATGGAACATTTTTTCCCCTAAATTTTTTTTTTTCCATTGGAAATCACTTTCTTTCCTCCTCAATTCCTTTGGGAGCGTTTGGATGAAGTTTTTGTATTCATGCGAATCAACTTTCCATTCCTTTTTTATGGGAAAAAAAATTCAACATTATACCCATGCTTGGTTAGGTTGGGAATTTGTAGTCCGAAAAATCAATTTTTTTATTTTCATGTTTGGTTAAGACAAGAATATGAATCTTAATTTAAGTTTTCCATAAATATACTTTTATTATGTTATTATTACCTAAATTCAACATTGAGGGTATTATCGTTCAAAAAAAAAATAATTAATGCACCCCATCAGCTTTTTTAGGAAAGTAAAAATATTTTCAAGGGGGGACTTAGACTTTACTTTCCTACCTACGTGGGAATCTGAAGTCCTCCATATTATCTTCCAATTTTCAATTCTACACTTACCTAACATAAGTAAGAAATCCAAAATTCATTCTCAAGCCTCTAAAACTTAACAAAATAGTCTCTTGGCACCCAAAGATAGAAAAGTAATGATTTTTTTTTTTCCAATTTCGTGATTCCATTAACAAAACGAGACCTTATGGGTGCGAAAAAAGAATACCCACTAGGTGTGTGTTCATCAAACGACTCCCAATATGGTTTTAGGTTGGATAAAAATGATAAATACAACCTTGTGGAATGGTGAATATCCATGACACTTTTGGGGTTGAACAAAAATGTACTCAAAAAAGAAAAGAAAAAAAAGTTTTTCTAAAGGCACTCCAAGTTTTACTTGGGGACAACCCTTACTTCAAGACAACCCACTTTGGTGAAACTTTTACTCAAGACAACCCCAAAATTTCTTTGGGGCTGTCCAACCACCAAGTTCACCGAAACCCTAACCCACCACTTCTGGGGAGTCACCTCCTTCCTCGCGCCCCCGCCTCCCCTCCCCCTCACCCGTCGGACCCCTCTGCCACCGACGAAGCCTCCACCGCCGGCGGGGGGATCGACGGGCGGTTCAGTAGCGGGATTGGGAGGACCGCCACAAACTTTATCCCAATGTTCGGACCGGAGGAAGAATTGGAGGAGGAAGAGTACGATGATGACGAGGAGGAAGAAGTGGTCGGCGTTACGGAGGAGGTGATGTCGTTCGCGAGGAACATCGCGATCCATCCGAAGACATGGTTGGAGCGGGAGCGCGGACGCAGGCGGGGATGCGGAGCCTAACATGAAATAGGATTGAGCAGTCCTATCTAAACTCTCTGTTTGAACATAGAACTGTCAATATTGACAGTCCTACTTGGTGTTAGGACTGCCAACAAATGACAGTTCTAAAAAAAATTAGACTAGCCTAAGTAACAAATGAGAGAGAGTAGCAATCTTATAATTTTTTTTGAAAATTTTTGGGTTACTCCCAAGTAAAACTTTAGAGTGCCTTTAGAAAAAGAACCCTTCGATTTATTTTTTCCCCCCTTTCTGCTCTTCCCATTTCCCCCAAATCAATTTAATCCTTCTCAGTCCGAGCTCTCTAGCCTAGTGGTATTAGAGCGGACATCCGGAGGGGCCGGCAAGGTTCGAGCCCCCCAATTGTGTGTGTGTGTGTGATTTCAAAAAAAATTTAATCCTTCTCTTGCAGAAACAAAACCCTAAAAATTTGATCCCATCTTTCGTATCGAAGGTACGCAATCAGTGTTCGACCAGTATTCCCAATCCATCCAGCGTTGTTTCTAAGCTAAATTTCATAAAAAAAAACCCAATAAAAAATCATAAATTTTAGGGTTTTTGATTCTTGACTTCTCATTGTTGCAGAGATCTCAGCAAGGATCAACTCAGCCATGTTCGCCTCCTCCCACAGTAAGCCCCCAATCCTCCGTTTCGAATGGATAGATTCCCAAGAACCCTTCTTTTTTTGCTCGCTTAGATTCTGCTGCCGATTCTCTCAAATGGGTCACTATCAAAATTTGATCTTGGTTTGTAAATGTTTGCATTTCGAGTTTTCTTCGTTTATCATTGGCAATACTGGAGTGGGTTAGGATGGGTTTGGGATTGCTTATCATGGCTGCTTCTGTTTTTTCTTTTCTTGAAAGAAGAGTCCCAAATCTGTTTGGTAGCAACATCATCAAAGCCTTCTCCTCCCATGAGAATGGGTCGAATATGGAGCATAAGAAAACTTAAAAGATTGGACAGTTTTTATGACCAGTTGTTGGGCCATAGTCATTAAGGGCCCAAGGCACACCGAGGGGCAAAAGGTGTAAAAGTAGGGGGTGCAACTCAGGCGGGTTTGGTTGGGCTTGAGGTCAACCCGAGCCCAACGCGATGAATAATAAGCCTAGCCTGAGCCCAAGTCTGGTCCGACCTCGGGTTTAAAATATGAAGCCTAAGACCAATCCCGGAGGATTAGATTTGGCTCGGGTTGAACTCGGATTGGGTTGGGTCCACCGGGTTTATCGGGCTCTAATATAATATTTGAAATAATTTTAAACAAAAATAATATTAAACACATAATCAAATAGCAATCAAGTCTTGATCATTACAAAATACAAACTGAAATAAGATATAGGATAAGGAGTTGAAAAGTTTGGGAGGAGAAATTTAGGATTTAAACTTTTTATTTAAGAAATATATATATATATATATATATATATATATATATATATATATATATATATATATATTGGAATAAGGGTAAAATTTTATTCCACGAACATCACAGAAAAAGTATTACAATATTACAGTACACTCGCTCCCATCTATCCTATCCCGGTTAAGGGGCCATTACAGATACATCGAATTCTAAATTATGTAGAATTCCTACAGGGGGGTTATCAGTCCCTCGAAGATACGCCTGTTACGTTCTTGCCAAACGTGCAAGACCGACGCTGCAAGACGGACTATGGCTGTCTTGGCCCAACCCTGTTCCATTCCTCGCCGTTCCCTGATCCAGGCGATGATCCTCCGGATATCTCTATCATTGCCTCCTCCGTCGACCTTCCACACTGCTCAGTCCAAATATGCCAAGACACAGGACACTCAAAGAAGAGGTGTCCTATGGATTCGTTCTCCATACCACACATGACACATTTCGGATCAGAGATCTGCACCCCAAATCTGAGAAGCCTGTCATTCGTCAGCAACCGGCCTAATAATAGTTTGTAGAAACAGAGTTGCATTTTTCGTCAGCAACCGACCTAATAATAGTTTATATAAAAGTCGGGTTTCGGGTTGGTTCGGTTAACCCGACACATGAACCCGAGCCCAACCCGATTTTTGATCTGGTTCAAATATTTTAACCTAAACCCGAGCCCGAACCCGAGAGTATCTTCAACCCTAACCCAACCCATTAACGGGTTTACCCGATCGGGCTCGGGTTAGCCCGCCCGAGTTGCACCCCTATGTAAAAGACCGAGGCACTAGCCTCGTTAAGGCGAGGTGCACTACAATTCAATTTTTTTTTTAAAATAATATTTGTAAATCGTATATGACTGTGTATTAAATATTGAAAATAGACATGCCATAGTGGTTATCGGGCATGACTTGGTTTTTTTTCCTTTTAATATAGCGGGCAGGGAAGCTTTTGATAGCTTAGGGCTTTTTTTGAATTTTTATCTTGAGAAACTTTTCAATTTCCAAGAGAAACTGTCAGACGATGGTCCCTACTCACACGGAAAAAAATTGGTTAAAAGAATATAAAAGGAAACATAAAACAACATATTCTTAAGGCATGTCTCAATTGGAGACGAGGCTCAGTGAGACGTGCGCCTCACAAAGGACGCCTTTCCTCATATGTCGTGAGCTGCTGGAGCCTCGTGCACCTCGCGCCTCAGGCACGCCTTTGATAACTATGATGTTGTCCCGGCGTCAACCCTTTATGTTGGTGCCGTATTCCTTGTCAATATAGCTAGGAGCATGAGAGGGTCATGCCATAAAATCTAGGCAACCAGTTGGCAGATTGGTAGACCTACATTTCGGATATGCAGTTTAAGCTCATGCAACCAAGGAGCGCCCTCAAGGTTCTCTTAGAATATAAAGAGTCTAGACGAAGAGGTATGCTGATACAATTTACTATAGGAAATTATATTCATCTCTATGACACATACGCCAAAGAGTAAAGGAGTGGCAATCCGATAGTTCAATTTTACTATAAAGAGTCTTGATGAAGAGGTAAATATACAATTTCTTATAGGGAATTGCAATGTTATAGTTTGGTAAGAACAAGTTATATCATTTTTTCTGAATGCTAGTTCGATTTTGGATAGCTTCTTCAAGGAGGCTGGAGGCTACTTTCAAAAGCTGATCGTGCTGCTTCTTTTTGAAAAGCAGAAGCAATGCCAAACCAGACATTAGGATCATTGATTGATAGGAGTGAGGATCAACGAGATGCTTTGATTTATATTAACGTCATAATGAAATAGAAAGTAGTAGTTAACTATGCTATTGCTGTATAGAGAAATGGCATATGAAGAATTAAGAAGTGATCAATGAGAAATGATATTCTAAAGTGTGATCCTTTGCCTTTACATGCTTAGGCATTCTATCTGAGCTGGAAGTAGGCAAGGGACGTTCATGTCATATTTGCTTCCAAATGTGGCTCAATTTTTTGATTTTGATCTTCTTCGCTGTGAGCGATTGACCAGAAAGATTCGTTCTTTGAGTAGGAGGTGTATCATTGGTGGTATGACTTGAACAGGAAGTAGATAAGATAGAAGGGGCTATGCTCAACTTTTAGAGTGAACAAGTGCATGGATCCTCGTCCAGCAACTGAGGCTTTATTATTGAACTTCCATTCTTGTAGGTTTGTGCAGCTTGCTTCCGCCTACAGAACTAGTCCTTGTAAATTATGCTGGACTCTCATTCTCATTGAAATTTTATCCAAGGAATGAGGTTGTGAATTATATGCCCTTCGACCGGTAGCTTGCCTTGGTCTTGAATTTATATCTGGCATATAGGCAGTTTAGAAAATTAAGTGTAGGATGGGAATATTTTCCAAAGTTTCTTTTAGAGCTTGTAAAGACGTGAAAAAGGAACTTAACCAAGAACCTAGAGAACTTTGAAAGAATTCTCCAAGTTATATTGTTTGGAGAAGTTGGGAAGGACAAGAACTTAGCCCATTTGGGCTCGTCCCCATGCCACATAGGCATTAAGTTCCCAAGTTCTTTGGCTAAGTTCCAAGCAACAAATGATCGAACTTGGAGAACTTAAGTGAGTATATATATATATATATATATATATATATATATATATATATATAGAGAGAGAGAGAGAGAGAGAGAGAGAGAGAGAGAGAGAGAGAGAGAGAGGTTTCAAGCAAGGTTCAAAGTATCGGTATCGGAATCGGTATCGGACTATTCCTATGAGTATTGGTATCGGCGATATCGGTAGTATCGGCGGTTTCGGATCGGAGTATCGGATTTTTTGGTATCGGGGAACAAATAATTATTAATAAATTATTTACATTTAAAAACATATATTTTATACATTTAGGCATAATTTTAAGTATTTTCAGTGTTATTTCTTAGTAGTTTTGAAATTAAATGAAATAGTAGTCACCCTTACCGATTGGTTTACAAACAATAGATGTGATTTTCTTCAATTGATGTGATTTTCTTCTTTTACATGCTTCTACAACCTTGTTATGCTTTAAACCCTTGTTGATTTGTCTTTTTTGTTTAATTTTCTTTGTCGAATTGACCGGAACAAAGACCCCCAATGTCGGTATCGGTCAATACTTGGTATCGGTCGGTATCGGATCGGAACATGCCAAACCGTATCGGTATCGGCCGTATCGGATCGGTATCGGCCGATACTTTAAACCATGGTTTCAAGCTTGAATGTTTTTGGGTGCCAAGCTTATTTCCCCCCACCAAAAACTATAAGTGATTCGTGAAGGACGAGGGAACAAGCACTTGGAGAACTTGGCCATGGAAAGAAACATCACATAATTCATTGGGTTCTTTTGTGTGTGTGTGTGTGTAGAGAGAGAGAGAGAGAGAGAGAGAGAGAGTGAGAGAGAGAGAGAGGTTGCAAGCTTGAGTTTTTTGGGTTCCAAGCTTAGTTTCTCCCACCAAACACTTTAAGTGAAGGACGAGGGAACAAGCACTTGAAGAACTTGACCATGGAACCATCACATAGTTCCTTGGGTTCTTTTGTTTTTGCATGTTTCGTTCCAAACAACCCGTACAATCCAATATGTGAACGAGACCAAATAAATCTTCATGTGATCTACCCACTTCTAAACTAGAGGAGTTTTTTTATTGTATTAATTTCTATAGAAATAATCAAAGGTTCGAGAAAGTCCTAAAAACCTGTGTTTTTTGATGAAAAGTAGAGTTTTTCACTGATGATTGAACCCCGAATTCCCATCACCACCATAACCGACACCATCACTTCCTCCTGGTGTATTGGATATTGCGTCCATATCGGTGTGGGTTTGATATCGAATATCAGATGAAATATAAGATACCAATATATATAATATGTAAATATTATATATTTATTCAAAAATACAGAAATTTTCAGAAGAGGAGGATCAGCAAAATCAAAACAAAGAATAAACTAAAAAAATCAGAATTCAGAAGAAAATAAATAGAAAAAGAGAAACAATTTAAGAATTCAGAAGCAAAATTCAGAAATACACAAGTTCAGATTTCAGAAGAAGAAATCAGAAGAAAAAAAGATGGAAAAATCAGAAGGAAAAAACAGCATTAGCAAACGAATTCGTCTTTTCTTCTAAACACAACAAAATCAATAATATTTAAAAAACAGCAGCAGCTACAGGTAAAAAACATAAAAAAATTGATGCTTACCTGTGAGCTTGAGACCGAGAGACTAAAGAGAGGGAGAGAGCTGGAGCAAGAGATTGATCAAAATCAAAATAAGTGCTTCTCCTTCGCGAGAGTGTTTGCTGGATAGGTTTTCCGAAATTTGGTTCTGAAAACAATTTTCAAAAAAGAAGTTATAAAGATTTTTTTTAGTTCTACAAATTCTTTTTGCGTTTGGTTACTTACATCTGAAAAAAGGTTTTAAGAAACAAAAGTTTAAAGATTCCTTTTGGTAAAATATTTTTAGAAAATATTTTTTGAAATAAAAATTCGAAAAATGTGTTTGGAAAATATTTAATAAAAATAATAGAATATAATACTAGAGTGCATCTTGAGAGATAATTGGAATGATTTGCATAATAATAATTTGAGTAACCAAAATTGGAACGCTATACCAATCAAGAAGCTTGAAATTTAACATAAATATAATGTTTAGTACACGACAAATACTTTGTTCTTGAATTAAACAACATAA
Organism: Iris pallida; assembly: GCA_029216955.1. Taxonomy (NCBI): domain Eukaryota; kingdom Viridiplantae; phylum Streptophyta; class Magnoliopsida; order Asparagales; family Iridaceae; genus Iris; species Iris pallida. The sequence goes on from JANAVB010009952.1 coordinate 51,862, forward strand.
CTAATTAAAATCAAACAATAGAGCATGAAAAGTTTTACTCCACGACACTATTCAAATTCTGCATTCCATAGGTACTGGGCAATAACATCTCTCCTCCTAGCCAGCCTCGTAAGACTTTGCTGAGACAAGTCCAACGCTGGTATATTAGGTTTATGTGGTTGATCACCAAAAGCAGCTACAAAATCTTCATCTTCAAATGATGCAAAAAATGTCATCCGTTGAATATCTACGAATGAAGTGCAATACACAATATGCATTTACCATTAAAAGTTAAAACTTGTCTAGTTGGCTTGTACTTTGTCATGTACTTGAAAATTAAAATCTTTTCTTGAACACCCCAAATGTCCTTTCAATTACATTTCTAAGCCTGCAAGTGGTATTGCTCTCTGCGATACGGGGCCAAAAATTCAGACATGTTTGAATACCCTCAATACACCAAATAATATTTATCTACCAATAACAAACAAATAATTATTGATGTAAAAAAATAATTTTTTGCTCGGGTCATACTTACCATCAGATGGGCGTTGAAACATTGCACTTTGCAAGGCTTCAAGGATTACGCGAGAGTCATTAGCACTGTCATTAGCACTACCTTCCAACCCAGAGTAGGAACATGTGAACATCATATTCAAATCACAAGCATCTAGCACAATTTGAGTTGTGTTGCCCTTTCGTGCACGATAAGTAGGGGCCCAAGCATCAATCAAAGCCCCAACAACAATCCCAACCGCTCCCTACAAGTTTATTAACAAAGCTGCAAATGAGTTGTCCTAATATTGAATATCAAACATATCATGTGAATTAAAAAATAAAGGCTAAATTGTAAATGATGCCCTCAACTATCACCATTTTTCAACTTGATACCCTCAACTTTTATAGGTACTAACTTAATACCCTATCTCAACTTATAGTTCTAACTTGATACCCAATTTTTTTATTCCTAAACTACTCTCACCTCCGGCTGCTACTTTCCCCGCCCCCTCCCCTCCCCCGGCGGCCATCCCCCCCTTCCCCCTCCGGCGACCACCCCCTACCCGCCTCCGGCCCCAACGACTCACCCTACCCGGCCCCGAGCTCGCGTTCCCGCTCGCGTGCACCTCCGCGTGCTGCCCAGCGCCGCCCCGCGTACTGCCCTGTGCGCCGCCGCGCTCTGCCCCACGCCCGCTCGCCGTGCCCCTGAGCGTCCTTGCGCCTGCCGTCCGCTGCCACCCACAGCCGGAGAGAGAGAGAGAGGGGGGGGGGGGTTGGGGCCCGGGGGGGAGAAGAGAAGGGGCGATTTGGTCCAATTTTTTTTCATGGTATCAAGTTAGCACCTATAAATGTTGAGAGTATCAAGTTGAAAAACAGTGATAGTTGAGGGTATCAAGTTGTAATTTAGCCAAAAATAAAAGATACCTTCAACCGTGGATAGAACTCCATGAGAATTTGCTATCGTTTTATGATCAATAGTTGTATTAGGAAAAAAGAAGAAGAGGAACGGTTGTTGCTCTTGCCAACGCTCTTAACACCTCTTTAAAATGTCGATTTATAGTCTTTGTTGAGTGCTAAAATCGGTCCACAAAAGCCTTTGACTATGACCGACAATATACAAAAATATAGCTACACTCTCTTCCAATATTTGATGTATGTGTGGTGACTCTTCTAGGTAGTTACCACTTCTAATGTACTCGCACAATGTCCGAAAGCATTGTTGGTTCATACGAAATATAGGATGACACTTATCAATTGGACCATCAAGTATCTCTTGGATATATTCCATACCAGTGAGAGCAGATGTGTGATATGGATTTTTTGTTGTTGGGATAATAGAAATTGAAGAGTGAAAAAGTCTCTAATTCGCCATCATCATCTGATGAGTCTTCCGGTGCTTGGGTATTTGCGTTGTTATTCATTTAAGCCACCTGTTTCCTAGATGAAAACAAATACGTTATATTTGAAGCAAACGAAACAGGGATATAAAACAATTAAGCGGAACAACGGTCAAGATTGAGTTTTTGTGTACAATGGTAAGTGTGTTTTCAACTAAGCTATGTCAGACCCAAACTTTTTGTGTATGGGTAGGATACAGTTTCTATAGAGGCTAGACATACAAAACTGGTTGTATTTTCAACCTCGGTATATTTCTGGCCCATTGTGTTAAACTGGTTTGAATGTATCAAAGCAGGTTCTACTTATGATTAGCAGAAATAGTAAGATGGTGATTGTAAACATAAGTTAACAGTAGTAATGGCACTAGGTGTACAAACCAACTCAAAAAGAAAAATCAATTTATTGCAGCTGAAAAAAACAAATTTCTAATGAGGTTACATCTCTTACAAAGTAATGAAACATACTTGATATTATAATAACCAGGTTCAGTATCAGCAAACTAATTACTAATGTGCTCTGCAAGGACTTTACCTGGCGAGTAAAAATTTAATGATGAAAACCCTATTTCATGCCAACATTCATAGTTACTGGGATGCCAAATTAACCAAGTATTATATTATAATAGAACCTCTTTCATCAGATCTCAATTAGATTATACCATTCATATGTTCTCAGCTAAGTTCTATTGACTAAATAATATTGATTTATAGATAATATTTAGTAGGTAAAAGTTACTACAAATATCCTTAGCTAAGTTCTGCAAGATCTGGTAGGAGAAGGAATCAATTGTGGTGACTGCACAAATATGCCACAAAACGGGTAAGCCTTTTCTACATTTGTTTTAGAATAAGGACCAAAAATGACATTAATTCTGTAAGAGATTCGAAGATAAAACAAAGATATGAATTGATCACAATCTGAAGAATAACAGAAACTTGAATGAGGAAGAAAATTGATACTGGCTTTTTCTCTAGCCTTTCTGTCTTTCATTTGTCTGACGTAAAGAAAATATTTGGTAGGGAAAGTATCTGGTAAGAAGAAATTTTATTTCAGAACATATGTGTCAGTCTCGTTTGTGTGAGCATGCACGAACCCGTAAAGGTTTTCTGTAAAAATGATAGATAACGGCTGCTGATCAACCTTGTTCGGCCCCTATATTCGTCGATCTGCGTTTTTATCTCTACCAACTCCTTGGATGCTAGCCGATATACTCGAGATGAGATAGGCTCGTCCCGGGATAAGCTCTACAGAAAACTCGATGTCTCGGTCAGGTGGTAGTCCTGGCAACTCCTCGGGAAATACATCTTGGAACTCAGTGATGATAGGGTGTTGAGACTTTCCATCCCTCATCATGTGAGTCCCTAATGCAGGTGAATCGTCTCTCTTCCGCTCCTCTAGCGAACTCGAACTCTGTCTCATTTGGTGGTCTAAAGACGATACTGCCCCTATGACAATCTTATAGATGCGTCAGTTTTTAGATTTTCCAGACCCATTGCTTGGAGTAGATAAAATATATCAAAACATCCGTGGGAAAACATTCTGTAGGCTAAATGCAACAAAATGAGAGATTGAAACTGCAGAATAAATCATATGGAAATAGCAAAGAGAGTTTATATGGACATGATGCCATCACATACAAAATGCACCCATTTTTTTGGCAAACGTCGAAGCAAAATTATTGTCTAGATATATTGAAGTTCTTGCAGTACTATATACCAAAAGTATAAGAAAAACAATAGACTAATGTCTATATATACTGAAGTTCAAAGAGCAACATTTGCAATTTTACTCATCTGCAGGAGAAATCAATTAATACCTTTAGACAGACATGGCAATAGTTTCCCTTCACAAACAACCTTCCACAAGCATCACGTCAGGTATATGACAAAAACCACCTGCAAGGCCAATATGAAGATCTGGTTGGAAAAAACAGGCATGCTGATACACATTTCAAGATATCTAGGTTGAACTACACTGTCAACCTAGCAGATTAAGAGTATTGGCGGCTGAAACCGTTGACACAATAAAAAGTATCTTAGAGACTTCATGAAAAAATTGTGTACAAGCATACCTCGTACTGTAACCACTTGACATCTTGTTTGTAGGATGAACAACACTTCTAATGAACTTCTACTGTGATATTCAATGCTGGAATATCTAAAACCCAAAAAAAAAAAAAGGAAGGTTGAACATCACTTCTAGTGAATTTTTCATCAGCCCAAGACTCACAAAAATTCCAACTTTACCATTCTAAAACCATAATTCATATAATGATGGAAAGATACAGAATTATAAAATTCATTCACGACCATTACGTACGTAAGTACTAGCCATAAATAGAGTTCTAGCCGAGACCTTAAAAAAGGCCCAAACAACAAGCATAAACAACCATGAGTTTTGGTTCTGCGAATACCCCAGCATTTGTGTCCACATCGGCTCCATTATTTGGTAGTACATGAGCAACAATTTGGGGCTTCAAGTAACCCCAACATTTGGTTCCACAAGTACATCAGCCTTTGGTGCTCAAAGTTCTTCGTTATTTGGATCTTCAAGTACTCCAGCATTTGGTGCATCCAGTAGCCCCGCATTTGGATCTTCTACTCCTGCTTTTGGTGCATCAAGTAAACCTTCCTTTAGTTTTGGTTCCACCCCTTCTTTTGGTCAGTCAGCGCCTACTTTTGAAAGCAAACCTTTTGGAACGACACTGTTAGCTTGCTCTCGGAGTTCACCATTTGGTGAGTGTTCTGTTTCCTCTTCCATGACTTGTCGTATACGCAACTTAGTGAGAGAAGCCTTAGAGAAATATTTGATTTAGAAATGTAGCTGTCACTGTCCATGATTGTTGACTGTCGCATGTATTTTGTTTCTTACCCCTTATTCATTCATCCTGTTGGTTTCTCTATTTGACCTTAATTTTGATTTATTGAATGATTATGCAGCTCCTTTGCTTTATGACTAATATATTGTTATGTTTTGTAGGTGCTCAGGCAACGCCACCTGCATTTGGTACCCCAGGTTTTGGGCAATCAGCATTTGGCAGCCAACGAGGTGGAAGTAGAGTAGTATCTTATTCTGCGACCCCAGAGGCTGAATCTAGTGGTACACAGCCTGCTGGAAAGCTGGAGTCAGTATCAGCCATGCCTGCATACAAGGTGAAAAGTCACGAGGAGTTGAGATGGGAGGATTATCAGCGTGGAGATAAAGGTTAAAAACTTGGAATCATTGAGTTTCAAGTTATATAACCTTTTTTTTCTCCTGTTTATCTGCCTTCATGATTGCTTAGGGTGGATTTTGGCTAATTTACACTAAAATACCAGAAACTTTTGTTATTGATCAATTTGCTACCTTGAACTTTATTTATGTTCAATTTGCTACCATGAACTTGGATTAACTAATCAACCCACTAACATCGTTAGCAGAGCTTTGAAAAACTTCTCTTTCTTCTTTGTTTTGACGTGCTGAATTGCTCCAGTGCAGCTTGGGCTTTAATAAACTTCTTTGTTTTGGCATGCGAGGCTGAAGTAATTGCATCCATACATTCAACGGTCTTGGAGGTCTTCAGGATCTTTGCGGGTCGACTACTTGGCTGACCTTTGCCCCTACGTCGACGCCCTTCTGTAGTCTCAATGTAAATGTCATCAAGATCATCGCACAAAGTAGGATGAGATTTATTTCTAATATCGGGGTTGGCAAACTCGTCATCAACTGCTCTTTCTTCGTCTGAATCTAGTGGTAGTTGTGTCGATGCTCTTGAGAGCAAGTCTGTGGCAATAGACAGTTATAAATATTCTACTCAAAGCTTCATAGTTTGGCAAGCCCTTTGTTCGAAAAACTTTTGCTCCCAGGTTCGCCTATAATATAATGAAATGTTTAAATGCTAGTGTATAATGTAATATACATTGATAATTAAAATAAAGTATATGCACCTGGATATAATTATCCTACACATCAAATTTAGCTGTCACTATGTTAGTCTGATTGTCCTATCTGAGTATCTGGAACCAGATTTATTTTTTAGCTTCTCAAAATTTTGGAACTTGATCCTTTACTGGTTATGTTTGTCTTTGTTGAGATTGATTGATTAATTTCATTGATAATCTCATAGGCTTTATATAGCCTTTACATGATAGAATATCCAATGGAATATCCTGTGGCATATTCTGGCATCCCAAATATGTCCTCAGGATATTTCCATACTAAATATAACATATTTTCATACTAAATATATCAACACTCCCCCTCAAGATGGGCGAAAGATATTCACTAAGCCCATCTTGTCACATCCTCTCATCATGCTGATAGAGTTAAGCCCCTTGGTCAATCCGTCTGCTACCTGATATTTGGTTGGAACATAGTCCAGCTCTAGTAGTCTATTATTCAGCTTTTCTTTGATGAAGAATCTGTCAATCTCGATATGCTTGGTCCTGTCATGCTGTACTGGATTGTTGGCAATACTAATAGCTGACTGGTTGTCACACCATAGCTTCATTTTGGCTCCCTGGTCCAGCTTCAGCTCCATCAGCATATTCTTCAACCACAATAGCTCTGTGACTTCCAAGGCCATAGCTCTATACTCTGCTTCAGCTGTTGATCTGGCAACCACTGACTGCTTCTTACTCCTCCAAGAGACCAAGTTGCCTCATACAAATATGCAGTATCCCGATGTAGATCTCCTGTCGTCAGCACAGCTAGCCCAGTCAGAATCACAATAGTCCTCGATGCTCACATGATTATTTCTTCTGAAAATTAGTCCCTTCCCGGGGGCTCCCTTCAAGTACCTCAGAATCTGGTACACTGCGTCCATATGACCCTTCCGGGAGTCATGCATATAGCAGCTCACTACACTGACCGCAAAGCTGATATCAGGTCGAGTGTGGCTCAAGTAGATCAACTTGTCCACCAATCTCTGATATCTATTCCGGTCAACTGGTTCTCCAGCTTCAACATCCAGTTTGAACTTCTGGTCTATCGGTGTCGTAGCTGGTTTGCATCCCATCATCCCTGTTTCCGTAAGCAGGTCCAGTGCGTATTTTCTCTGAGAAAGAACAATTCCCTCTGTATTTCGAGCAATCTCAATCCCGAGGAAGTATCGAAGAGGGCCAAGATCCTTCACCTCGAACTCCTTGCCAAGCTTTCCTTTGAGTTGGGCGATCTCCTACTCATCATCGCCTGTAATAATCATATCATCTACATACACCACAAGCATGGTGATCCACTTCGTCTGAAGAAGACAGTATGATCAGCATTGATCTGCTGATATCCCATCCCTATTATTGCTCTCCTGAACCTGTCAAACCATGCTCGAGGAGACTACTTCAGTCCATAGAGGGACTTCTTCAGTCTACAGACCTTGTCTTCTGTCTGATTGGTGTCGAATCCTGGTGGTATCTCCATGTACACCTCCTCAACTAGATCCCCATGAAGAAACGCATTCTTCACATCCAGTTGGTGTAGCTTCCATTCTCCATTGGCTGCCAGAGAGATCAAGGTCCTGACAGTACTCATCTTTGCCACTGGTGCAAAGATCTCGTCATAGTCAATGCCGTACGTCTGACTGTATCCTTTTGCCACCAGTCGAGCTTTGTAGCGCTCAATCTGTCCATCTGGGTTCTGCTTTACCGTGAAAATCCATTTGCATCCGACTGCTCTCTTTCCTTCTGGCAGTCTCACCAGCTCCCAAGTGTGGTTCTTCTCAAGAGCTCCCAACTCCTCGTGCATCGTCGCTTTCCACTTTGGATCGTTCTTGGCAACCTGCCAATTGTTAGGTACAGTAATACTATCCAAAGATGCTATAAATGCTCCATGAGAAGAAGAGATATGGTCATAAGAAACAAACTTAGCAAGATCCCAACCATATCTGTCCGGAGGATTTCCCGCATTACTGTGAGTAGTCCTTCGTGTAGATAGTGGTGTGGAAGATGTAGGAGGAATGATATCACCTGAGGAGGATGGTGGTGTAGGTGAGGAGGATGGCGGTGTAGGTGTCTCAGGAGTTGGGACAGACGCAGGCAGGGGACTTAGCACTGACACTGTAGTACTGGTCATGCAGTTTGCTTCTCTCTTCTGCTATAGGTAAGTAACTCCCCCTGAGCCGTAGGCCTATCACTTCTCATCTCCTCCCCCTGTTCCGCTTCACCTTCATGTTTCTCCTCAACCGTGCCTCTGTGCCAAACTTCTAAATCGGTTACCACCAAGTTCTCCATCTCCTCCTCTCGCCTTATACTGATAGTATTAGGCGTGTTGTGTGAAGTTCCCTCCTGGCGGTAATATGGCTCATGCTCCCGGAAGTGAACATCCATACTAACAAACTTCTTCTTCTCTACTGGACTCCAACACACATACCCTTTTTGAGTTGTTGAGTAGCCACAAAGATGCACTTGACCGCTGTAGGGTCGAGTTTTTCAACTGATGGTCTGTTGTCTTTCACAAAACACACATCTGAACACCTTCAGTGAAAGTATCCCACTATTATTGCCTCGCAATACTTCACACGGGGACTTCCATCCATCCTGTTGATAAGTTGAGCTGCTGTCAACACTGCATGCCTCCATAGATTTTGTGGGACATTCATGTCGATCATCATACTTCTTGCGGTCTCCAGAAGGTGTCGGTTCTTCTTTTTTGCTACTCCATTTTGTGCTAGTGTGTATGCACAAGTGGTCTATGCTGTATTCCGTGTGCTGACAAGTACTCTGCAAGCGTCTTGTTAGTATACTCCGTTCCATTGTCAGACCTCAGTACCTTCACTACTGCATTATATGAGTCTGGACATGCTTATAAAAATCCCGAAAACATGCAGATACATCACTCTTATTTTTCATCAGATACAGCCAGGTGACACGAGATGCACAATCAATAAAAGAAACAAAGTACTTATACCCATTCATAGTGTTAGTAACACATGGACCCCAAACATCAGAATGTACTACCTCAAAAGCAAAAGAGCTCTTATGACCAGTACCAACATATGAGCTTCTAGTAAGTTTTTCTAACTCGCATGCATCACATACTAATTTCTGTTTATTTGTTTTTGCATAAATTTCTGGATACAGCTTACTTAGAGTATCAAAGGAAGAATGTCCCATCCTCCTATGATGAAGTATCAAAGTATCTTCAGTCCTCTGCTGCAGCTCTTCCATTCCAGCCTTCTTTGCCATAGATACCAATGCTGAGTCCAGTCCTTCTCGATCTAGGTACCACAGTTCCTCATGCCAAGTGCCAGTTCCAAGTCTTCGTCCCGTCCCTTTCTCCTGGAAGATCACCTTAGGAATATCAAAAGAAATAATGCATTTAAGTTGAAGAATTATAGAACTAATAGATAGAAGACTGACTGGAAAGGATGGAGCATGTAAAACATTGGATAATCTTACTGAACCAGTACAATTAACAGTACCCTTACCGACCACTGGCTGGAAAGTACCGTCTGCAGTCTAAATGGTATCTGCTGATGCTAGGTGAGTGTATAAAGAAAACTCACTAGCATTTCCGGTCACATGCCGAGATGCTCCTGAGTCGATAATCCAGTCTGACGTTTTAAGGGAAGACATAGATGCAAGAGCAAGTGACTCGTCAGTACCTTCTGATGGATGGGCATACATAGCGGCGCTGCCTCCAACGAAGAATGGGGTGGATGCCTCCTCTGTTCCACTCCTCCTGTCTCCTTCGACTGACGCTCTCTGCTTTCTCTCTAGCATGTCCAACAGTGCCTGATCCTCCTCAGTAAAGGTGAGCTCCTCCATTCCCTTCTGCTACTAGCAGGTTTGTCCGATACCCTCCTCGGCCGCCTCGTCGACCCCCTCGACCACGATCACGTCCAATATATCCTCGTTCATGTCCACCACCTGAGTCTCCCTCCTTAGGTGGTTTGGTACAAGCATACTGATGATGGTCCATCTCCCCGCAGTTGTAGCACTGCCGATTGTGTTGCCAGGGCTCTCCCTTGGATCCATTGTCGCCCGAGCTAGTAACCGCTAGTGCTGACTTTGCTTCGGGGGGACCACCTGTTCCTGCCTGTAGTCTGATGCGCATCTCCTTCTGGATCATGGCTGAGATAGCCTCCTCGAGACTAGGAATCTCTGGTTGGACGAGGAGTAAGGTTGTCCTCTGTGCGAATGCTGTAGTCAGCCCTTTGAGAAATTTTATCGTCCTCTCCTGCAGACATACATGTCTCTCCTTGCACTTCGGGTCCCCTCAGCTTGTCCGTTTTGAGGAGTGATCATAATCCATCCAGAGACGCTCCAACTCTGTGGTGTACTCCTGCACCGTCTTCTCTCCCTGTACGGTGTCGTCGATCTTCCCTTTTATCTGGAAGATCCGTAGGTTGTTCCCCACACCATCATAGGTTCTCCTCAACTTCTCCCACACATCTTTCACCATCTCAATGCCATCTATTGTGGAGGCAATAGACTGGACTAAGGAATTGAGAAGCCAGATGTAAATCACCATATGAGTGGATTTTCACTCCTTGCGTCCTGTCGAGCCCTCGTCCGGCTCTGTCTTCTCGTCCGTTAAGAATCCCTCCAGGTTCTTTCCTGCAAGGGTTCTTCTCACCCGCCGTAACCAACTCAGATAGGTGGCTGGTTCGTCCAGCTTCAGATCGATGGAGGAAAGTTCCAACTTTGGCGACGTTCGTGTCATGCTCTCACCAGCCGACATCTTCATCAACTTCATCAACGTCGAAACATCTGTAGCATCCAGCTTCTTGAGGATCGTTTCCATCGATGCTTCTTCTCCGATCACGTCACGCTTGCTCCACGACTCACGCTCGTTCTCGTCGTCCTCTCATAGATCCGAACATGTCCGATTTCATTAGATCTAGGCATCGGCGTCTCCTTCGTCCTCGTCGTCCTCTCCTACGTGCAGGGAGAGGGGGGGTGGCGCGCACATCGACAACCACGACAGCAGCAGCGGCAACAGTAGCTGCAGCGCCAGTAGCAGCGGAAGCGGCAGCGGGGAGGGAGAGAGGGAGGAAGAAGGGGGAAAGATTAGGTTAGAGTTTTGGTGGCGGCTAGGGTTAGGGTTTGTGGAAAGATGGCTCTGATACCATGTTGAGATTGATTGATTAATTTCATTGATAATCTCATAGGCTTTATATAGCCTTTACATGATAGAATATCCAATGGAATATCCTGTAGCATATTCTGGCATCCCAAATATGTCCTCAGGATATTCCTATACTAAATATAACATATTCTCATAATAAATATATCAACAATCTTTAAGTTGTTTTACACTAAAGTTACGATTTACTTGGGCTTTCCGTTGTACGGCAAAGTTCGCCAAATCTTGATGCTAAAGGTGGAACTCCTCAGATTGTTCTTTGCCACTTCTTCGATATCCGTCAAAAACACAAATGCATTTTCAACGAATGAACTCCATAAACCATTTTCCTCATCCACCTGGATTGTTTTCTCCCCATTAAACATTTATAAAATAGATAACTTGAACTATAGAATACATAAACTGGAAAGTAACTAGTTAAGATGAAGGAGAAACTTGCTGTTTATACATATATAAAATACATAAACTAGTGACTGATACATAAACTATTTTGTTTATAAAATTTATAACCTCAGCTTGGAATTTTTCTCATGTTAAAATATTAATCAAATAAAAATTAGAGGAGAAAACGACAACAATGTTTCAAAATTAGAGGAAACACATCTTTGATCGACGGTGAGAGAAGTTGTCTCCGACTGATTCGCAGCTCCTGGAACGAGCTAATGGTTGGATCAATTTACCGAGGCGACGAGATTTGGTTTCACAAATCATGTACTGCGAGGATGAAGGCCAGGAGGAGATTTATAAGCAACCAAAAACGTGAAATTTGTAATGCAAGCCACTCCTAGGAAACAAAACAGTGAACACATGAAAGACATAGACTATGATGCTGAAAAGAGACCCTTAGGGTTTAGTTGGGTTTGTGTTTCGGGTTATTAAGCTAAGTGGATTCGAGTAAGATCCAAGTTTGATCCGACCCGAAAAAACACACCCAAACTGTTTAATACATATCTGGTTAAATTGACCAATAGCATATAGGCCATATATTGGTTTTAGACTGATATATTGGCCGATATTTGCTAAACCGACATGGACCTGATTTTTAGCCAACATATGGCGTTTTCTGCTCAAAACGACAAATCGACTGATTTGGCCGATATCTCAAACACTGGAAATAATACACAACTTGTACCTATACTGTATAGCACGAAGCCCACTTTATGAATGAAATATAGTTTGGGATAGGTTGATGCTGTGCGTAGACCAAATTTTCAATGCAAGAGATCTACATTCATAGACTAAATAACCATGCATAATGGACCGTCCTACTCTACTTGGTGATGGTAGCCTGTTTCTATCATGTCTTGTTATTTACTTGCACATGTTTGCTGGAATCATTTATGACGAAACCATGCTTTCTAATAAGAACATTAGAGTATTTTCATCTGACAATATTACATTACCAGTCTTTCCATTTGGAATTATGGCATTTGTTAGAAAAAGGGGCATTTACGGATGATTGAGAACCTCCCTCGGAAACGCAAAGTTCGAACTAGGAATTGCCAGATGTGGCTATGTTGTTACGGGCGACACCTAGGCGCGCCTAGGCGGCCTAGGCGCGCCCGATTTGAGTACACCGCCTCGACCTGGGGATTTCAAGGCTTGGTTCAGCGGTGGGCGCCTAGGCGCGCTTGGGCGGGCGCCTAGGTCCGCCCAGTGGAAGTCGAAGTCGGGCGCCTAGGCGGTGGGCTCCACAGCCCTTAATGCTTCACATTGCTTTACATTGCTTCTCCTTAATTCTGCTACTCAAAGTCAATTCACATTGCTTCACATTGCTTCTCCTTAATGCAAAAGTCTGCTACTAATGTTTACAATTCACATTGCTTCACAATTCACATTGTTTCTCCTTCTCCTTAATGCTGCTGCATCTCCTGAAAGGCTGAAATCTGAGATCTGCTACTGCTACTGCTGCACACAGGGAAAACAGCAAGAAAATCTGGGCGGGCGCCTAGGCGCGCCTAGGCGAGGCGGGCATGGTCTCGCCTCGCCTCGCCTAACGCCCAGTACAACATAGAGATGTGGTAATGTCCATCTCTTAAAAAGGTTATCTTACGTGAATGCTTAATTTGATAGCAGATGCGTGGATTACATGGGTGACTGGTTTGGTTGGAATGCATCATCAGTGTCTTAGTAGATGCACTTCTACCACACATGTCCGCATCACATGGATCCATTATACGATGATATATAGACCATCTTAAATTATATCTATTTGTTTAGAATTGTACCCTTCAGAACCTGTAGGTGAATTTTGAAGCATGATATCTCTGAGGTATGCATCTGCAATATCTAATGCGACACCTTTACATATTACCTTTACATATTACGGGGAGTTGATGACGTATAGCTGGTTTCTTTGAAATGAATGTCAACCACGTGGAGGGTGTCTTGTTAGCTATGAGAAGCAATACATAATTATCTGCAGCAACTGAAATAAGAATGAGCTTTGCTATGCCTACAACCAAATGCTTACAACCCTCCTACAACCGCCACGAGTCGGGCTTCGATTGGAGGAGGAGAGTAAATGGTGGGGTCGGGTGGAGCCCATGTAGCAGGGGGGTGAGAGGAGAGGTGGGACCCGGTGGGACCCATGTGTAAGGGGTGGGGGAGAGGTTGTAAACATGTGGTTGTAGACTTAGCATTTTCCAATAAGAAACGAGGCATATGCTTTCAACTGTGTTGGAAGTTGGCATACTGCCATCATGACTATGGCATAATCAGAATGATTTTTATGCTGATAATACAGAAGTACACTATTTCCGACATTAGAATGTTGAACTTTAGGTCTACTCAGGGTTCCGAATATCAACCCGTATGACCGGTATACCGGTTCTGGGGAGAAACCGATACAGTTTGGGTGTCCAAGACAAGGAAATCGGTCTAAAAATATATCGGCCGGTTTGACCGGTATACCAACCGATATTTGACCAGTATATCAGCCGGTTAGACTGGTATAAAGTTTAAGTTTCTGGATTGAAACCTAATAGAAAGTTATCCATTTTTCCTTGTTTGTGGATTTAAAATTTTAAAACCTGATAAGAATTTTTTTCTCAGCCCTAACACCGATAATATCCCTCTCTTGAACCCAATCGAGAAAAATAGATAATAAGGAAGAAGAGAACAAGAAAAAGAGTTGAAGGAAGAAGGCTTACCTCTTAGAGAGAAGGAAAATCTTAGCTTTTGAGACTAAGTAGATGACAAATGATATATTTATATGCTTACTATGATTTGTGATTTTCTTTTGGAAATGCTTCTAGATACTATGTTTGATGAATTTTATAAAAGATATTTTGCATAGTTATTATTTTGAAGGATAATTTTGAGTTGTTTATTATTGAAATTATTTAAGGATATTTGTTAGATTTATCAACTAATTAATAGGATGCCCTCGAAGGTACTGGGATGGAAGTCTCCATGTGAAATATTGCAAGGAAATAATAGTGGGATACTCCCACTGAAGGTGTTTGGCTGCGTGTGTTTTGTGAAGGACAACATACCGTCAGTTGGGAAACTTGATCATAGAGCAGTCAAGTGCATCTTCGTGGGCTACTCGGTGACTCAGAAGGGGTATGTGTGCTGGAGCCCAGTAGAGAAGAAGAAGTTTGTGAGCATGGATATTCACTTCAGGGAGCATGAGCCATACTACCGTCAGGAGGGAACCTCAAACAACTCACCTGATACTACAAGTATGAGGCGAGAGGGGAAGATTGATGAAAGCTTGGTGACCGATTTAGGAGTATGGCATAGAGGCGCGGTTGAGGAGGAGCAGGAAGGTGAAAAAGAACAGGGAGAGGAGATGAGAGGTGTTAGGCCCACGGCTCAGGGGGAGATACTTACCTACAGCAGGAGAGGGAAGCAAACTGCAAGACCAGTACCTACAGTGCCAGTGCCAAGTCCCTTACTTGCGTCCGTCTCGACTCCTGAGACACCTACACCACCACCAGAGTCCCCTTCAGGTGATATCATTCTTCCTACTCCTACACCATTATCAGTACGAAGGACTACTCGCAACAATGCAGAAAATTCTCCTATTAGATATGGTTGGGACCTTGTTCAGTTTGTTTCATATGATCATATCTCTTCTCATGGAGCATTCATTGCGTCTTTGGATAGTATTACTGTACCTAACAATTGGCAGATTGCCAAGAACGATCCAAAGTGGAAAGCGATAATGCACGAGGAGTTGGAGGCTCTTGAGAAGAACCACACTTGGGAGCTGGTAAAACCGCTAGAAGGGAAGTGAGCAGTTGGATGCAAGTGAGTCTTTACTGTGAAGCAGAACCCAGATGGACAGGTTGAGCGCTACAAAGCTCGACTGGTGGCAAAAGAATACAGTCAGACGTACGACATTAACTATAACGAGACCTTTGCACCAGTGGCGAAGATGAGCACTGTCAGGACCCTGATTTTTCTGGCAGCAAATGGTGGATGGAAGCTACACCAATTGGATGTGAAGAATGTGTTTCTTTATGGAGATCTAGTGGAGGAGGTGTACATGGAGATACCACAAGAATTCGACACCAATCAGACAGTAGATAAGGTTTGCAGGTTGAAAAAGTCCCTCTATGGACTGAAGCAGTCCCCTCGAGTGTGGTTTGACAGATTCAGGAGGACGATAATAGGAATGTGATATCGGCAGATCAATGCTGATCATACTGTGTTCTTCCGTAAGAGTAGAGGCCATATCACCATGCTTGCGGTGTATGTGGACGATATGATTATCACATGAGATGATGAGCAGGAGATCGTCCGACTCAAAGAAAAGCTTGGCAAGGAATTCGAGGTGAAGGACCTTGGCTTCTTCGATCTTCCTTGGGATTGAGATTGCTCGAGAAACAGAGGAGATTGTTCTTTTTCAGAGGAACTATACAATGGACCTTCTTACAGAGACATGAATGTTGGTATGCAAACCTATAATGATGCCGATAGATCAGAGGTTCAAACTGGCTGCTGAGACAAGAGAACCAGTTGACCGGGATAGATACCAGAGACTGGTGGACAAGTTGATCTATTTGACCCACAACTGTCTTGATATCTGCTTTGCAGTAAGTGTGGTGAGCCGCTACATGTAAGAACTACTGAAGGATCATATGGACACAATGTACCAGATTCTGAGATACTTGAAGGGTGTCCCCGGGAAGGGACTGATATTCAGGAAAAATAATCACGTAAGCATTGAGGGCTACTGTAATTCTGATTAGGCTAGATGTGCTGATGGCAGGAGATCTACCTCGGGATACTGCACATTTGTAGGAGGCAACTTGGTCTCTTGGAGGAGTAAGAAGTAGTCAGTGGTGGCCAGATCAACAACTGAAGCGGAGTACAAAGCTATGGCCTTAGGAGTTGCAGAGCTGGTATGGTTGAAGAATATGCTAGTGGAGCTGAAACTGGATCAATGAGCCAAGATAAAGCTGTGGTGTGACAACCGGTCAACTATTAGTATCGCCAACAATCCAGTATAGCATGACAGAACCAAACACATCGAGATCGATGGGTTCTTCATCAAGGAGAAGTTGGATAGTGGACTACTGGAGTTAGGCCACGTTTCAATCAAGGATCAGGTAGCAGACGGACTGACCAAGGGACTTGACTCTGTGAGCATGATTAGAGGATGTGACAAGATGGACTTAGTGAACATCTTTCGTCCATCTTGAGGGGGAGTGTTGGTATATTTGATATTGGTATATTAGAATATGTATATTGGAATATCCTGTTGGTATATTTGGTATGTCAGAATATGCCACAGGATATTTCACGGAGGATTTAATGTAATGAGGAGGATTGTAAGGCTATATATAGCCATGAGATTATCAATGAAATCATAAAAAAATATTCAACAGTTATGCATGTCATATATGAAGTGAATTATCGTTTTATACACTATGGGTCCATATTGCCTGATATATTTGATATATCGTCCGGTTTCCGGTATGACAAACCCCAACCAGTATGGGACCGATATCAGATGTCACAAACTTTGGGTCTATTGGAATAGGTCCATAACTGATTAATTACTATCGTCATTTTCTCTATGTTGTTAGTCGTGATATAGTTTTGTGGATCTGTTATTATTACATTATATGTCATTTGATGTTGATTCTTTCTTTCTGATTACAGGTACTTCTGCATTCGGACAGAAACTAGCCTTTGGAGGTTTTGGATCTACTCCCAGCCAACCAAGCCCATTCGGCAGCACATTCCAGCAAACGCAACCGGCATTTGGATGCCATCTATTTAGCTCAACCACCAGACCATTTGGTGCATCAAGTCAACCTGCTTTTGGTGCTACGAGCACCCCTGCTTTTGCAGCGACAAGTACTCATGCTTTCTGTGCTACTTCTACCCCTGCATTTGGTGCAACAAAAACCCCAGCCTTTGGTTCCACAAGTACCCCAACTTTCGGTTCTACGAAGGCCCCAGCATTTGGGTCCACATCGGCTCCATTATTTGGTAGTACAGGAGCATCATTTGTGGCTTCAAGTACCCCAACATTTGGTTCCACAAGTACATCAGCCTTTGGTGCTCCAAGTTCTTCGTTATTTGGACCTTCAAGCGCTCCAGCATTTGGTGCATCCAGTAGGCCTGCATTTGGATCTTCTACTACTGCTTTTTGTGCATCAAGTACACCAAGTTCATTCGGCAGCATATTCCAGCAAACACAACCGGCATTTGGATGCAATCTATTAAGCTCAACCACCAGATCATCTCCTGCTTTCGGTGCTACTTCTACCCCTGCATTTGGTGCAACAACAACCCCAACCTTTGGTTCCACAAGTACCCCAACTTTTGGTTCTACGAATACCCCAGCATTTGGGTCCACATCAGTTCCATTATTTGGTAGTACAGGAGCATCATTTGGGGCTTCAAGTACCCCAACATTTGGTTCCACAAGTACATCAGCCTTTGGTGCTCCAAGTTCTTCGTTATTTGGATTTTCAAGCGCTCCAGCATTTGGTGCATCCAGTAGGCCTGCATTTGGATCTTCTACTACTGCTTTTGGTGCATCAGGTACACCTTCCTTTACTTTTGGTTCTACCCCTTCTTTTGGTCAGGCAGCGCCTACTTTTGGCAGCACACCTTTTGGAACGACACTATCAGCTTTTGGCTCTCAGTTCACCATTTGGTGAGTGTTCTGTTTCCTCTTCCATGACTTGTCGTATACGCAACTTAGTGAGAGAAGCCTTAGAGAAAGATTTGATTTAGAAATGTAGCTGTTTACTGTCCATGATTGTTGACCGTCACATGTATTTTGTTTCTTACCTCTTATTCATTCCTGTTGGTTGCTCTATTTGACCTTAGTTTTGGTTTGTTGAACGATTATGCAGCTCCTTTGAAATTGTTTGTTACTTTGCTTTATGACTAATATATTTTACGTTCTGTAGGTGCTCAGGCAATGCCACCTGCAATTGGTAGCCCAGGTTTTGGGCAATCAGCACTTGGCAGCCAACAAGGTGGAAGTAGAGTAGTATCTTATTCTGCGACCCCAGAGGCTGAATCTAGTTGTACACAGCCTGCTGCAAAGCTGGAGTCAGTATCAGCCATGCCTGCATACAAGGAGAAAAGTCACGAGGAGTTGAGATGGGAGGATTATCAGCGTGGAGATAAAGGTTAAAAACTTGGAATCATTGAGTTTCAAGTTATATAACTTTTTTTTTTCCTGTTTATCTGCCTTCATGATTGCTTAGGGTGGATTTTGGCTAATTTACACTAAAATACCATACACTTTAGTTATTGATCAATTTGCTACCTTGAACTTTATTTATGTTAACTTTGCTACCATGAACTTGGATTAACTAATCACCCCACTAACATCGTTAGCGGAGCTTTGAAAAACTTCTCTTTCTTCTCTGTTTTGACATGCTGAATTGCTCCTGTGCAGCTTGGGCTTTAATAAACTTCTTTGTTTTGGCATGCGAGGCTGAAGTAATTGCATCCATACATTCAATGATCTTGGAGGACTTTGGATCTTTGCTGGTCGACTACTTGGCTGACCTTTGCCCTTATGTCGACACCCTTGTGTAGTTTCAATGTCAATGTCATCAAGATCATCGCACAAAGTAGGATTAGATTTATTTCTAATATCGGGGTTGGCAAACTCATCATCAACTGCTCTTTCTTCATCCAAATCTAGTAGTAGTTGTGTCGATGCTCTTGAGAGTAAGTCTGTGGCAATAGACAGTTTAAATATTCTACTCAAAGCTTCATAGTTTGGCAAGCCCTTTGTTCGAAAAACTTTTCTCCCAGGTTCGCCTATAATATAATGAAATGTTTAAATGATACTGTATAATTTTTTATATACATTGATAATTAAAATAAAGTATGTGCACCTGGATGTAATTATCTTACACATCATTTTTAGCTGTCACTATGTTAGTCTGATTGTCCTATCTGAGTATCTGGACCCGGATTTATCTTTTAGCTTCTTAGATTTCTAGAATTTAATCCTTAACCGGCTATGTTTGTCTTTAAGTTGTTTTACACTAAAGTTACGATTTACTTGGGCTTTTAGTTGTATGACAAAGTTCGCCAAATCTTGATGCTAAAGGTGGAACTCCTCAGATTGTTCTTTGCTACTACTTCGATATCCGTAAAAAACAGAAGCATTTTCAACGAATGAACTCCATAAACCATT
This sequence comes from Iris pallida, assembly GCA_029216955.1. NCBI lineage: Eukaryota > Viridiplantae > Streptophyta > Magnoliopsida > Asparagales > Iridaceae > Iris > Iris pallida. Next base: position 71,426 of record JANAVB010009952.1, read on the forward strand.
GTCCCCATCCACCTGGATTCTTTTCTGTCACGACATGCGTCCTGATGATCGGACACGAGTACGTGGGTACGTTCAGCCTACGCCGCAGTATCGACGGTAGAATGCTGTCTAGAAACACACAGTAATATCCAACAACTCACGCAATATATATATATATATATATATATATATATATAACAACTATAGTACTCAAATCACATTTCTAAGGAAGATATCACGAGAATGATCAACTATAGTACTCAATATATATATATATATATATATATATATATATATATATATATATATATATCTTCCTTAGAAATGTGATTTGAGTACTATAGTTGTTATATATATATATATATATATATATATATATATATATATATATAACAACTATAGTACTCAAATCACATTTCTAAGGAAGATATCACGAGAATGATCAATCAATAGAAACAAACTGTCTATGATTCAAGTCCAAAGTTTACGTAAGATAACTCAAAAGTCTCGATCTAAATATAATATAAAGACAGTAGAGTGTCGGAGAAATCCGAACAAAAAGATATAGTCTAAAAGCTATACTAAAAATTAAGTAGTTGCAGCCGGGATTTCCATTGCGAAGGCTTCTTGATCCGCTGCTAGAGCAGGATCAAGCTCAGCAATAAGGTCCTACTGGACCTCATAATAAGTAGTGAAACAATCCTCATAGTCGTCCCCTATTTATATCAACATCCAGTCAGGATTGAAGCGAAGTACACCAATAAAAGCAGTTCCAATACATGGTAGAGACTATAAAACATGTTAAGCATATGTAAAAGTAAAACCAGATAACTGGGAAGACTGGAATCATGCATGTCATAGGTAAAGAGAAAACAATTAAGTAAGCAAGGGATATGGTGTGACAACATGAAATAAAATGACCAGTAAAATTGGACTATTCTTAGTGATTTAAAATACTATGTTAGATTTGTGATCAGCTAAGTTCTAAGGCACATCGTATCGATGGCTATCAAACTAGAATGGTAAGGCATAACCATACGTGAATGTATGATTAGCTAGCAGCCTGGATAAAATAAAAATGTACTAGATGGATTGATCACATCTCTACTTAGTATTTCTCCTGTCCCGACTAATACTCATGGATTCGAGTCTGGATACAATGATTCTAGAAATATGGAAACATGAAACTAGATAAACTGGAGTAGGTCATTATGAACAACATGACCAACACATGTAAACACGTATCCTGGAGATGAATCCATATAATATCAATCCGTGAATCAATCGTGACGAGAATCAGGTAAACATAACTAGAGCATGAAATATTGAAGCTATCGAATATTGAAAACAATCAGAGAATGTAATCGCCTGTCCTCCTGAATGGGTGATACGAGTCAGAATCTGTATTTAGATCCAATAACCTATATTATGAATTTACAGTATCAATAGGTGATTTGAAAAATAATAACATCCTAGTTATCTAGTTATTAGGTTTCTATGTTAATTGGGTTTATACTAGGTATTCATAATTGGTATTTTGATACCAATATCTAATTATGATACCAATGTCTAATATGATCAAGGATACTCACTTGTATCCTACTTATACGCTATACTTGCATGCAAAATGATGCACAATGCACAACCCCTATTGCTTACTGCAGCTTCTCAACTGCTGCTTTCTGCAGCTGCTGCTGCTGCTTACTGCAGCTGCTGCTACAGCTTTTGGAAAACCTCCCTTCCTCTTCTCTTATCTAAATACTAACACACACACACACATATATTTTTGGAAAAAGGTAAATTTTATTCCAACTCAACACATAATCGTACAATCAGAGTGGGACTCCCACTCATCAGGTTTCCATAGCTTTTACATCAAAATCAATGTTATGGAGGATGCCTACAGGATGGGTGGTAAGTCCCTCGGAGATGTGACGGTTCCGTTCCCTCCATACATGCCAGACAACAGCAGCCAGCCGTACTCTAGCGGTCTTGAACCAGCCCTGCCCTCTTCCTCTTCGGTCCCGAATCTCATTGATGATGTCACCGATCCCCCTTCCAGAGTCACATCCGTCCAGCGCACGACATTGTTCATTCCAGATTTGCCAGGCCACCTCACACTCAAAGAATAAGTGTCTCATAGATTCATTCTCCATGTCACATAGCACACACTTTGGGTTGGGCACCTGTATCCCAAAAGAGACGAGTCGGTCTCTCGTCAGCAGGCGACCCAACAGTAATCGGTTGACACAAAGCTGCATCTTCCTGGTCATTCCCTTGCACCATATGAACTCATAGTCGGCACTAGTAGGAAATGTACGCCGTATAAGATTATAGCAGCTTTGGAACCTGAACTCTCTAGACTCCCTAGTGGCCCCCGGCGGATCCCAGATCCAACAATCAACTGGCTATGACGGATCAATCCCGACCGTACGAATAACCTCTCCAAGCTCCTCAGTCTGGCGGTAGGTCTCAGGACTCCATACTCCATTCATGATAATACGTTGGCAAGTCAGCCCCCTACCAGCCTCCCTATGCGTACGGTCTCCCAGGATCTCTAACAGAGATTGCCGATCTAGCCATGGGTCCCGCCAGAGGTCCGTCCCAGTTCCATCTCTCATGATCCGCCGGATGGAAGATTTGAGTACATCCCTGTGCCGCAAGAGATGCTTGAAAGTAACAGAGTAGTTGTTATCGATGGAACAGGTCCAGAAGTTGTCTTGTTTCACATATTTGCTGTGCATCCAGTCGGCCCAAAGAGACCATCTTTTAATGAATCTCCATAACAGCTTCAGCGCCGAGGCCTCCCTGATCTCCAGTAAGGGTCGAAGTCCCACCCCTCCCTCCTTTCTCGGGCGGCAGAGCTGCTCCCAACAGATCGCATGCATACTCCCCCTCCAGATAAAATCGGCACAAATTCTCTCCACTTTTCGGATGGTAGCGACAGGGATCAGAATAGACTGGAGCCAGAACTGAGCCAGGGTCGAGATAACCGATCTAACCAACTCAATGCGCCCCCCCCCAAAAGATAGACTAGCAGCCTGCCATCCTTCAACCCTCCTCTGGGCATACTCCACCAGACTATGGCAGTCATGGTCTCGAGCATAGTTGACTGTCAGAGGGACACCTAGGTATTTCACCAGAAGATTACTCCTCTCCACACCCAAAGCTACGACTCGTTCCTCCTTCCGGGGGCAAAGTGAACTGAAGTAGACTCGGCTCTTCTCTCGATTCATTTGAAGTCCTGTAAGGACTTCCAGATCATCCATAATCTCCGAGATCGTGTTCATCCCTTCCATAGAAGGCTGTAGGAAAACCAGAAGGTCGTCGGCATAAATGTGGTGAGTGACAGGTGGCTCGACCCTCCTGAACAGCGGGACAAGCCTCCCACTATGTACCGCCATGTCCATCAAACAAGTGAAGTACTCTATGACAAGCGTGAACATGTAAGGAGACAATGGGTCACCTTGCCGGAGTCCACGGTTGCTGCGGAAGAACCCATACGGGGTACCCTGGATAAGGACAGAGAAGGTGGGAGTCGTGATGCACTTCCGAATCCTCGCAACCCAACGATCATCGAATCCCATGGCAGTCATCAGGTGGCACAAGAAGTCCCTATTGACTATGTCGTAGGCCTTCCTTAGATCCAGCTTCACGCACGCCTTCTCTCCTCCTGGTTTATTGAAGCCTCTCACCATCTCATGTGCAAGGAGACTGTGCTCAGCAATCGATCTCTCCTTTATGAAAGTCGCCTGGTTCGGAGAGACTAAGTCCTGCATGACCCTCTTCATACGCCGACACATAAGGTGCGTAATTATTTTGTAAAGATAATTACAGCACACTATAGGGTCCGCCAGCGATGTCGCACCCTCTTTCTTTGACACAAGAGTCAGGAAGGTATGATTCAGCTCCTTCAGCAGCTTTCCCTCGGTGAAGAACTCCTGGAGCAGCGGTCACCATCCTTGAGCCAGGAGCATTTAGCACGCCGGGCCGCACTAATCTTCTTCTGCAGACGAGAATGTTGACTTCCCCGATCAGCTCCTTCTCTCTAGCCGCTAGGTCCCTGTTCAACATGTCAGAGTGCATGGAATGTTGGATGGCCCTGAGCTCCGCCTCCTTATCTTCTAGCGAGGGCTTGGGCAATCCCTTCACCCAACTCCGGATAGCCTTCTTCCTGTGCTTGAGCAAATGCACCATACGGTACTGAGCTGTACCCTCCTGATAGCTAATAAGACCCTCCGTAACAGCCTCCAAGTAACCATATGAAAGGAACCAACTATTGTTGTACCGAAAAGGGCACGACTTCCCAGTAGGCCGTTCTGTGAAGCCAATCCTGATGGGGGAGTGATCGCTCGTCCCAGCGGCCAGACCCTCAGCCAAAGAATTAGGGAAGCGGCGGAACCACTCCCCGTTGTCCAGAGCTCTGTCTAACTGGCAAAAACCCTGTTACGGATCGCTTTGTTATGCCAGGTCCAGATATGCCCCGAGCGCGTCAATCCCTGAAACCTCGCCTGGAGAAGACATCTCTGGAAGTCATACAAAATCGAATCTGGAACCGGTCTGCCAGCCACCTTCTCCCCTCTGTGAAGAAGAGCATTGAAGTCTCCCATCAGAAGTGGAAGATGCAAGGAGTCAGCAGTGGCAGCTACTCTGGATATGTCACTCCACAGGGCCTCCCGACGTCGCCTGTCGTTGTGGCCGTACACGACTCCCAGCAAGAACCAAAAACCACCCTTATTCGTGAAAGAGATGGCAATCAGCTGCTCCGACATCAGGATCAAATCCCCTCCCCAACTCTTGGAATTCCATCTGACCCAGATCCTCGTCATGTCGCAAAGTGCTAGGTTGTGGAGTTGAACCCAATGAGAGGGGGTCCGTTGGACAAGAGTCTTTTTCCCTTTAATCTTGGTCTCCAGCAAGACGGAGATGTCACACTGCTCTCTGCGTAAGACCCTACAGATCTTCCTCTATCTTCCTAAGGAGCATGCACCCCTCACGTTCCAGACGGTTACCGCCATTAATTATTAAGAGAGAGGTTCCCCTGTAATTCTCCTGGACCGTACCCAGGGGTGGTACCACGTCCGTCGCTGTCATGTCCTCCTCCACCCCAGAAGTAGGGGCATGCTGGATAGTTGCCTGTGAGAGCATCAGTGCCCAAGCCGGGTTGTCCACACATAACGTCTCACCCATAACAGGGGAATGTCCCCCCTCCCTTGGGGAACCGTCGTGCAACGGTCCAACACGTCTCTTCCTGCTGTAAACTCTCTCCTCGGATGATCCTCCATCTCCTCGCTCCTCTCGCCCCGAAGCCACCATGCCTCTGGTAACCACGCTTCTCTGTGCCGAGAAGGTGACCATAGCCCCGCTAGTGTGAACTGGCTGGGGTGAGATAGTCAAACTCAGACCACTAGCCTCCTCCATCGGCCGATCCCCCTCCTGCATGATGTCCGCAGCTCTCTCGTCCTCCATTGTCTGTGATGGGCCAGGCTCCTCAGTAGATGAAGGCGGCACCGACTTTGGTCCTCCTGTCGGACATGTACTGTCCAGGTGCTCGAAGCAAGCGCAATGTGAACAGGTTGGAGGGACCCATTCGTACTCCACCTTCTGGGTTAGGACCTCTCCAGAAGAAACTTTATACTCCAATAAACTCGGTAACTCCCCGCCAGCCCTGATCTCAATGAACATCCGAGCATATATCAGTCTTGATCGAAAGGCTGTAGCATCGTCAGCTTTGATCGGCTTGTCCACCAAGCTGGCTAACATTATAAGCAATGGAATGCGCAAAAAACCGTACAGGAACTCCGGAAAGCGTATCCAAATAGAGATGGCATTTAGGACTACCTTCTCACATCGCAAATCAGGTGTCCATTCTTTCAGAATGATCAACCTGCTATCAAACGTCCACGACCCTCCTTGAAGGATCCTGGTGACATCGTCCGCTAGCCCAAACTTTATATAATAGAATCCATTCTCCCTAGCAAATATCTCCATGCTTCCTTTAGGCTGCCAGACACGCGCCGCATAATCCCGGATCTGCCCATGCAAGGGCTTGTTTCCCAGGACGTACAGAACCAACATATTTTCCTAGAAGGCAGTCACCTTCTCAATCTCCTCCGCAGGGAACGAGGCTCGAAAGCCACTCCCTACCTTCTTCGGCGGCACGAACTCCGTAGATGTAGGACTTTTGGGACCCACATGTTTGTATATGTCAGCCCAAGACCTTCCCACGGGGCGGGGAGCCGTCCCCTGAGAATGAGGAACGACACCAGGAGGAGATGACCCTATTCCCTGACCTCCCAGGTCAACCGCTTTACCCTTCCCTTTTTCCGCCGCAGTCGCCTTGGGGTGCCAACCAACCGATCTCCCACCAGTACTATTCTCCGTTCGGATAGGGGCCGCAGGGCCACGAGACGTCATCCGCAATCCCGAACCCTTACCCGCTCTCCTTTCAGAAGTGTAGCGCGCCTTTTGGTGACTCTGCCCTCCACCCACCTTGTCCCCAGTATTGGCCTTCCGACGTCTCGTAACCGTCGTCCAGCCACCTTCCTCTATCTGTCCACCCGGGGATCCAGAACCGGATCCAGGTCGAAAATACGGAGTTCCCGTTAGATCTGGAACCCATCGATCCGCCCTTTTCGACGATCCTCCCCCGTTCAACGCCATTGACCCGCCCCCGCCAGGGTTGGTGTCGCTCCGACCACCACCAGTGCCTGTACCGCCGTCCCCATCGCATGCGCCGGCGATGCCGCCGTTGCCGCCGGCGCCGGCGCTGCAGTCGCCGCCTGTAGGGCTGCCCAAGGCCGGCCCGATCCTGGCCTGGCTGCCGTCGTCCGGCCCACCCTCGTCCGCGGCGCCGGGGTCCCACGGAGGGGACCCCCTAGGGTTCGCATGCGATCGTCCAGAGTCGCCCGCGAGAGAATCGCCCGCAGCCATTATATATATATATATATATATATATATATATATATATATATATATATATATATCATCCCTTATGGGTACTTCCAGAGCAAGGTGACCCCCTGTCCCCTTACCTGTTCACGCTTGTCATGGAATACTTCACATGCTTGATGGACCTGGCAGTGCACCGTGGGAGGCTGGTCCCATTGTTCAGGAGGGTTGATCCCCCAGTTACCCACCTTATCTATGCAGATGATCTCTTGGTGTTCATCCAGCCATCGACTGAGGGTTTGCAGACGATTGCCGAGATTATGGGAGAGTTGAATTCCCTCTCGGGCCTTCAGATGAACAGAAAAAAGAGCAGGGTGTACTTCAGCTCCCTATGTCCCCAGAAGGAGGAGCGGGCCGATGTGTTGGGTTTTGAGAGGAGTGATCTTCCGGTGAGATACTTAGGAGTGCCTCTCACAGTAAACTATGCTCGGGATCAGGACTGCCATTGTCTGGTGGAGTACGTCCAGAGGAGAGTGGAAGGTTGGCAAGCCGCCGGATTGTCTTTTGGAGGACGCATCGAGCTGGTCAGATCGGTGATTTCGGCTGTGGCTCATTTCTGGCTGCAATCCATCCTCCTCCCTGTTGCCACTGTTAGGAAAGTGGAGCGGATCTGTGCAGATTTTATTTGGAGGGGGGGTATGCATGCGATCTCCTAGGAGCAGCTTTGTCGACCCAGGAAGGAGGGAGGAGTGGGGCTCAGGCCGTTGCTGGAGATTAGGGAGGCCTCCGCGCTTAAGCTGGCATGGAGATTCATCAATGGGGGGTCTCTCTGGGCTGACTGGATGCACAACATATACGTGAAACAGGGCAACTTTTGGACGTGTGCTACTGACAACAATCACTCAGTCACTTTCAAGATTGTCTTGAGACACAGGGGGTTCTCAAATCTGCAATTCGGAAGGTTATGAAGGATGAGTCTGGAACGGACCTCTGGCGGGATCCTTAGATAGATCGGCTTTCGCTATTGGACACCAGGGGAGCCCCGACACATCAAGAGGACAGGCGTGGGCTGACGTGTAGTCGTATCATTCGCGACGGGGAGTGGCGGCCGGAGTTGTATCGGTTTACTGAGGAGCTGGACGGGATCATCAGTACTATTGCCATTGATCCGGACTTGCCTGCTGATCGATGGATTTGAGAGCCGACAGGAGCAACTCCAGGTACTGGAGAGTTCCAATTCCAGAGCTGCTACAACCTCATCCGGCGCACCTTTCCTCAGAGTTCTGACTACGAGTTCGTATGGTGCAAGGGTATAGCCAGGAAGATGCAGTTCTGTGTCTACAAGCTTTTACTGGGGCCGTCTCTTGACTAGGAATCGTTTGTGTTCGTTTGGAGTGCCGGTCCCAGATCCCAAATGTGTGCTCTGTAGTGTGGAGAACGAATCTATAGGGCATATTTTCTTCGAGTGTGCCCTGGCATGGCAGATCTGGTCTGAGCAGTGTAGAGCGTTGGGAGGGTGCGACTCCGGAAAGGGAATTGGGGACATCATCACTGTGCTCCGGGATAGCAGAGGTAGAGGGCAGGACTAGTTCCGGACCATCAGAGTTCGACTGGCGGCCTCAGTTTGGCATATGTGGCGGGAACGAAACCGTCGGATATTTGAGGGGCTGGTCACCCCTCCGGTAGGCATTCTCCATAACATAGAGTTTGATGTGATTGCTATGGGGAACTAAAGAGTGGGAGTCCCACTTTGATTGTATGTTGTAAGATTACTGCATTGCTTTTGGAATAAAATTTACCCTTTTTCCAAAAAAAAAAAAATATGTATATATATTCCTACGATACACTATCACTACATATAGGATACCGATACACACTTATCAATCTAACATGCCAAAACTCATGATACTACTTAGTATCATCATTTGAAATTAGGACTAGGGATTAGTGAATCTTCTATGTATTTTAGATCAGTTATTACTCTACAAAGTTTTAGGGGAAAATATGATTTACCTCTTGGGAAGGGCTCCCAAGTACAACCAATGAGTTTTAGACTCAAAATCTAGTCCAAGCTTTTGCTTCTAGTTTCAAGCTCCTCTAGCAAACTCCTTAGCCTTCAAGCTTTTGGCTCCACTTTGAAAAGGTTTAGGGTTGTGGGGAAATAAGTTTGGAAGAGTGACTTTGGAGAGAAAAAAGTGGAATGAAGGAAAAATGGAATGGTTTCGTGAAGTGAAGGGATAGGAGTTTTTATAGGTGGTGGCCATGGTGGGTGGGGTGTGAGGGTGAGGTGGCTAGCTTCTCATATAAGCCTCCTTTGATCTTTAGGTTGAAGGGGTGGAATGAAGATATTTGTTTTTGAAGAGGTGAAAAATATCTAGATATTTCTAACCCAAGATTAATTCTTAACCTAAACATAATACTTTCATTAACCTAAACATAGGTTAACACTAAACTAAACACTAATTAGGATTAACTAACTAATCACTAATTAGAAACTAATTAATCTTAGCAATAATAATTAATTAATTAAATAAATAATTATGACTTATAATTTTAAAAATATGGTGGTTACATTTTCTCCCCATTAAACATTTATAAAATAGATAACTTGAACTATAAAATACATAAACTGGAACATAACTAATTAAGATGAAGGAGAAACTTGTTGTTTATACATATATAAAAATGCGTAAACTAGTGACTGATACATAAACTATTTTGTTTATAAAATTTATAACCTCAGCTTGGAATTTTTCTAATGTTAAAATATGGCGTTTTCTGCTCAAAACGACAAATCGACTGATTTGGCCGATATCTCAAACACTGGAAATAATACACAACTTGTACCTGTACTGTATAGCATGAAGCCCACTTTATGAATGAAATATAGTTTGGGATAGGTTGATGTTGTGCGTAGACCTATTATTGACCAATTTTTCAATGCAAGAGATCATGCATAATGGTCCTACTCTACTGGGTGATGGTAGCCTGTTTCTATCATGTCTTGTTATTTATTTACACATGTTTGCTATGTTTTTTACTGGAATCATTTATGACGAAACCATGCTTTCTAGCAAGAACATTAGAGTATTTTCATCTGACAATTTTACATTACCCGTCTTTCCATTTGGAATTATGGCACTTGTTAGAAAAAGGGGCATTTACAGATGATTAAAAACCTCCCTCGGAAACGCAAAGTTCGAACTTGGAATGGCCAGATGTGGTAATGTCCAACTCTTAAAAAGGTTATCTTACATAAATGCTTAATTTGATAGCAGATGCGTGGATTACATGGGTGACTGGTTTGGTTGGAATGCATCATCGGTGTCTTAGTAGATGCACTTCTAACACACATATCCGCGTCACATGGATCCATTATATGATGATATAATATGCAGACTATCTTAAATTATATCTATTTGTTTAGAATTGTACGCTTCCGAACCTGTAGGTGAATTTTGAAGCATGATACCTCTGAGGTATGTATCTGCAGTATTTAATGTGACACCTTTACATAGTATGGGGAGTTGATGACGTATAGCTGGTTTCTTTGTAATGAATGTCAACCACGTGGAGGGCGTCTTGTTAGCTATGAGAAGCAATAAATAATTATCTGCACCAACTAAAATAAGAATACGAGGCATATGCTTTCAACTGTGTTGGAAGTTGGCATACTGCCGTCATGACTATGGCATAATCAGAATGATTTTTATGCTGATAATACAGAAGTACACTATTTCAGACATTAGAATGTCGAACTCTAGGTCTACTCAGGGTTCCAAATATCAACCGGTATGACCGGTATGCCGGTTTTGAGGAGAAACCGGTTCAGTTTGGGTGTCCAAGACAAGGAAATCGGTCTAAAAATATAGCGGCCGGTTTAACCGGTATACCAACCGATATTTGACCGGTATATCAGCCGGTTAGACTGGTATAAAGTTTAAGTTTGTGGATTGAAACCTACTAGAAAGTAATCCATTTTTCCTTATTTGTTGATTTAAAATTTTAAAACCCGATAAGAATTTTTTTTTTTCAGCCCTAACACCGTTAATATCCCTCTCTTGAACCCAATCGAGAAAAATAGATAATAAGGAAGAAGAGGAGAACAGGAAAAAGAACTGAAGGAAGAAGGCTTACCTCTTAGAGAGAAGGAAAAACATAGCTTTTGAGACTAAGTAGATGGCAAATGATATCTTTATATGCTTACTATGATTTGTGATTTTCTTTTGGAAATGCTTCTAGATACTATGTTGATGAATTTTATAAAAAAATTGTTTTACTTAATTATTAGTTTGAAGGATAATTTTGAGTTGTTTATTATTGAAATTATTTAAGGATACTTGTTAGATTTATATTAATACTTTAATTTTGTTATGCATGTCATATATGAAGTGAATTATCGTTTTATACACTATGGGTCCATATTGCCTGATATATTTGATATATCGTCCGGTTTCCGGTATGACAAACCCCAACCAGTATGGGACCGATATCTGATGTCGCAAACTTTGGGTCTATTGGAATAAGTCCATAACTGATTAATTACTATCGTCATTTTCTCCATGTTGTTAGTCGTGATATAGTTTTGTGGATCTGTTATTATTACATTATATGTCATTTGATGTTGATTCTTTCTTTCTGTTTACAGGTACTTCTACATTCGGACAGAAACTAGCCTTTGGAGGTTTTGGATCTACTCCCAGCCAACCAAGCCCATTCGGCAGCACATTCCAGCAAACACAACCGGCATTTGGTTGCATTCTATTTAGCTCAACCACCACACCATTTGGTGCTACGAGCACCCCTGCTTTTGGTGCTATGAGCACCCCTGCTTTTGCAGCGACAAGTACTCCTGCTTTTGGTGCTACTTCTACCCCTGCATTTGGTGCAACAACAATCCCAGCCTTTGGTTCCACAAGTACCCCAACTTTTGGTTCTACGAAGGCCCCAGCATTTGGGTCCACATCGGCTCCATTATTTGTTCGTACAGGAGCATCATTTGGGGCTTCAAGTACCCCAGCATTTCGGTCCACATCGGTTCCAGTATTTGTTCGTACAGGAGCATCATTTGGGGCTTCAAGTACCCCAGCATTTCGGTCCACATCGGCTCCATTATTTGTTCGTACAGGAGCATCATTTGGGGCTTCAAGTACCCCAACGTTTGGTTCAACAACTACATCAGCCTTTGGTGCTCCAAGTTCTTCGTTATTTGGATCTTCAAGCGCTCCAGCATTTGGTGCATCCAGTAGCCCCGCATTTGGATCTTCTACTACTGCTTTTGGTGCTTCAAGTACACCTTCTTTTACTTTTGGTTCTACCCCTTCTTTTGGCAGCACACCTTTTGGAACGACACTATCAGCTTTTGGCTCTCATGGTTCACCATTTGGTGAGTGTTCTGTTTCCTCTTCCATGACTTGTCGTATACGCAACTTAGTGAGAGAAGCCTTAGAGAAAGATTTGATTTAGAAATGTAGCTGTTCACCGTCCATGATTGTTGACCGTCACATGTATTTTGTTTCTTACCTCTTATTCATTCATCCTGTTGGTTTCTCTATTTGACCTTAGTTTTGATTTGTTGAATGATTATGCGGCTCCTTTGAAATTGTTTGTTACTTTGCTTTATGACTAATATATTTTATGTTCTGTAGGTGCTCAGGCAACGCCACCTGCAACTGGTAGCCCAGGTTTTGGGCAATCAGCGCTTGGCAGCCAACAAGGTGGAAGTAGAGTAGTATCTTATTCTGCGACCCCAGAGGCTGAATCTAGTGGTACACAGCCTGCTGGAAAGCTGGAGTCAGTATCTGCCATGCCTGCATACAAGGAGAAAAGTCACGAGGAGTTGAGATGGGAGGATTATCAGCGCAGAGATAAAGGTTAAAAACTTAGAATCAATGATTGCTTAGGGTGGATTTTGGCTAATTTACACTAAAGTACCATGAATTTGGTAATCAATTTGCTACCTTGAACTTTATTAATGTTCAGTTTGCTACATGAACTTGGATTAACTAATCACCCCACTAACACCGTTAGCGGAGCTTTGGATGACATTTTTGCCCTCCCCCTTTGTATCCTAACTAATGAAATCTGTTCATTAATTACCAAAAGAAAAAAAACCTAATCAATAGAAAGAAATAACTCTTTCTCCCAAAGTTGGCTTCCCCTAGATTTGGTTAGGGTTTCAATCCCAAATTTAGCTTCGTCGTAAGTGGGACAATTTTCATTTTTCTAGTGATTATTTTGGTAGTTTAAATGGGAACTTTTTATGATCATTTTGGTGGATAATGGTTACGATGTTTGGAAATGATTTTAGTATAAACTGTTCTCATATTGGTTTAAGTGGAAAATTTTCGGATCATGATGGGAATGTGACATTTTCATATGTCATCAGCTTTTACATGTTTTCAATGGTTTGAGTACATTCAGTTGTATAGAGGGAGCTATCAGTTTTGTTATCTCAGTTGATTCATTCATATGTTATGCTTTTAGTTATTTCAGTAGCAAATGTGGAGCTTTTATATTTTCTGCCCATATATATCTTCAATTTACATAAATTATGCACATATATACCTTCACACACACACACACACACACACACACACACACACACACACACACACACATATATATATATATATATTTGGAAAAAGGGTAAATTTTATTCCAAAAGCAATGCTATAATCTTACAACATACAATCAAAGTGGGACTCCCACTCATCAATTTCCCATAGCATTTACATCAAACTCTATGTTATGGAGAATGCCTACCGGAGGGGTGACCAGCCCCTCAAATATCCGACGGTTTCGTTCCCGCCATATATGACAAACTGAGGCCGCCAGTCGAACTCTGGCGGTCCGGAACAGTCCTGCCCTCGACCCCTGCTATCCCGGAGCACAGTGATGATGTCCCCAATTCCCTTCCCGGAGTCGCACCCTCCCAACGCTCTACTCTGCTCAGACCAGATCTGCCATGTCAGGGCACACTCGAAGAAAATGTGCCCTATAGATTCATTCTTCAGACTGCAAAGCACACACTTGGGATCTGGAACCGGCACTCCAAACGAAACCAGACGATCCCTAGTCAAAAGACGGCCCAGTAGAAGCTTGTAGACACAAAGCTGCATCTTCCTGGCCAGACCCTTGCACCATATGAACTCGTAGTCAGAACTCTGAGGAAAGGTGCGCCGGATGAGGTTGTAGTAGCTCCGGAATTTGAACTTCCCAGTTCCCGGAGTTGCTCCTGTCGGCTCCCAGATCCACCGATCAGCAGGCAAGTCCGGATCAATGGCAATAGTACTAATGATCCCACCCAACTCCTCGGTAAACCGATAAGACTCCGACCACTACTCCCCGTCGCGAATGATACGACTACACGTCAGACCCCGCCTATCCTCCTGATGTGTCGGGGCTCCCCTGATGTCCAATAGCGAAAGTCGATCTATCCAAGGATCCTGCCAGAGGTCCGTTCCAGACCCATCCTTCATGACCTTCCGGATTGCAGATTTGAGAACCCCCCTGTGTCTCAAGACAGTCTTGAAAGTGACTGAGTGATTGTTGTCAGTAGCACACGTCCAAAAGTTGTCCTGCTTCACGTATATGCTGTGCATCCAGTCAGCCCAGAGAGACCCCCCATTGATGAATCTATATGCCAGCTTAAGCGCGGAGGCCTCCCTAATCTCCAGCAACGGCCTGAGCCCCACTCCTCCCTCGTTCCTGGGTCGACAGAGCTGCTCCCAGGAGGTCGCATACATACCTCCCCTCCAAATAAAATCTGCACAGATCCGCTCCACTTTTCTAACAGTGGCAACATGGAGGAGGATGGATTGCAGCCAGAAATGAGCCACAGCCGAAATCATCGATCTTACCAGCTCGATGCGTCCTCCAAATGACAATCCGGCGGCTTGCCAACCTTCCACTCTCCTCTGGACGTACTCCACCAGACTATGGCAGTCCTGATCCCGCGCATAGTTGACTGTGAGAGGCACTCCTAAATATCGCACCGGAAGATCACTCCGCTCGATTCCCAGCACATCGGCCCGCTCCTTCTTCTGGGGACATAGGGAGCTGAAGTACACCCTGCTCTTTTCTCTGTTCATCTGAAGGCCCGAGAGGGACTTCAACTTTCCCATAATCTCCGCAAACATCTGCATACCCTCCGTCGATGGCTGGATGAACACCAAGAGATCATCTGCATATATAAGGTGGGTAACTGGGGGGATCCACCCTCCGAAACAATGGGACCAGCCTCCCACGGTGCACTGTCAGGTCCATCAGACATGTGAAGTATTCCATGACAAGCGTGAACAGGTAAGGGGATAGGGGGTCACCTTGCCTAAGCCCACGATTGCTCTGGAAGTATCCATAAGGAATGCCCTGGATGAGTACAGAGAAAGTGGAGGATGTAATGCACTCCCGGATCAATGCAACCCAGTGGTCCTCGAAACCCATGGCGGTCATCAGATGACATAGGAAGTCCCGATTGACCATATCATACGCCTTCCTCAGGTCCAGTTTCACACATTCTTTCTCCCCTCCGGGTTTGCTAAAGCCCCTCACCATCTCATGAGCCAGGAGGCTGTGCTCAGCGATCGACCTCCCCTTGATGAACGCAGCCTGATTCGGAGATACCAAGTCCTGCATGATCCCCTCCATCTGCCTGCACATAAGGTACGTAATTATCTTATAAAGATAATTACAGCACGCAATAGGTCTGAAATCCGTCAATGTTGTTGCTCCCTCCTCCTTTGACACCAAGGTCAGGAAAGTGTGGTTCAGCTCTTTCAGCAGCTTCCCTTTGGTGAAGAATTCCTGCACCACCTCCAAGACCTGATACTTCAGAGTGTCCCAGTGGCGTTTGTAGAACCCACTGCTAAAACCATCCGGTCCGGGAGCCTTGTTGGGATCCGCCAACTTGACAATAGCTTCCACTTCCTCCAAAGTAACATGGGCAAGAAGAATGCTATTCCCATACGGAGTCACCAATCTCTTCGTAACAATCTCTGGGAACACAAACATGTAGTCAGTCTGGAAATATAACTTAGAGTAGTACCTGACAGCCTCGCCCTGGATCTCAGTCGGCTCCCCCACAAGGTTGCCATCCACATCAAGAAGCTGGGAGATGTGATTCCTATATTGTCTGGTCCGGATGACATCATAGAAGAACTTGGAACAACGGTCGCCGTCCTTGAGCCAGGAACATTTGGCACGCTGAGCCGTGCTAATCTCCTTCTACAGCCGCAAGATGTTGACTTTTCCGATCAGCTCCTTCTCCCTCGTCGCCAGGTCACCATTAAGCATGTCAGATTGCATGTCCTGCTGGATAGCCCGCAGCTCCATCTCCTTATCTTCTAAGGTAGACTTGGGCAATCCCTTCTCCCAACTTCGTAGAGCATTCTTCGTAGCCTTGAGTCGGCGAACCATGCGAAACTGGGCCGTCCCCTCCTGACAGCTAGTAAGCCCCTCTGAGACAGCCTCCAAATAGCCCTCCGAGAGATACCAACAGTTGTTGTATCTGAATGGACGGGACTTCCCCGTAGACCGAGTAGTGAAGCCTACTCTGATGGGGGAGTGATCGCTCGTCCCAGCGGCCAGGCCCTCAGCCGAAGAATTGGGGAAATGTCGGAACCATTTTCCATTACCCAGGGCTCTATCAAGCTGGCAAGCAATCCTGTTCCGGATCGCTTTGTTATGCCAAGTCCAAATGAAGCCGGAGCGCGGCAATCCCTGGAGGCCCGCCTGGAGGAGACATCGCTGGAAATCATATAGGATAGAGTCTGGAACTAGGCGCCCGCCCACCTTCTCCCCTCGATGCAGAAGGGCATTGAAGTTCCCGATCAGCAGAAGCGGAAGCGACGACGACTCAGCAGCAGCGGCAACTCTGGAGATGTCGCTCCACAGGGACTTCCGTCTCCTCCTGTCGTTGTGGCCGTAAACCGCCCCCAGCAAGAACCGAAAACCATCCTTGTTCGAGAAGGAGATGGCGATCAACTGTTCTGTCATCAAGATCAAGTTTCCGTCCCAGCTCTTCAAGTTCCTTCTGACCCAAATCCTGGCCATTAGGGGTGTAAACGGACCGGACGGACACGGACAGTCCATTGTCCGTGTTCGGTCCGTTAATGAAAATGAGTTCGGACGGACGGACACGGACAGTTCATTGTTCAAGTTCGGATCGGACGAACACGGACAACCACTGTTTGTTAATTCAATCGGACGGTCCGCGGACAAATTAAATATATTACCAAAAGTTATTATTTTATCAAGATACCTTAATAGTTGGTTCAAAAAATCTAGTTGAAAGAAAATACAATTGAAGGTTATAGAATACAACAAACAATAGTAAAAAGATAACAAAAATCGAGACGGGACAACAAAAATTTGATGCAAAACCAAAATATTATGACATAATTGATACAAAACCGAAAGGAGTCTCCACTATCGGACTGTTCGCGGACGAATTCGGACCGGACATAGATATGACCGTGTCCGGGTCCGATTTTTAGTCGGACCAAAAAAAATGTCCAAGTTTTGTTCGTTAATGAATCGGACGTTCCGCGGTCGAACCATTTATCGAGCCGGACACGTACGGACAACGGACTACTTTGTCCATTTTACACCCCTACTGGCCATGTCACAGAGAGCCAGGTTGTGTAGTTGGGCCCAATGAGGTGGGGTCCGCCGAGCAAGGGTCTTTTCACCTTTGATCTTAGATTCTAACAGTACAGGGATGTCACACTTCTCTCTGTGAAGAACCCCACAAATCTCTCTCCACCTCCCAAGCGAGCACGTCCCCCTCACATTCCAGACGATGATAGCCATTAATTAATGAGAGGATGAATCTCCTGGAAAACACCCGGATTGGCACCTGGGGAATGTTTCGCATCCGACGCTACTAGATCCTCCTCCATCCCAGCCGGAATGGCCTGCTGGGGAGCGACCTGAGAAAGCACCAACGCCCAGGCAGGGTTGTCAACACACACCGCCTCCTTCCTGGAGGGACCGTCACTCAGCGGACCCACAGCCCATCGTTCCTACAGTAAACATGCCCCTCAGTCGATCCGCCACCCCCACGCTCCTCTCTTCCCGACGCCACCATACCTCTGGTAATCATACCCCTCTGCCCCGGGCAGGTGAGCAATGCTCCGCTCGTGGAAGCTAGCTGAGTAGAAACCATGAGGCTCATTCCGCCATCACTCACTGGGGTAGTAGTCCCTCCCGCCAAGACCTCCTCTCCACTGTCATCTCTGGAATTCATATCACAGGATGAATCTGGAGCCTCACTAAAGGAAATAGTAGGCTCCACCGGGGGGCCTACTGACGAACAAGCACTGGCCAGATGTCCAAAACACGCACAACGGGAATAGGTAGGTGGGATCCATTCGTATTACACCTTCTGGGTTAGCACATCTCCAGAAGGAATTTCATATTCCACCATCTCCGGTAACTCCCCTCCAGCCCAAATCTCCACAAAAATCCTCGCATACATCAACCTCGAACGGAAGGTTTTCATCCGCCTTGATCGGAGTGCCCACCAAGCTCGCCAGACGCATCAACAATGGGATACTCCAGAACCGGACAGGGAACTCAGGAAAGCGAATCCATACAGGGATGGCATTCAGGACTTCCCTCTCACATCTAAGTTCTGGGGTCCATTCCTTCAGAATGATTAGCCTGCCGTCGAACGTCCAGGGCCCGCCTTGTAGGATCCTTGCGACATCCTCCGCAAGCCCAAACTTCACATAGTAGAAGCCGTTCTCGCGAGCAAAGAACTCCATACTGCCCTTAGGCTGCCAGACTCGTGCCGCATAACCCCGGATCTGTCCGTAGAAAGGCTTGTTGTCTAGGACGTACAGAATCAGAATATTCTCCCAGTAGGCGGTCACCTTCTCTATCTCCTCCGCAGGGAACGAGGCCCGGAAACCCCTCCCTGCCTTGATCGGCGGCACGTACTACATCGATGTGGGGCTTTTCGGACCCACAGGTTTGCAGATATCTGTCCAGGACCGTCCAGCCGCCCGTGTAGTCGCCCCCTGTTACCTGGGGACAACCCCCCGGGGGGGGGGAGACCCAGACCCCTGACCGCCGAGATCCACCACCTTGCTCTTCCCCTTATCCGCCGCGGTCGCCTTGGGCCGCCAGCCCACCGATCTCCCAGCAGACACCACAGGGCCACGGGCCGATGGCCGCGCCCCTGACCCGCCTTGTCGTCTGTCAGCAGGGTAGCGATCCCGAACATGGCCCTGACCTCCTCCTGCCTTTCCACCGGTCTTCGCCACGCGACGACGCGTAACCGTCGTCCATCCTCCTCCCTCCAGTTGGCCCCCTGGGGATCCAGATCCTGCTCTGAATTCGAAATTCGGGACGTTGGAGACACCCCGAGGGATCCGATCCCCTTGTCGGATCTACTGTCGACGATCCAGTCACGACCGTCTGGTGGGGTTAGCCCGACACCCCCGAAACCGACTCCAACCCCCCCCCCCCCCCCCCCGACTGAGGGGGTCATCGCAGCCACCGCCCGAGGGGGTCCGTCCGACCCCCCCACCGGCACTCCCGCCCCCCACCACCACCTGGGGGAGGGCCACCGCTTGCAACAGTTCCGGCCGCCCGAGGGGGTCCGCCCGCCCCCCCCCCCCCCCCCCCCCCCCCCCCACCGGCACTCCCGCCCCCCCACCGCCACCGGGGGGAGCACCGCCGCTTGCGACAGTTCCGGGGGGTCCGCCCGACCCCCCCCACCAGCGATCCTGCCCCCCCTCTTTGCCTTTAGGGCCTCCGCCGCCGCCCTGGGGTAGCTGCCCGCCCCCCCCCCCCCCCCCCCCCCCCCCCCCCCCCCCCCCCCCCCTTCTTTCCGGTCTTCCTCCCCCCGCCGGCGAGGGGATCCGGTGGCCGCGGGGGAGGAACCCTAGCCGCCTCCGCCAAGGTCGCACGATCGCCCGCCAGGAGCGCTCCCGAGCCCATGTTTTTCGCATATATATATATATATATATATATATATATATATATATATAGACACACGTTCAACTTACGTAATTTCTCCACATATATACCTTCAACATAGATAAGTTTTGCGCACAAAATACGCTAATCTAATGTTTGTCATGCACATACTGCACAGACTATACATTCTTTCTTTTTTACAGAAATCACAATTTATGAGTGTCTTCATCTTGGGTTGAGGATGAAGTCAACATTTTTGGTTGTTTGCAAAAAAAAGAAAAAAGAAAAGAAAAAAAAAGCAACTTGAGTTAGTAGCAAAAAGGAATGAAGGAAGAACACAAATACAATGTTAGTAACTCGTGTTATAGTGGTAATTCGGGTTATGTAGAAAAAATAGGGTAATGTGGAGGGTTTAATAGTGGAACTTCGGGTGATTATGTGTCAAGTTAGGGTTATTGAGTGAAAGTAGGATAACACGAGTTATGATGAGGAAATTCAGATTATATAGTGGAATTGCGGGTTATATTGTGTAAAATTAGGGTTCTGTAGAAATTAGGGAAAATTAGGATTTTGTAGAATTTAGGGTTCTATTAAGGAGTCAATTTTTTTTTATTTTATGACTTTGGACAATGTAGTCATATAGAATGTTAGTGAGGGTAAATATGTTCAAACTATGACATGTGATATGCATGTGATAGGCTTTTTGGACGACAAATTAACGGAAGGTATTAACCTGTTAATAATTAGAAAGTTCATGGTAGCAAAGTGAACAATAGCCAAAGTTCACGTTATTTTAGTTTAAATTAGTGATGGAATTTTGTCTTGCAAACACTGTCAATCCCTACATGAAAATTCCAGTAATATAAGCATATAAATAATCAAGCATTGTATGTAAATTGTAAAGCGTATCAAAATTTCAGTTTTTTCTTTTTTTAGCGAGAAGGGGATATGCTATGTACATCGCACAGAGTTCTACTAGAAGTTATTACCAAAATATTTGTTTTAGCTAGATAAATTATCATGTACACAATAAGCCATCTAGTAAATGGCAAGGTGGAATGGAAAGAAGATATATTTCTGGTAATTGATATGTTTAATATATGTCGGAGCTTTATTATAGGCATATAAACTAAACAAAATTCATAATATATAAATGATACTCAATAAGCGAATCTGATGTAGCACTTTTAACTTCTCTATAGAGAATAACCTCCATTCTTATCTGGACTCGGGTACGGGTGTCGGGTACGAGTACATATCCAAGAGTAGGGTCCTTCAAACTCATAATTAAAGGATACAAATTCGGCTAAAAAGGATCCAAATTTGTATACATGTACGGGGATATGACTATTAAAATAAATATATTTGAGCATGGTTTCATAAAAAGATAACATGTAATTCAAATTTGCATAGTTTCATAAAAAGACACAACATGTAATTAAATCTGCATGTCTTGACATGTAATTAAATTTGCACGGTTTCATAAAATACATAGCTTCTAATTAAATTTGCATGATTTCATAAAAAGACATTTGTAATTAAATTAGCATGGTTTCATATATTTAAGTTTATAAGTAAATTTGCATGATTTCATAAAAAGATACATCTTGTAATTAAATTTGCAAGGTTTCATAAAAAGACAACCTGTAATTATAAACTACTAGTAAACTTTACTGAACTAGTTGAATAAGTCCCTAAGGGACCGTCCCTTCAGCTCTCCTATACTTTACTACCAATCTACCATATTAAAATAAACTATCTACTTAAGTACAACATTAAGATAAACTATATACTTCACTATCAGTCTCCCGATTGTCACCATGAAGGATCCTATTGTCACCATGGGGGATCGGATACGGATTCCATACCCATACCCATGTCCTATTGGGTCGACACGGGTACTTCTCCTTAAAGTGGAGTGTTCGGGTAACAGTGCCTCCAATTATTCTTCTACATGTTAGGGTACGTCTATATAGCCACTTTTGTACTGGTTGCATAACCTACTATGTATTACCCAATAGGGAGCAATCCTATGCTATTGAACTCTTAAATTTCTCAAGCAAATATAATATGCTGACTTTCTGGCATACTTAAACTCACTTTATGACTTCTTGCAAGAAGTCAATTTTCTGACGTAAAAGTGGGAGTGATTAATTAGGAACATTTGCATAACACAGTCACTACTCAATATAAGCCAAGTCTTTTGCAGTTTATGCTACATGATTAAACCAATCCACTTTAATTAGGCGTTTTCAGGTCAAAGCCAATCCAAGCAAATCTATGAGAAATCTAAATAGAGTAGTACTTCATGTCTCAAAAATGGACCAGTATACTAATGGGTTACATACTTACATGTTTATTGTTAATATATGACATATGATCCTCTTAACACAATCATGAACTTTTAATGGAGTGATGTTAAAAATAAAGGGAAATTGATCTTTAATGTTTTGTTTGAACTCTTACTGGCAATTTGATATTTCTGCTAATAAACTACATTACAATGCAGTCGAATTCAAGTTTAATTTAGTAACTTGGCAATACAGGCAATGAAACCAACTTGGAAGGATGGCGGAGAAGAAAGAAATTGAGAAGGTACGGAAACCAGGAAGTAATAGATGGGGATGAAACAAAATAAAGAAAAGTTTAAAGAGGGAGAGATACAAAACAAGTTTACAAATTACCAAGTATTGTTTTTTCTTTGATATCTCCAGAGGGAAACCCAAGTTACAACCTTAAATTGGTCTGTAGAATAAGAAAGCTCTAGTAGCAGGGTCTAGAGAAGGTTAGAACCAGACAGGAAGCAGTGAACGGGAGCAGACTGAAAACAGTTAGGTATAGAGTAGAGTGAAGGAAAATGTCCAAAAATAGGCCCATGACCTTTTTTCACCATATATATGATAATCCTATATAAGATTGGATTTGACCATATATGTGGTAATCCTACATAGGATTGTATTTTTTAGCCTACATAGGATTGGATTTCTATGCTATATAAAGGGGTCTATAGGTGCTCCTTGAGATATCTTATTATGCTCAATAAAAGTTGTTGAATAAGTTCAACACAAGAGAGCTAAAGTTGTTGAATAAGTTCAACACAAAAGTTTTGAGATTTTTTTTAATCTTTGTGATAGAGAGTTCTCGAGTGCAATGAGAGAAATGTTGAGAGTTATTGTAATTCGTTTTCTTCTTGATAGTGGAACTAAATCACCTCGTCCGTGGAAGTAGGCATCTTGGCCGAACCACATAAATCATTGTCTTTGTGGTTGTGAATTTTCTCTGAAATATTCTCTGATTTCTTGGGTTTATTTTTGCTGTGCCCCAACAAATTTTCTCTAAGAACTTTGTAGGATACCTTGCTAGACTTCCAAAGCTCTCATACCAATTTGTTGGAGCACAACGGAAATGAACTCAAGAAATCAGAGAATAACTCAGAGAAAATTCACTACCACAAAGACAATGATTTACGTGGTTCGGCCAAGATGCCTACTTCCACAGACGAGGGTGATTTAGTTCCACTATGAAGCAGAAAATGAATTACAATAGCTCTCAACACTTCTCTCCTTGCACTCAAGAGCTCTCTATCACAAAGATAAAAATAACTACTTTTATTGAGCATAATGAGATATCTCAATGAGCACCTATAGACCCCTTTATATAGCATAGAAATCCAATCCTATGTAGGCTAAAAAGTACAATCCTATGTAGGATTACCACATATATGGTCAAATCCAATCTTATATAGAATTACCATATATATGGTCAAAAAAGGTCATGGGCCTATTTTTGGACATTTTCCTTCATAGAATCTATAGACAAAGGCAGAGTAGAAAATATACTCACTTAAGTTTCATTTATCTCTTCAGTATCCCCATAGGAAAGAGGTACGCAGAAACGTCAGAGTAAGTACAACTCTAATAAGTACCAAACTAGCCGTTGGACAACATGTATGGTGTTCCCACATGTTTCAATACATGCACTATTATTCTCTATACAGTATCCACGACACTGTTACAGTGTTGCCTTATATCCAACTTCCACATCTTTTAGCGCGATCTAAGTTTACCCAAGCCAATTACGTCTTCAATTCTGGATTTGGTTGTCTTTCCATCAGAAGTAAACTGTAGTGATAGATTAATTTTACACGATAATTTCAGTTATATTCTTGATGTTAATGCATTTGGTAACCTCTTGTTCTTGGAGAAGATGCTTATGGAACTGATTTTGATTATATATTAGGAAATCCTTGCTTGGCTGTTGATTCTGAGCCAAAGGCTGATATATCTCAAGGCACTGAAATTGAAGGCAATTTTGGCAGCAAACTATATTCCTTGTTATAATTTGCTTAAAACTAATTAGTCCTTCTGCTTAATTGAAAATGTTTCTTATGTTATCCTCGTATCTGTTAGTTTAGTGATTTTTATTTTTTTTGTATAAATTCTTATATTTATAATACATTATTTCAGGGTGTCCCAATCCTTCTGGACAGCTGGCTGATGGTATCGGGTTTCCTACTCAATCACAATCAAACCCATTTGGTTCCTCTACAACTTCACCATTTGGTGCATCTTCGTCCCCTTTTAGACAGTCAACGGGGTTTCAACAGACTACCCCTGCTTTTGGTTCAAATATGTTCATTACAACGCCAAATGGGTTTGGGGGAAGCCTGTTCAGCAGTTCAGCACCTTCAATGATTCCTTCAAGTGCCCCTATGCGTTTTGGTGAGACTACAGTAAGTAGCCTTGTATCTTACATGTGGAAGCTCTCATCTTCATGCTTACTAGCTGGATAGTTTTAAACTGTAATGTAATCAACTCGGATTAATACATTTATGCAAATAGGGATCAGAAATGTGGTCAATATCACGAAGAATAATGAAAGACCGTCTATACCCATATACAAATGGATGTTTTCATAAGGAAGCCATCGAAGGCTTTCCACAAATTAAGATTTGGCCGTAGAAGGATCGAATTGTATCCGAGGAACAGGGGGATACAAAAAAGTAATAAGAAAAGCGCACAGACCAATCAATCGTATCGGCCGTATTCTTGATCAAGTGCCCCCCGAACCGCGCAAAATGGTCGCCTATTACACGGCTCACAAACTCTGCCTGGGGTGGGGGTACCTATTATTCGTCGGCGGTACGACGCACGCAGGACCTCGGGGTTTGCTG
The DNA here is from genome assembly GCA_029216955.1 of Iris pallida. NCBI lineage: Eukaryota > Viridiplantae > Streptophyta > Magnoliopsida > Asparagales > Iridaceae > Iris > Iris pallida. The sequence continues at coordinate 96,396 of JANAVB010009952.1, forward strand.
CGTGGACTTCCTATGCATTTTCTACAGAGTGCAATGGAACCCAGCTCAGCTCCGCCGAGCCAAAAGGAAAGAACCGCCTCCGGCAGACAGTAGAGTATAGCCGAGAGGCTTTCGTCGTCCGTAAAGGACCTAACGGAAGACCGTGCTCCAAAGTGCACTGAGAGTTTTGTTTTAAGAACACTTTACCTGCTGCAAAAAAGAAAGTAAAGGATGAAATGGAAGAATTATAAGTAAAAGGTGTAATATATATATATATATATATATATATATATATATATATATATATATATATATATATTAAAAAAAGATAAATTTTATTCCAAAGGAAAAGCCATAATCTTACAACATACAATCTGAGTGGGACTCCCACTCATCAATTTTCCATAGCATTTACATCAAACTCATATATATATATATATATTTATAAAGGCTAATTATAAAAAAATAATAAGAAAAATGGCTTCGGGAGCAAAGGGAGCGTGCGATCTTGAGCGCGCGGCTAGGGTTCCTCCCCCGCGGCCGCCTGACCCTCTTGCCGGCGGGGGAGGACCTCTGGGAAGAAGGGGGGGCCGGCCTGCCCCCCCGGTCGGCGGTGGTGCCCCCCCAGGCGGCGGCGAGGGGGGGGGTTGGCGGGACCAAAGGCGGGGGGTCGGGCGGACCCCCCGGAGCGGCAGCGAACGGCGGCGCCCCCCAAGGCGGTTGGGGGGGGGGGCGGGAGCAAAGATAGGGGGGTCGGGTGGACCCCCCGGAGCAGCGACGTGCGGCGGCGCCCCCCAGGCAGTGGGGGGGCGGGAGCAATGATGGGGGGGTCGGGAGGACCCCCCGGGCCAGCGTCGTGCGGCGGAGCCCCCCCCAGGCGGTGGGGGGGGGGACGGGAACGAAGGCAGGGGGGTCGGGCGGCCACCCTACGGCGGCGGCGGGGTCGGTTTCTGTGTCAGAAGGGGATCGGATCCTGCGGGGTGGCTCAAACGCCCCTAACTTCGAATTGGAGCAGAATCTGGATCTCAGGGGAGCCAGATGGAGGGAGGAGGTGTGGACGACGGTTACGTGTCGCCGCGTGGCGAAGTCCGGGAGAAATGTATGAGGAGGACAGGGACATATTAGGGATCGACATCCTGTTGATAGGCGACAGGACGGGTCAGGGGTGCGGCCACCGGCCCGTGGCCCTGTGGTGTCTGCAGTGAGGTCGGTGGGCTGGCGGCCAAAGGCGACCGCGGCGGATAAGGGGAAGAGTAAGGTGGTCGATCTCGGCGAGCAGGGGCATCGGTCTCACCTCCCGGAGGTGGTCCCATTCCATATGGGACGAATACACGGCCGGCTGGAAGGTCTTGGGCAGATATCTGCAAATCTGTGGGACCGAAAACTCCCACTTCGATGGAGTATGTGCCACCGATCAAGGCAGGGAGGGGTTTCCGGACCTCGTTCCCTGCGGAGGAGATAGAGAAGGTGACGGCATACTGGGAGAACACTCTGGTTTTGTACGTCCTAGGCAACAAGCCGTTCTACGGACAGATCCGGGACTATGCAGCCCGTGTATGGTAGCCGAAGGGGAGTATGGAGTTCTTTGCTCGCGAGAACGGCTTCTACTATGTGAAGTTTGGTCTTGCGGAGGATGTCGCACGAATTCTCCAAGGCGGCCCCTGGACGTTCGACGGCAGGCTTATCATTCTGAAGGAATGGACCCCGGAGCTTAGATGTGAGAGGGAAGTCCTAAATGCCATCCCTGTATGGATTCGTTTTCCCGAGTTTCCTGTCCGGTTCTGGAGTATCCCTCTGCTGATGCGTCTGGCGAGCTTGGTGGGCACCCCGATCAAGGCAGATGAAGCTACTGTCTTTCGGTCGAGGTTGATGTACGTCAGGATTTTTGTGGAGATTCGGGCTGGGGGGAGTTACCGAAGATGGTGGAATATGAGATTCCTTCTGGAGAGGTGCTAACCCAGAGGGTGGAATACGAATGGGTCCCACCTACCTGTTCACGCTGTACCTGTTTTGGGCATCTGGCCATTACTTGCTCGGCGGTTGGACCTCAGATGGAGCCTACTGCTCCCCTTAGTGAGGCTCCTGACTCACCCTGTGACATGGATTCCAGAGATGACAGTGGAGAGGAGGTCTTGGTAGGAGGGGTTACTCATCCAGTGAGTGATGGCGGGTTGAGCCTCATTGTCTCTACCCAGCTAGCCTCCACGAGTGGGGGGTTTACCACTTACCCGGGGCAGAGAAGTATGATTACTAGAGGCATGGTGGCGTCGGGGATCGAGGCGCGAGGGGGTGGCGGGGCGGCTGAGGGGCAGGTCTACTGTAGGAAGCGACGTGCTGTTGGGCCGCTGAGTGACGTCCCCTCCAGGGAGGGGGGCATCCTACTGACAGAGAGGAGGCAGTGTGTGTTGACAACCCTGCCTGGGCGTTGGTGCTCTCCCAGGTCGTTCCCCAGCAGGCCATTCCGACTGGGATGGAGGAGGATCTATTAGCGTCGGATGTGGCACATTCTCCAGGTGCTGATCTGGGTGTTTCCCATGGGACCCATCCTCTCATTAATTAATGGCTATTATCGTCTGGAATGTGAGGGGGACGTGTTTGCTAGGGAGGTGGAGAGAGATTTGTGGGGTGCTTCACAGAGAGAAATGTGACATCTCTGTTCTATTAGAAACCAAGATCAAAGGTGAAAAGACTCTTGCTCGGCGGACCCCATCCCATTGGGCCCAACTGCATAACCTGGCTTCGTGTGACATGGCCAGGATCTGGGTTAGATGGAACTCGAAGAGCTGGGATGGAGACTTGATCTTGATGACGGAGCAGTTGATTGCCATCTCCTTCTCGAACAAGGATGGCTTTCGGTTCTTGCTGGGGGCGATCTACGGCCACAACGACAGACGGAGAAGGGAGTCCTTGTGGAGCGACATCTCTCGTGTTGCAGCAGCTGCAGATTCGTCGTCCCTTCCACTTCTTATGATCGGGGACTTCAATGCCCTTCTGCACCAGGGGGAGAAGGTGGACGGTCGTCCAGTTCCAGATTCTATCCTATATGATTTTCAGAGATGCCTCCTCCAGGCGGGGCTCCAGGAATTGTCACGCTCAGGCTTCATCTGGACTTGGCATAACAAAGCGATCCGGAACAGGGTTGCGTGCCAGCTTGACCGAGCTCTGGGTAATGGGGAATGGTTCCGACATTTTCCCAACTCTTCGGCGGAGGGCCTGGCTGCTGGGACGAGCGATCATTCCCCATCCGGATTGACTTTACTTCTCGGTCTCCTGGAAAGTTCCGTCCTTTTAGGTACAACAACAGTTGGTATCTCTCGGAGGGCTACCTGGAGGCCGTCTCAGAGGGGCTTACTAGCGAACAGGAGGGGACGGCTCAGTTCCGCTTGGTACGTCGTCTCAAGGCCACGAAGAAGGTTCTTCGGAGATGGGTGAAGGGGTTGCCCAAGTCTTCCTTAGAAGATAAGGAGGTGGAGTTGCAGGCCATCCAGCAGGACATGCAAGCTGACATGCTTAATGGGGACCTGGCGGCAAGAGAGAAGGAGCTGATCGAAGAAGTCAACATCTTGCGGCTGCAGAAGGAGATTAGCACGGCTCGCGTGCCAAATGCTCTTGGCTCAAGGACGGCGATCGTTGCTCCAAGTTCTTCTATGATGTCATCCGGACCAGACAGCATAGGAATCACATCTCCCAGCTTCTGGATGTGGATGGCAATCTTGTGGGGGAGCCGCCTGTGATCCAGGGCGAGGCGGTCAGGTACTACTCTGAGTTATATTTTCAGACTGACTACCTATCTGTGTTCCCAGAGATAGTTACGAAGAGATTGGTGACTCCGTATGGAAATAGCATTTCTTGCCCCTGTTACTTTGGAGGAGGTGGAAGCTATTGTCAAGCTGGCAGATCCCAACAATGCTCTCGGACCGGATGGTTTTAGCAGTGGGTTCTACAAACGCCACTGGGACATTTTGAAACATCAGGTCTTGGAGGTGGTACATGAATTTTCACCAAAGGAAAGCTGCTGAAAGAGCTGAACCACACCTTCCTGACCTTGGTGCCAAAGAAGGAGGGAGCGACAGCGCTGGCGGACTTCAGACCTATTGCGTACTGTAATTATCTTTATAAGATAATTACACACCTTATGTGCCGGCGGATGGAGGGGATCATGCAGGATTTGGTATCTCCGAACCAGGCTGTGTTTATCAAGGGGAGGTCGATTGCTGAGCACAGCCTCCTGGCTCATGAGATGGTGAGGGGCTTTAGCAAACCCGGAGGGAAGAAGGCATGCGTGAAACTGGACCTGAGGAAGGCGTATGACCTGGTCAATCGAGACTTCCTCTGCCATCTGATGTCCGCCATGGATTTTGGGGACCACTGGGTTGCATTGATCCGGGAGTGCATCACGTCCCCCACCTTCTCTGTCCTTATCCAAGACATTCTTTATGGGTACTTCCAGAGCAATCGTGGGCTTAGGCAAGGTGATCCCCGGTCTTCTTACCTGTTTACGCTTGTTATGGAATACTTCACATGCCTGATAGACCTAGCAGTGTACGAGGGAGGCTGGTCCCATTGTTTCGGAGGGTAGATCCCCAGTCACCCACCTCATATATGCTGATGATCTTGGTGTTCATCCAACCATCGACGGAGGGTATGCAAACGCTTGCAGAGATTATGGGAGAGTTGCATTCCCTCTCCGACCTTCAGATGAACAGGGAGAAGAGTCGGGTGTACTTCAGCTCCCTGTGTCCCCAGAAGGAGGAGCGGGCTGACGTGCTGGGTATCGAGAGGAGTGATCTTCCGGTGCGTTACTTAGGAGTACCTCTCACGGTCAACTATGCGTGGGATCAGGACTGCCATAGTTTGGTGGAGTACGTCCAGAGGAGAGTGGAAGGTTGGCAAGCCGCTGGATTGTCATTTGGAGGACGCATCGAGCTGATCAGATCGGTGATTACGGCTGTAGCTCATTTCTGGCTGCAATCCATCCTCCTTCCTATTGCCACTGTTAGAAAAGTGGGGCGGATCTGTGCAGATTTCATTTGGAGGGGGGTATGCATGCGATCTCCTGGGAGCAGCTCTGTCGTCCCAGGAAGGAGGAAGGAGTGGGCTTAGGCCGTTGCTGGAGATTAGGGAGGCCTCCGCGCTAAGCTGGCATGGAGATTCATCAACAGGGGGTTTCTGGGCTGACTGGATGCACAACAGATACGTGAATTAGGACAACTTTTGGACGTGTGCTACTGACAACAATCACTCCGTCACGTTCAAGACTGTCTTGAGACAGGGAGGGTTCTTAAATCTGCTATCCGTAAGGTCATGAAGGATGGTCTGGAACGGACCTCTGGCGGGACCCTTGGATAGATCGGCGCTCGCTATTGGACATCAGGGGGCCCAGACACATCAGGAGGACAGGCGGGGCCTGACGTGTAGTCGGATCATTCGCGACGGGGAGTGGAGGCCGGAGTCTTATCGATTTACCGAGGAGCTGGGTGGGATCATTAGTACTATTGCCATTGATCCGGGCTTGTCTGCTGATCGGTGGATTTGGGAGCCGACTAGAGCGTCTCGGAACTGGGGAGTTCTAATTCCGGAGTTGCTACAATCTCATCCGGCGCACCTTTCTCAGAGTTCTGACTACGAGTTCGTATGGTGCAAGGGTCTAGCCAGGGAGATGCAGCTTTGTATCTACAAGCTTCTTCTGGGCCGTCTTTTGACTAGGGATCGTTTGAGTTCATTTGGAGTGCCGGTTCCAGATCCCAAGTGTGTGCTTTGCAGCCTGGAGCAAGAATCTATAAGGCACATCTTCTTCGAGTGTGGCCTGGCTTGACAGATCTGGAAGGAGCAGAGTAGAGTGTTGGGAGGATGCGACTCTGGAAAGGGTATTGGGGACATCATCTCGGTGATCCGGGATAGTAGAGGTCGAGGGAAGGACTGGTTCCGGACCGCTAGAGTTCGACTGGCTGCTTCAGTTTGGCATGTCTGGCAGGAACGAAACCGTCGGATATTTGAGGGGCTGGTCACCCCTCCGGTGGGCATTCTCCATAACATCGAATTTGATGTAAATGCTATGGGGAATTGATGAAGTGGGAGTCCCACTTTGATTGTATGTTGTACGATTATTGCATTGCTTTGGAATAAAATTTACCCTTTTTCCAAATATATATATATATATATATATATATATATATATATATATATATATATATATTGAAAGAGGTAATTGTGGTGAATGCTCCCACGGGAATCGATTTCCTGACCACTCGGGCCGCATGCATCTCTCTTAACCACTAGGCTAGAGGTCATTTGTTATATATATATATATATATATATATATATATATATATATATATATATAAACTATGAAATCACCATCGGGGGCGGTACGGTACCTAGATGGCCTAGGGTTTGGGGATAAATCGTGGGATCCTGGCGAGCAGATCGAGAGATGGGGACCCAACGTCGGTGCGAACAAGGGAGTGAATGCGTAATGGGAGGATGGGCAACAGTGGAGCGCCGGCGGCGCGGGAAGGCATGCGGTCGTCGAGAAGGGGACGGGGTTCGCATACAAAGAGGGACAAAGTACGGGCGCGAGCCCGAATGTTGGAGACTCCCACAACAGGACTATACAGCGAGAACGAATCCGGCGAGGTACAACAAGGCCAACGGAAGGAAATGACATACCTGGTCGCCGATAAGCACCTCCCGACATCTGGATCCCGGTCAGCGAGGGGATACCCAAGGCGCATCGAACCCGGCGGGGCACAACAGGGTAAATAAAGGAAACGATATACCTGGTCATCGAGAAGCACCACACCGTCATCGGAATCCTGGACAACGAGGTGATACCCAAGGCGAATGGAGTAGGTCTTGGGCAGAGATTTGCAAGCCTAGTTCAATGCAGACTAATGCTACAATGCAATATGTGGAACCAAAGACCCTTGAAGGTAGTTGAAGGGTAGCCGATTTCACTAAGAATGACTTGGAGGAGACGAAGAAATTCTGGAGGAACATGCTGGTTGTCTGTGTTAAGGAAGACGAACCTTTCTATAGTTAAATTAGGGCTTATGCAAACCGTGCGTGGAGGCCTCGAGGCAGTATGGACATCTTCTCACGTGATAACGGATTCTACCTCGTTCGCTTTGGTTTGGAGGAAGATGTAGAATGCATCCTGCAAAGGGGGCCATGGACCTTCGACGGACGTTTGATAATTCTCAAAGAGTGGCAGATGACCCCTAAATGCGAGAGAGACATGTTTCATACGGTTCCCATATAGATCGGATTTCCAGATCTCTTCATCCTGTACTGGAGTACCCCCATGATCATGAAGCTTGCAAGTTTAATAGGTAACCCTATTAAGTTAGATGATGTCACGACCATGAGATCGGGACTAGCGTACGCACGCATATTTGTGGAGATTGAAGCATCCGATGACCTCCCACGACTTCTAGCGTGTCAACTTCCGACGGAAGAAATCTTCTCCCAGGTAGTGGATTACGAATGGGTGCCGTTCGTCTGCAACTGCTGTATATGTTTTGACCACTTGGTCCGATCCTGTCCGATAGCGGTAGCCGAAGGTACTCCTGAGTCAGAGGCTAATACTCAGCCACAAGCACACAACGAAGAGAATAAGGCGGACGGGGAAGCACATATGGAAGAGGATGGGATTATAGCTTCAACAGTTGGGCGAAGACCGACGAATATAGTGGTGACAGAAGCGGCAAGGTCAGAGAGGGTGACATTAGAGCCTGCAGAGGCTGGAACAACTTTTGGAGATATGGCGTTTGATCCGGTGGGTGTAATAGCCGTTCACGAGAGACCAGAACCCGGTATTCTTGGTAAATGACAGGCGACCCGAACACAAGTCAGTAGCTGCAAAGCTCCTTATTGGACATATCGTCCCATAGGGGGACTACATAGTACGACGACAAGAAGCCAGTCAGGTCCTACTGAGCAATCGTATGGCACAGGGTCCCTGAAACCTAACCTCATCAACTATGCGAGGAAGAAGAAAGGCATGCAGTTCAAAGTTCAGAAGGCTCGAGGAGCAAAAAACTCTGCAATCGACAGAGCAAGAGGACGACAATTTAGGCATGAATAACACCAAATGGAGTGTGTTACTTCGGAAGCCACATGATATGGGAAAATACTTGGAAATGAGTATGTATTAAGGAAAGAATTCACCAATGACCTTATGGTGAGTTTAGAGGAGTCCCGTGGGTCAATCAAATCACTATTAATGTCTATTTTGACATGGAATACATGAGGAGCTAACTCGATGGGTAGTGGCGTGAGATCCGAGATGTAGCTAAAATGTCACAAAGTTCGATTACAGCTTTGTTGGAGACAAAAATCAAATCAGAGAAGAAACTTTCCAGGAGAACCCTAACTTCTTGGAACATGCTCATAACCTGAGTCAATGCGGGATGGCGAGAATATGAATGCTATAGGACAGCTGGACATGGTCAGGAAGGATCATTCTCAACTCTGAGCAACTTATTGTAGGCAAGTTTACCGATATAGGGGGATTTAAATTCCTTTATGGCGCGGTGTACGACCATAATGATAGGAGGAAACACAATATCTTGTGGCAGAATATCATATATCTGAGTATTATTGCAGACAACCAACTCCAGCTTCCTCTACTACTAGTAGGGGACTTTAACGCGATGCTATTTAGCCAGGAAAAAGTCGGAGGTCGGCGCGTCCCTGAATTTATCTTTGCAGACTTTCAGAGCTGCCTGATGCAAGCCCGTCTGAAAGGCCTTGAAAGATCGGGAAATATGTGGACGTGGAGCAATCGAGCCATCCATGATCGTATCGCGTGCCAGCTAGACCGAGCCCTCGGGAACCGTCGTTAGTTTGATAAACTTCCATATGTGGTTGCCGAAGGGCTTGTCCCTGCAACCATTGATCATTCACCTACAATGGTTCGTTTAACGAAGGCGAGGATATAGCAGGCTAGTCCGTTTAGATTTAATAACGCCTGGCCTAATCTTCCGGGGTACAAGGTGTCACGTCGCGATTCCGAAGAATCGATAGTCGTCTCCCGGGTGTGATGTCGTGCGAACCCAGTTGCGATCGCACAAGGCATAGTCATAAAGTAATCCGAAACACAACATCTAAGAGAGAGTGCAGACAAATTGAACAACACATTGAGACAGAGAAACATTACATTTTATTGATAATAGATATCATTTACAGACTCTACTACAATTGTGCCGTGCGGGCTTATAACATGACTCGATTACAAAAAAGTGCCGATGAGATAGCCATTCCATACATACATCCCTCATTTACAACGAAAGTATTCCAGCCACTTGGATTGGAGGGAGGCCGAGACATGTTCCTTGGACTGTTGCAGAGAGTCTTCAAAAGTGATGCGACGGGAGTCTTCGACGCGCGGTCGAAGCTTCAAAACACGAACGTCGCCTTGGTCAGTTGGTGCGTCCCTCCTGCTTCGTACCACCTGTAGAGAGCGAGGGTCAGTACGATCACATGTACTGGCGAGTGGCTAATTAAACCCATGCTTTTATTTGTTCAAACAGTTTTATAAACATGTTAGCTATTTGGTGATCTTTTTAGCCATCCTACTTGATTTGCATGTTAGCATGTTTTGAGGCAAGCATATGAAATTGTATACATTGAGCAGTTATCATGTTCATCCCGTGTCACGTGCATTAGTTCAAGCAGTGAAAGGGTGTGAAGGTCACTGGCAATGTCAAGTCATCATGAACTATAGCTGGGTTAGACGGCGACCCTTTCGCGGCGGGTAGCGAGCCCTATGCGAAAGTTTTCGTATCACCCGTGCCGATCCTTCTGGCACTTGCTATACTCGTTCCTTCCGGGCCGAATCGGTTCATTGGCCTAGACAACCGTTCGAGGAAACTACCCCTTGTGCACAAGTTGTCCAATGACCGTTTCGTTCTTCTTGAAACTTAGCCATTTTATGCACTTTAGCTTTATCGTTGCGATACTCGTTAATCGATTCATTTCTTTAGTTTGCACACAAGCCGTACGTTCTGATTTATCGTCCCGTAGGCACCAAATTTTTCTAGGCACCCTATGCCGAAACTATTTTGCAGATCATGAAATAATCTTCTCTTTTTTTAGAACCTTAAACTTTCTCTTTTTGGTGTGAAACTTATATTTTCAAAGTAAATTACTCTAAATTGATACAGTTATCCCTAGTTCTTGATTTTGAAACCAGAGGTCAAGGTGAAGGAGGTCAGCCACTAACCTTAGTCTTTGTTTCAAGCGAGGGACTGGTTGGCTGTGCTTAGACGTCGCCTACGCGATCACCTGCAATCGCATAAGCAACTGATTTGAACACTGTGCTATTCAAGGAGTTTGATACGAATGCGAAGTTCGAAAACGCAAGCCATGAAAACCATCGAAAGCATTCACGAAAACGCATTCACGAAAACCAAAGCCAAAGCCAAAGCAAGTGCGGCATAAAAAGCAGAGCAACGGGAGGTCTCTCCCGACTTAGCCGCAGAGCCAATCCTCGAGGCGCAATCCGCTGAATATGGGACTTGATTTCGAAGAAGCCTTTCCATAACGAAAAAATGATCTTAATTCAATCGTTTCCGTTCGACCGATTCAATCGATCCCGATCTATCGGTTCCAACTGAATCGGTAGCGACAGTGTTCCTTTCTCGCGCACCCCGTGGACGGAAATGGGGCACGATGTAGGGACGGGGTACACAAAGGAGATAGTAGAGAGTGAACTACGAGCGGATATAAATGAAATGCACAGTCCCGATTGGTACAATGCCTCAAACTAGTCAAAAGGGAGTTGAAAACCTGGCAGAAGGTGCTCCCGCGCCTCTCTCCCAACGGAAGTAGGACCTGCATGAGATCCATGACGGTTGAAGGTTGCTCCACAAAACCTGGATCTTGCACGACAAGAACGGGACCTCCTGGATGAGGTGTGCACGCTCATGCTGGAGGAGGAGGTTCAGCTTGCTCAACGTGCTAAATGCGTATGGTTGAAGGACGAGGACCGGTGCTCCAAGTACTTCTATGATATCATCCGACAAGGCAACATCGTAATACGATCAATAAAATTATAGATGTGGGGGAAGGGAGGTTTTTTGCCTCAAGACATACAGATGTCAGCACTAGATTATTACAAAGATCTCTACAATCAGGAAGACTATCTGCATACTTTTCCGGAGCTGGTTTGCTAGAGGTTGGTTTCACAACAAGGAAACCAGTTACTATTAGAGCCTGTGAGCCTGTTAGGATGGAAGATGTGGAGGAAATAATTAAGAGGGCGGACCCAAATAAGTCCCCTGGACCAGATGGCTTCAACAGTAAGCTCTTCAAAACTCACTGGGATGAACTTAAGTACTCGATTCTTTCTATTGTGCAGGACTTCTTCAATAATGGTAGACTTCTACGAGAGCTCAATCACATCTTCCTTGCACTTATTCCAAAGAAGGAAGGAGCGTCTATCTCTTTCAGATTTCAGGCCTATCTCATGTTGCAACTTATTGCGTAAGATCATTACCTCTATTATGATCATCTAAGCTCGGCTTGTTCAAAGACCAACTTTTTATGTGCCAACAATCTTCAAGAGCCTGAGGAGCAATGTCTACTGGTCCACATTGAAGTTTGGTGTTGGTAGTGCAGGGTAGACCATCAGTTGTGTTTCTGGGGTGTTGGGTCATGCAATGAGTGGGTTTGGATAAGGCCGGTTCCCTTTGGTACGATGCCAGACTTGGTGCCCAATATGATGGAGACCGATGGGTCGGAAGGGTGATTATCTATGTTGCTCGGACTCGGGTACGGGTGTCCGCCATGGGTGTGTATCTAGAAGTCCGACTCTTAATTTTTCAAATTTTAGAATACGGGGACACGCTGAAAAGGATCCGAAATTTGGACACGGGTGCGGGGATACGTAGAAATGAGTATATGTAATTATATTATTTACTTTCAGCTTTGCATGTGTCTTTATAAAGTACATTTTTTAGTTGATACATTTATTTTTTAAGTGGGATTTGTGAAAAATATATGTAATCTCTTACTGTTTAGTTCAGTAAAAATAAAAATATATACTCTCCTATTGTTTAGTTCAATAAAAATAAAAATATATATACTCTCCTCGGCTGAAAAGGATCCGCCTGAAAAATGGAGGATCGGGTGCGTGTCCCACACCAACACCCGTGTCACACCCAAATGACACGGGTGCTCCTCCAAAAATGGAGAGTCCGAGCATCACAGGTGATTATTGGTGTTTGTGAACTGGTTGTTCATTGGCCACTCGAGTGAAGGACGATTACGGTTATAACGACGATGTTGGAGAGTTGTGTTGGAGAGTTGTGGGGACGCTCCACAGTTGGAAGCACCGTTATGCATCTATTTAGTGGAGGTCAAGAAGTTCAACTTTGTAGTCATAAAAGTTTGGCCTCACGGTCGGCGTCAATCTAATGATGTTTTACCACCATCATTTATCTCGAAGCTTCTTTATGGGCTAAATCAATGGATTCCTGCTTGTTCTAGGTTATTTCCTATCCTTCTCCTGCTTCTTCTCCTTCACCCGCATACACGAGCAAACATCGATGTCGGAATCACAACTGTGTGCCACTCTGATGCTCAAGTTAGATTGAGATGAAGATAAACTTTCAGGATAGATTGTGTACATTTATGCGGATGTTTCACTCGATAACCCTAGATTATTTTTGTGTTTGTCAAGTTAAGGTTTAAAATTCGGTGGGATCACCATGAGATATCCTGTAAACAGTTAATGATTACCTTAATAAGATTGCACCTGATTGGCATCCTAAAGAGTTGAATATGGGCCATACTCGAGTTCATACCCATAAAGGAAGTTGGCAAGCTTGGTCCTGGGCTCTTGTGCCTCGACCTCGACCTCGACATCGACATATATATCACTGACTATCAGTTGTTAAAAAGCAGTAACAATCCCAAACCCGGCCTTACGAGTTAAAACCACCAAATGCTACAACAAATGTTGGAGTAGCACTGCTTACTTACAACCAATCAATTTGTAGGACTTTGTTTTTATCCGTTCACTAGTAATAAGGTTCCTGGCCAAATAAAGAAAACTTGCATGGACCTAAACTGAATTCTCTAATATATCATATCATAATATATAATGTAAAAGTTGGGCTAAATTTGATCGGATACCCTACTTTTATATCATATATACAATCTCTCATTCGTCTTTTTGGTTTCCTTTATTTTTAACTTGCATAATTTATCTTCTAAAATAACTTATAATACATTATATTCATATTAATTGTCGCATTTCAAAAGTATCATCTTACTGGTTATAACATTTTGAGCAGTGACAATATCATTATATTTTTTATTTTAGTCTAGTAAACAAAAAATGTTTATTTTAATTCCAAGCTAATATCTCTTTTCCGAATTTCAAAAAATAATGTCCAGTTTCAAAAAGGGTTACAATCTATTGGAGGAAAATAAAAATAAGGATGACATGAGATTTAGATGTGTTGGATTTAAGGGAAAAAAACCATATTAGTATTGACATGGTACTATTTGATAAAAAGATAATATATGTATAGTTTATTACTAACTAGTAAATTCACGTGAAGGTTTTTTTTATAATAATTTTTTCTTATGATATTATGTAAAATTATTTAAATATTTAAATTAAGATTTATTATATATGTTTATATTTTAATTAGAATTTGTTATATATTTGATTATAGTTTGGTATGGATATATTTCTTGGAAATGGTTAGCCGCTTAAATGTATTCACGTAATTAAAAATTAAATAAACAAATAAATGTAACTAATTGTTTAACTACTTAAAATTATCTAATTGTGAATAAACACTTGTTCTAATTCATGTGGTTAAGTGGTAGGTATTCTCCTTGGTTGGTTGGGTTCAAATCCCTTGAGTGTTATTTATAACAAATTAATTTTTTTACATAATATTAAATTTTGAAAATAAGTAATTGATGATATACATATGGCTTAGACGGCTCAATTTTGAGCCGTTATGAAGCCCCTTATATTAGCAGATACTTTTTTATTTATTTATTGTAAATATTATATTTTGTAATCATCTTATTTTCAAGTAAACTCTTATTCGTTCACTTTAAATACATCCTTAAAAGAATTATATACACTTCTATAATTCTTACTAAACAAGTTATTATTATGTATTCAACCTTTTTATTACTACAAAAATTATATTTATTGACTTTCGTCCCACTTACTAATGTAGTTTTGTATTTACCCCTAAAGTAAGATATTTATTAGACTTAAGTCCCACTTTTGACAATTAACGTTCATTTGGCTGTTAAATCTCTCTTTTCTCATATACGTTTCAAAAAGGTAAAGAGAAATAATATTATACGTATCTCCAACTGCGGGAGCATTACTCCTAAATTAAAATTTTATCCCTTTCATGACCTGTCTCCACCTCAAATATTTACAAACCAAATCTTCCCTAGTGAGGATTGTGGGACGAGGAACCCTAGCATCAGTTTGAAGAAAATATTGATGGTTGTTTCACCGAATGATAAGAATACGTCTGTGTTTATGACCCGTAGATCTTCAGTTGTTGCAATATTAGATTGTAGGAATTTGTTTCCGCATGTATTCTGTGAGAATTCTACTTCTCTAGCTTCATGTAGTGGTTTGGAATCTGAACTCTCCGTGAAGTTGCTCTTAAATTCTTAAAAACCAATTGACAAAATTTGGTTACCTTTTATATCCATAAACCCTAGATTTGTAACTGCTATTTATTTGTTGGTTTCATGGTTCTGATTTACATTCCTGCTCTAGATCCGTATTTTCGATTTTGAAACCCCAGCAGGTGATAGTTGCAGCAATGGGAGGAGGATTACCATCGGTATGCTCTAAGGCCTCGTTTGGTTCGCGGAAAGGAAAGGAAATCAATTCATTGTTCTTTTCCTTTCCTTAGAGAATTGTAATTTTCATCCTTTCCCTTTTTGGTGTTTGGAGAGGACAAGAAAATTAGAAGAAAAATTGAATTCCCTATAGTGGGAAAGTGAATCCTTGGTTGGGTGGGGGACCACTTTTCCCCTTATTTTCCTTCCTTATGGGAATCATTATTCTTTCTTCATACTTTCCTTTAACATCAAAACATAGGAAAGGAATGACTTTCCTTTCCCAACCGCCAACCAAACGAGGCCTAAGGTTAGTATTTCTATTTAGAAAATTTGATTTTATGTGCATAGATTGTTCCTAAATCGTTGTAATCACCAAATGTTCCTAATTCGTTGTATTTTGTAAATTGCAACTGAACTGATCTTGCAGGGCCCTAAAGAAATGCTTTGCCAATTTTGTGGTCTGAAAGACCATGAAACAGGGTCATGCTGCTGGATTTACACAAGGTGTAAGGAGGGCATGTAATGGAATTAGGTTCTTGCTGACGGTGGAGGGGAAGAAGTTCCTGAAATGTCAATTTGAGCATTGTCCTGGTTTTGAATGGCTTGAGGATGCTGTTAACGAGCATATCAATTCTAATGGGAGCACTTCAACAACTCATAGCTGCTTCAAGTGCGACTCCGCAGAACATGTTACTACGAATCAGTGCCCTTGGATGGGCGTGCCATGTCGAACATCGAGATGCACAGGCCACATGAATGTCTACACCTCAAAACAAGTTGAAAGTAGCGGAAGGAAATTTATCCAGTGCTTTGAATGCAAGCAAGGATTCCAATGGCTTGAAGAAGCCATAGCTGCAAAGGAGGAGGAGGAGGATGAGTCCCACTTTCGGATCAGTATTGAAATGGACTTCGATGAGTTTTGTCGCCTCTTTGGTAGGGCTAACATGAAAGGGAAGAAGGGACCCATGTGATGAATTGGATGTTTTGTATTTTTGAGATGTTTCCTTTTGCTGGTTGGCATTATGTAATGCCTTTGTTGATGTATAGTTACTTGGTGTAATGGATTTGAATTCATCAGTGATATGAATTGTAAGGTTCTACCTGGTGTTAAAGAAGCACGCTTGTTGGTCTTCTTTGCAAGTGCTTGAACCTTTGGTTACTTTCCACTTTAGTTTAGAAACAGTTTGTCTTTCTTATGTACTCTGCAAAACAATAGTAATATAGTTTATTTTTCCTGCTCTCATTTGATGTTCAACTTGTGTTAAATTCCTTCGAATAAAAAGAGCACTTCGTTGATTTATTCCAGGAAAATCTGAGATCAGCAGAGCTTGCAATTGTACATGTACACTCCACTATAGTTGATTTAAGGGTTATTTAGTAATACGGTATCATATAATATTTGATACTAGGGTTTGGGTCTCATATTTATTGTTGACGTCTAAATCTGTTACCAATTTAGAGATCTATGGAGGCCTAAACCCTAGTGTTGGATATTATGGAGATCTAAACCCTAATATCAAATATTATATGAGACCCTCTCATGCTTTGTTCAGGTTTCAGTGGTTGGCTTAGGATGAACTCTGTAAGGTTGACTAAAACAATACAATTTAGATATTCTAGACCAAGTTCGCCAATTTCTTTTTTTAGATGTCCGATGTTATGTACGGAACTTTGTACATGCGTTGCATGCCTTTTGGTTCGCTGTCCCGTAACTTCCATCATTTTTATAAATGGAAGGAATAATACGTCCCTTGACTCGATTCATTGATCTTCCGTCATCCAGTTAGGATCTTATGCGTCTTCCCGGTAACCACAAAGGTCACTTGAGTTCGACATTTCTGTCTTAAGAGATGAGTTCTTCTTCTTTTAATGACAGATTCATAAAATACAATGAACATAATTTGAAGTTCTCGATAAGATACATGGATAATAAAACTAACTGACGCAAAAGCTTAAAATGCAGCAATCAGTAAAGGATTCATCTTCAGGCTAAACCTGGTAAATACCCAAAATCTTTGCGAAGCATGTGGGACTTCCTGTGCTTTGACAATCATACATGATATTCACAAAATTGGGATGGTTATTCCCATTTTCACAATAAATGTCCTACATGAGCCCAAGAATCAACAAAAGGATCATTTGAGTACTAATAATATCAGCAAAAGGATCATCCAGACTTGTCCATTGCCCACATACCTTCAAGCGAGCATTACTAGATTCAAGTAACAACCACATTAGATAGGCAGCAACAAAAAAAAAAAAAAAAAACAGTTACAACATTATTGAAGTTCATTACACTAGTTATGCCCATTGGTCCCATAAGTAGGCCTAGCTGAAGTTATGTTTGAATTCCCCACCCTATTGTTCACTTGTACATGAGATCCTTGAGATGCATTGTCAACCCTAATGTGGTGGTGGTGCCGGGTGCCTCACAATGGTTTGTTGACTCATCTTGACTTGGAGTATTTGGCTGGATCATCACGGGTGTAGAATTTGGCTGACTGTAGATCTTGGTAGATCCATTATACAGACTAGACACGTCATAGCCACATGAAGATCCATGCTGAGATGGGAATTGGGACACATGACTATAGCTTGTTGGGAACGCGGTGTGACCCGAACCGGAGTTGGTCAATGATATGCGATATTGAATTGGGCTCATATGCCTTAAAAGAGAATTCTCATGTAAGGCCTGAACCAATCCCAATTATCTACACCACATGATTCCACCTTCTAACCGATGTGAGACTAAATTACCAACTCCATTGTCACCCCTCATTTGAGCGCTCAACCGGAAACAAGATACAACCCAACATATAGAGCCTGGAAGTTACATTTACTTGATACATCATAATCCCTTGAAGATCTAGGTTGAGTCTGGGATGAAGATTGACTCAATATGCTGGGACTTGTTGGCTTGCACTGGAAGTCCTTTTCTTTCTAGCATTTGTGCTCTTTGTTGGTCTTTTTCCATTAGCACCCGCCTTTGCAGGACCCTTTGTCACGTCCCGATTCGACAAACCGTTCGTTCCCGTTAGTATTATACCGAATCGATCGTACTCGCTAAGGCGTGATGCCGTACGAGTCTGGAATTGCACTCGTACAGGACAATAATGTTACGTTTGATCATTATATTGAAACACCAAGTTGAAACTTCACAAATCACATCAGAATTGAACACGCAGTTTAGGAAGATAGAATATGCTTTTCATTCATAACTTACAACAAAGTGCAAGTCGTAATTACATTGGATGCCGTTGCGGCTACATTGATTGAAACAAAAGAAAATACGCGACAAGCTGCCTGAACTAATACTTGTCGTTCCATACATTCGCCCTTTTATACATAAGCCTTCGATGAATTGGCTTCAAAATAATTCAGAATAGAAAGAGCTTCAAAACGTCTCTTTGAACTTCAGCTTCAGTCTAGGGCTCCTGCAGCACCTGGGGAGTTGGGGAGGGGGTTAGTTGTTAAGTCGACGGGACGAACTCACTCGTCTAAACCGACTCTGATTGTTAAGGTAGGCATGCTTTAGAGTTTTCTTTCTATTTAGAACTAAATGAATTCAGTTCATATCGATAGCCATCTTTGAAGTAGTAAAATACAGTGAAACATAACGATTTATCACAATTCTTACTACGGACGTGCTCGTCCCTTCATAAAAACAGAGATAATATTTACTATCTGCATAAGACAATACGTGAGCATGCTACTATCTTATATGTGCGGTCACTGTTGTTACACACTACTTGGGACTATCTCAACGGCGTTGCGGTCCGTTCAGTTTAGGTTGCAAGCCTGACTGATGGTCCCGCAATGCATCAGTGTCGAAGCACGATTATTCATTCTCCTATGTCAATTCGATAACGATGTCCCGAATACCGATTCGAGAAAAATTAAACTTTTGCACAAGCTGTCCATGACCATGCCAATGCGTGAACAGTTTAATATATGCAAACAGATTTGTATAGCGCGGACATTATTGAACGACATTATCATTTCTTCCAACTTATGCAACGATTCATTTTTTCCAAATTCGTACTTTCGATTTAGCGTCCCGTAGGCACCAAATTGCCCGAGGCATCATAAGCCACAATCGATATTTATATTATTTTTCAGCACATAAAATAGTCTATCTTTTTACTAGAACCTTAAACTTTTTCGTTTTGGTGCAAAACTTATATTTTCAGAGTAGATTACTCTAAATAAATACGTTTTTTCTGAGTTCTTCATCTTAGTGGATTGGCATGCATTTAACTTAGCATCGTTGATTTGAATGAGTTCGAGGCAAAAGAATTTCGTTTACGGAAAGTATAAAAGAAGGGGCCGAACCACCCACCAAGTATTTGATCGTGCCGAGAGTCGAAGCGCTTCGCAACGTTCAAGCTTCAGTTGCGCGAGCTCCTGCATTGGCACCAACACTTAGTCAGAATTCCTTATTTAATCCTTCGTTTTGAAATTTGTAGAATGCATTCAGAAAATGACACAAAAATACATTCATCAAAACCAAGCGGTAAAAGCTCCAAGAAAACTATACAGTAGTTTGGTCATGTCGAAGGGACTCTTATATAGAGCTCATTCGCCGAGACATAGCCTGTTGTATCTAGGACTTATTCCAACAAAAGCCGTTCCATTAATTAGATCGATTCTCGAAACATTCGTCCAAATCGATTTGATCGATGCCGCAAGGTATTATCGTTTACCACGCTCAGCGATCGAGTCAGATGGCCATCTAAGTTTCTGACCGATCTGACTCGGCACAAGCATATTACGGAGTCTGTCGCCTATCGGAAGCGGGACACTATATAATAAGCCACTAAGGAAAAGTTTTGTCCCGAAACTTAAGAAAAAGGGTCTAACCTTAAATTAGGCAAACAACGAAGGGTACTTCTCCTTCATCTTCGCCTCCACTTTCCACGTCGACTCTTCAACTGAATGGTTCTGCCAAAGCACGCGGACCAAGGACATCGATCGATTTCGTAATACTTTTTCCTTACGGTCCAAAATTTGGATAGGCTCCTTCGAGTAAAACAAGTCAGCACGTAGCTTCAACTGATCGAAGCTAACCACGTGACTTGGGTCGTGCACGTATTTTTGAAGTTATAAATCGTGGAAAATATCGTGCACTTCAGCCAAGGCAGGAGGTAGTGCGATCTGATAAGCTGCGATCTGATAAGCAACAGTTGCAACTCACTCAAGAATCTCGAAAGGGCCTACAAATCTCGGGCTTAATTTACCTTTAACGTCGAACCGCATTACGCCACGCATGGGCGTTACTTTCAAAAACACATGGTCCCCGGCCAAAAAATTTAGCGGTCGTCGATGAAGATCTGCATAGCTCTTTTGTCGACTTTGTGCGATAGAAAGTTTATCTCGGATCAAGCGGACCTTTTTGACGGCCTGCTCCACCAGTTCCGGTCCGAGCACTTGTCGCTCTCCGACTTCATCCCAGCATATCGGTGAATGGCACTTCCTCCTATAGAGTGCTTCATACGGAGCCATCTGAATGCTCGACTGATAACTGTTGTTATACGGAAACTCCGTAAGCGGCAAATGCGTATCCCAACTAGTCTTTAGATCGATCGCACACAGACGTAACATATCCTCTAAGATTTGATTCACTCTCTCGGTCTGGGGGTGGTATGAAGTATTAAAATTCAGTTTGGTCCCCATCACCGCTTGCAGGCTTGTCCAGAAACGCGATAGGAATCGTCCGTCTTTGTCTAAAATTATGTGGCCGGTACCCCGTGCAGTTGAACAATCTCGTCGATATAGATTTGTGCTAACCGATCGATGCTCCATGCCACTTTAATTGTGATAAAGTGAGCCGACTTGGTCAATCTATCAACAATGACCCAAATCGCATCATTCTCCCGTGGCATCGAAAATCCCACAATAAAATCCATCGAGATATTGTCTCACTTCCATTCGGGAATGGCGAGGTTCTGCAGCTCTTCGCCTGGCCTTTGGTGTTCTGCCTTCACTTCCTAACACGCCATGTTCTGCGACACGAAAGTAGCCACTTCTTTTTTCATGTCGTGCCACCAAAAGTTTGTGCGTAAGTCCTTATACATCTTGGTGCTCCCAGGATGTAACGAGTATTTCGCATAATATGTCTCCGTCATAATTTTTTTTCTGAGTTCGACAGTTTCAGGAATGCAGCGCCTTCCTTTTAGTCGTATTGTCCCGTCTCCGTCTTTCGCAAAGTCAGTCATAATTTCTGTTGAAATCAGCTCGCGCATCTTCTTCAGGAATGAATCGTCTTTCTGTGCGGTCTTTATCTTGCTAAGTAGCCTCGACCCAAGCTTCAACTGAGCTAGGTGCAGATGTCGATACTCAATTCCGAGTTCGATATCCATCGCTTCAAGGTCTCACTGTATCTTATTGTTTAGGGCCAGTAATTTCATAGACATTCTGCTCAGCGCGTCGTCTATGACATTTTTTTGCCCGGCGTATACTCGATCGTTACCTCATAATCTTTTATGAGTTCGAGCCAACGTCGCTGCCGTAAGTTGAGTTCTCATTGTGTAAACAATTATTTGAGACTTTTATGATCTGTATAGATTCTGCAAGCCATACCATAGAGGTAGCGCCGTCAGAGTTTCAATGCAAATACGATCGCCGCCAATTCTAGGTCATGCGTCGGATAGTTTTTCTCGTGCTGCTTCAACTGTCATAAGGCATAGGAGATAACTTTGTCCTTCTGCATGTGTACCACTCGAGGTCAGTTCCTGATGCGAAACTGAATATCTGAAAGCCTTCTGGACCATCTGGAAGTATAAGGATTGGAGCTGAGACGAGCCGTTGCTTCAACTCTTGAAAGCTAATTCACAGTCGTTACTCCATTCAAATATGACTCCCTTCTGGGTGAGGCAAGTCAGAGGCGACGCTAGTTTTGAAAAGCTCCGCATGAATCTTCAGTAGTAGCCTGCTAATTCCAGAAAACTCCAAATGTCGCTAGCCGAGGTAGGTCGTTTCCAATCTACCACCGCTTCAATCTTCTTTGGGTCCACCACGATGCCTTCGGTAGAGATTACATGTCCGAGGAACATCACGCTTCTCATCCAGAACTCGTATTACTACTCCGTTGGCGTATAATTTGTTTTCATGCAGAGTCTGCAATACCGTCTTTAACTGCTCTGCGTGCTCTGGTCGATTCTTCGAGTAGATAAGGATATCGTCAATGAACACGACTACAAATTTATCGATTTGGGTCGAAAGACTCGGTTTATCAGATCTATAAAAACGGCTAGGGCATTCGTCAAACCGAACGGCATGACTAAAAATTTATAATGACCATATCAAGTGCGGAAGGCAGACTTCGATACATCATCGGACTTGATCTTCAACTGATTGTATCCTGAACGAAGATCAACTTTTGAAAATATTGACACGCCTTGCAGTTGGTCAAACAAGTCATCAATTCGTGGTAATGGATACTTGTTCCGCATGGTGGCCTTATTGAGTTTACGATAATCGATGCATAGCTGCCTCAATCCATCATTCTTTTTCACAAACAGCACGGGAGCTCCCCACGGAGAGACGCTAGGACGAATAAATCTGCGATCTAGCAACTCTTGTAATTGCACCTTCAGCTCCTTCAGTTCTGCTGGAGCCATTCGGTAAGGTACTTTTGATATCGACCGTGTATCCGGGAAGGTGTCGATGCTGAATTCTATTTCTCAATCCAACGACATTCCGGACATCTTGTCAGAAAAAATGTCAGAAAAATCTGTCACAACATCAGTCTGCATTGTGTTTGTATTATCCTTCCTCGTATCTCGAACTGATGCCAAGTATTCCTCACAACCGGAACGCAACATACGCCTCGTCGAGATTGTCGATACCACCATTGCCGTCTTCGAGACCGTACCACACGAATATAAAAATTCTGTCTCGCCAGGAAGATGAAACACAACTCTCTTCTCCGCGCACTCGATTGTTGCATGACAAGCGTCCAACCAATTCATGCCCAAGATTATGTCGTACTCTTTGATGTCAAGTACGATGTCTTCCAAGGATAGATTTCTTCCTCCAATGCAAATGTGGCAATTCCTACAAATAAAGTTCGTAGGCATATCAACTCCCGATGGAGTGCTAATGCTAATGTTCATATCTAGTGATTGCATGGTTATTTTATTTTCTTTCGCATAATCAGTAGATATAAAACTATGCGTTTTACCTGAATCGAATAAAATCCGAGCAGGTATATTTTTGTAGAGTAATATACCTGTTACAACAGTATCGGACGCAAACGTCTCGTTCCGAGTTAATGCATAGACGGCCTTGCGCTCCATGGCGTTGATTCTGCGGGTTCACAGGCACCGCATTTGTGTCTTGTAGTGTAGGCACTTTATACTAATTCAGAACATTCCTTGGTGGGTTATGTTGATTGGAAATATTTCTCGGACAATGTGTAGCTATATGGCCTATCTCGTCACACTTGTAACAAGTTCTCGCAACGCACTCGGTTGTCCGGTGCCTATGCTTACCGCATCTGTTACAGCGGTGTGCACCATGGCCCCTGTTATCAAATGTGTTCGGACGTTTTGATACTCCCGATCCTTCGACGTCGTTAGGACGCTTGTTAAAGTTGTTACGGACGACAGACACGGCTCTTTGCGACATATAATCAAAGATCCGCTCGATATCAAGTGCGGCTTCATAGGATTCACGATAAGTTTGGCATCGCTAATTCATGACGTCCCTATGCAATTCGTCGTTGAGGCCTTGTTGAAAATGCTCGTACCATTCTTCTTTGTTGGGCAGGAAAGTGCCGACAAATTTTGTAAGTTTTGAGAAACTTGCGTCATAATCTTCAACTATCATATTCTCTTGCCTCAACATCATGAACTCGTCCCCTTTCTATCGATGGATGGCGCGAGGAACATATTGTTCAAGAAAAGCTGTCTTGAACATTTCTCAGGAAATCTTGGTATTGGGATCGGTTTTATAGATTTTCTGTTTCTTCGCCGCCCACCAGTCATAAGCTCTCAATTGCAGCTGTAGCCCCCACATGCTACCCTCTTGGACCCTTTAATGCTAAGAAGATTAAATAAGTCCTCAATCTCCGCAAGCCATCCCACTATCATATCAGGCTCTGCTCGGCCATTGAACTTAAGTGGGTTCATCTTGCGAAACTCCGTTGCTTTGAACATGGAAGTAGAGTTTATCATTTGCGGTTGAACTTCTTCCTCGACTTCATCTTGAACATCTTGCCTCTCTTCGGATGCCACAACCGTTGCTTTGGTGTTGTCCACCATGTTGCTTACGAATTGTGTTAGGTCGTCCATTTGCTTCTGCTGTACTCCAAATTGGACTTTGATTTGCATCTGAAGTTGTTGCTGCTGCAGCTCCATCAACTGTAACATTTTCTCCATAGTAGTCTCGCTAGGGATTGTTTTTATTTTTCTTCGTCATTCCTACAAATAAAGTAAACCCATTAGTATTTTTACAAATATCTACGGGCTTACCTGTATGGAACTTTTATTTCACGCAGCATGTCGACAAGTATTCAATCGAGTAATCGCAATCAACATTCCAAATAAAATATATTTTCTCGAAAATCTGAGAAAACATAACTTTGCTCTGATACCAATTTGTTACGTCTCGATTCGATAAATCGTTCGTCCCCGTTAGTATTATGTCGAATCGAACGTCATCGCTAAGGAGTGATGTCGTACAAGTTTGGAATTGTACTCGTACAAGACAAGAACGTTATGTTTGATCATTATATTGAAACACCAAGTTGAAACTTCACAAGTCATATCAGAATTGAATACCAATTTAGGAATTAGAAATACGCTTTTTATTCATAGCTTGAAACAAAGTGTAAGTCGCAATTACATTGGATGCCGTTGTGGCTACATTGATTGAAACAAAAAAAACTCGATAAGTTGCCTGAACTAATACTTGTCGTTCTATACATTCGCCCTTTTATACATAAGCCTTCGATGAATTGGCTTCAAAATACTTCAGAATAGGAAGACCTTCAAAACACCTCTCCGAACTTCAGCTTTAGTCTAGGGCTCTCGCAGCACCTGGGAAGTTGGAGAGGGGGTTAGCACACTTGCTAAGTGGACGGGACGAATCTACTTGTCTAAACCGATTCTGATTGTTAAGGTAGGCATGATTTAGAGTTTTTTTTCTATTTAGAATTAAATGAATTCAGTTCGTATCGATAGCCATATTTGAAGTAGTAAAGCATACAGTGAAACGTAACGATTTATCATAATTTTTATCACGGCCGTACTCGTTCCTACATAAAAACAGAGATAATATTTACTACCTGTATAAGACAATAGATGAGCATGCTACTATCTTATATGTGTGATAACTGGTGTTACACACCACTTGGGATTATCTCAACGGCGTTGCGGCCCGTTCAGTCTAGGTTGCAAGCCTGACTGACGGTCCCGCAATGCATCAGTGCCGAAGCACGATTATTTATTCCTCCCAGGTCGATTCGATACCGATGTTCCAGATATCGATTCGAGAAAAATCAAACTTGTACGCAAGCTGTCCATGTCTATGCCAATGTGTGAACAGTTTAATATATGCAAACAGATTTGTATAGCGCGAACAATACTGGACGGCATTATCATTTCTCCCAACTCATGCAACGATTCATTTTTTCCAAAGCCGTACTTCCGATTTAGCGTCTCGTAGGCACCAAAATTCCCGATGCATTATAAACCACAATCGATGTTTTATATTATTTTACAGCACGTGAAATAGTCTATCTTTTTACTAGAACCTTAATCTTTTTGTTTGGTGCGAAACTTATATTTTTAGAGTAGATTACTCTAAATATATACGTTTTTTCTGAGTTCTTCATCTTAGTGGATTGGCGTGCATTAACTTAGCATCGTCGATTTGAATGAGTTCAAGGCAAAATAATTTCGTTTGCGGGAAGGAGTAGAAAAGAAGGGGCCGAACCACCCCAAGTATTTGATCGTGCCGAGAGTCGAAGCGCTTCGTAATGTTCAAGCTTCAGTTACGCGAGCTCCTGTATTGGCACCAACACTTAGTCAGAATTCCTTCTTTAATCCTTCGTTTCGAAATTCGTAGAATGCAGTCAGAAAATGATGCGAAAATACATTCATCAAAACCAAGCGGCGAAAGCTCTAAGAAAACTATACGGCAGTCCGGTCCCGTCGAAGGGACTCTTATATAGAGCTCATGTGCCGAGACACAGCCTGCTGTATCTAGGACTTGTTCCAACAGAAGCCGTTCCATTAATTGGATCGATTCTCGTAACATTCGTCAAAATCGATTTGATCAATGCCGTTAGGTGTTATCGTTTACCAAGCTCAGCGATCGAGTCAGATGGCCATCTAAGTTCCCGACCGATCTGACTTGGCGCAAGCATATTACGGAGTCTGTCGCCTATCGGAAGCGGGGCACTACACCCTTACCTTTGTCTCCTTCATTGGCAGCAATATTTGCTTGTTTGTAAGCCCATCTTTACATATCTTTGAGTTATGACCAAGGTTTTTGCAAATTTTGCACCTCCTTCGTCTCTTAGATGGTCTAGGCCCTTCTTCATCATCTCTTCTTTCTTTTGAAGGTCTCCTTGGTCTTCTTTGGGGTAGTGGGGGTAGGACTTCATACATAGGCTGACAATGCACTCAAGCAGAATTAATTACAAACGACGAGTTTAATGAATTGAACAATTTGAAGCAATATTTGCCTGACATGTAACTAATATAACTTGAACTAGGTAGAAACAAACAATCTGATTACCTTAGCCCAATCACGCTCATCCTTTATACGATTGATGCAACCTTGATATGTAAGCTTGTCTTTTTTAACCGACATGTACTCATTGCAACAAACAATTTAATTACAGAAAAAATATTATCAATTGTAAGGTGTCTATTACTTGGCAGTAATCAATGCATTGAAAGAATTACCCAATCCAAGGATGTCTCCATTCACCCAAAACACGGATAGCATGAATGCATGGGATTCAGCTACAACTCATCTCTTTCACATCAACCTCCCACCTAGTACCTTTTTCATTCTCAACACAAAATGTGTCTTTTGTTGACCCCATGGCCTTAAACTTGTTTACATGCTCCATATGTTGCTCAATTATCTTGTAAACCCTTGGGACTAATTCAATTTCATCATTTAGAGCCTGTGACTTCAGTCTTCTTTCGTACATGAGAGTCATCATCATAAGATTAAACTGTGTGACCATGGTGACAATAGGTTTGTCTCTCAATTCAACTATCCATGCATTAAAACTCTCAGAGAAATTGTTAGTAATGTGTTGAATTTTGCTATAAAAGTCAAAATGAACTATACTGCATGCATTAGGATCAAAAGATGCTATCCAATCATGAGCAGCCTTGGCAGTACCTTTCATCTCCTCCATATGTTTAGTGAAATGGCTCTTGTTATAAGCCCTAGCTATATTCCATGAAAGATTTTCGATTAAGTTCCTTTACGACCATCATTTTTGAAATTTTTATACATGTGCCTAAAACATCTGTGGTTGGCATTGGGAAAATTTTGGACAACAGCTTCTAGCAGTCCTTTTTGCCTATCTGACATGAAAGTCAAAAGTGAGGGATGTTTGTTCAACTCAGGCACCAACATGTCCCAAAAAATTCCTCCAAGTTTGCATACATTCATTTTCACAAATACATATAGCAACGGAAAATAGCTCATTATTCCCATCTAGTGTTGTGATTGAGAGAAGACAACCCTCATACTTACCTTTTAGGAAACAACCATACAAATCCAATATAAGTCTACAACCTATCTTTCACAAAGCCATCTAATGATGCCCAAACTGCCATACAAAACCAATTGAAGGAACCATTTGTATCCTTCTTAACTTTAGTAATACTTCTAGGGTTCTTAACAAGTATATGCCTTGCAAGTTCAGGTGTCAATGTATAGCTATCTTCAAAACTACCATTGATTGTCTCCATACATTTCACCTTAGGAGCCCAAGCAGTCTAGTAAGTGATTTTTGTTCCATATTTGTCCCGTATTGCCTTTTGTATATCCATGGTCTGCAATCATGATGTGATCTAATTTGCTGCTCAACTTCTTTTGCAACCCATGGGGCATTTGTCATTGAATTCTTCTTAAGGTAATTGTGCCTCAATGTGTGATGCCTCACCCTCATACTGTACTCATCAGTTCATGTCCTCCTTGTTCTACATAGCCATGGACAATTCTCACCCTTGCACTTTGATCACAGCCTCAACTTGTCATTTTCTCATATAACATAGCAAACCTATGAACAATAGCATACTGTATGAAGTAATCCCTACATTCTTGTATGTCCCCCCATTCAGAATCAATGGTAAGTGGATCAATTTTCATATCATCAACCCTACCCAAGTTGGAGTAAATATCTTCCAAGTCATTATTGTAGACATTTTCAGTCTCTGCAACATAATAATTGTATCTATCAGTTGGTGGAGCACAATTATCATCTGAAACTTCAATTCCCTCCTCCCATTAGCACTAGAGTGAGATTTTCCACCATCACCATCTTGTGCCGGAAAAAACAATGTGAGGTACGGTTCAACTCATCATCCTCGGCTTCTGATTCATCACACATTTCCTCCTCACTTGAGTTACCAGAGTGGTAGCTCGATCTCTTCGGGGTCAACATCATCAATTACGCGCCTATTCCTGCCTTTGTAGCTTGGATCCACATTTGTTGGCATTTGAGGGGCTTGGGATGTTGGCATATCAGGTGTGGGGATTTTAGTAGCATCAGGTGCATGCATTTGAAGGCTATGGGGTGTGGTCATATCAGGTTGGGGGATTTGGCTGGCTTCATTGGCCTTAGGCTTCTCAGGCAAATTATCTAGAACTTCTTCGGAGAAGTCCACAAACTCAAAATTATTCTTCTTTCTTCTTTTAATTGGAGAAGATTGAGCAGAATTGACCATAGCATTTCAGCAATTAGCAAGAAAAATCAGATTGAATGCTCGAATTGGGGAAGAACTAGGGTTTTATTTGAATTGAAAAATGGAGAGAAAAGAACAATTACAATGGCAAACTGAAGAAACTATGTCGCAAACTGATTCTCCACCATCATTCTTGCTTCCTTCTTCTATTTGTAGGCTCTCGGATACTCTCTGATACTCGGCATTTGCCTTGCCAAGTTGGCCGCCTAGCTGGCACATTTGCTGGGCTGGACCAATACAGCTGGAGCTGTAACTTGGGGACCAAGTTACATTGTCTAGAGGGATGAAGGACTGAGCTACTGAACTGCAGAATTATACTGAAGGAGAGTGAGCTGCACCGCACTGACTGGAATTGGAGATGTTGCACTGGATTGGAGAGTTGACACACTGCACACTGAACTGATACACTGATACTTCTGATACGGAGTCTTGGCCACACTAGTCACTAGCTCTGACTGATTCAGTGATGGTACTTCACTGGCCACTGATACTGAACTGAACCAGGTTCACTGACCGAACTTAGAATATTGAATGTGACACTGACTGATACTAAAGGGTCTGCATCACTTTTTTCTAGATCTGGTGAAGGAAGGACTTCATAGGGGATAATTTACAACAAAAATATTAGGGTTAGGTTTTATGTGGGGATAACCACCAGAAGTCGAGAGGGGGTTGTTAGTTCGCCGGAGGATAGGGGTTAGGCACAGGTGCATAGGTCTTATTGCTTGAGGGGATGGGAGGGGGTGAGGTGCGTGTTAATGAGTCAACAAATTAAAAGATACGAAGTCTCATGAAACCTGATTTTGCATAAATAGGTTGTGTCAGCCGATGTATCTGGTTGGACCCTATGTCCGATGACATATGTAGAAGTGTGTCATTTCTTCTTTAGAATTGACAGGTCAGTTGACATATCTGACATGCCCGGCCTACATCTATCTACAACACTGATACGTACCGATACACGGAAGATGGATAAAGCCTAAAGGTGTAGAAGGTAAATGGAAGGATGGATAGACAGAGTACGGTTAATAGACTTAGGGTCATGCAGTTTAAACCCATGCAACCAAGAACACGCCACAAGTTCCTTAAGACATAAAAGAGTCTACATGTAATGATCATATGATTAGACATAAAAGAGTCTACATGTAAAGATCATATGATTTACTATATGGAATTGCATTTATTTCGTGGCTTATTAATTAAGCTGAAGAGGGGGAAAGAAATGACATTTCCGAACTCCAAAACCAATTGTAGCCAGGGCCGGCCCAGGGTTAAGCCAGACAAGACATCGAACTTGGGCAACCTCCCTCTGTTTAGGCAACCCCACGCTCAGCGTGTTCCACAAGAGGTCGGAGTCGCGGGTGACCCTCTAAGATTGGCCCACAATAAGGGTCAAGGGGCAACCAAAATTAATCCTGGATAGGGCAAACCAACTCCCTTGGCCGGCCCTGATGGTAGCACCTTCTTGTGCCTTAACGCGCACAGGCTCGCAATTTACCACATTCAGGTCTGTAATATGTTCTAGCTATAACATGGAATTATGTGACCTAAACTAAGGGGTATGACTAAGATATCCTCAAGTTGATGGCTATAAACTTTTTTTAAAATAACTTCCTATGGACTGATCCATTTGCCTTCCCCCTTCATAATTATTCCTTTTGCCATTGTTATTACTTGTGTTCTCTCCTGTGATCTATATTCAACTATCCAAGTGATAGCTTGACATGACAAAATAACACAATAATTAGCCGTTAGTACTATATTTAAATGATCATAAAATAGAGAAACAAGAAATACGAATATAAATGACTTTAGCTTGGGAACATTTTATTGTTCTTCTTCTATGTTCTCTGTATTCTTGTAGTCTTTTCTCTTCCCTCTATATTTCTAACTTCTGTGAAGTTTCTAATCGATGATTTCTCTCTCACTCTTAATCAGATAAAAGTGTACTGATTTTCTATGTTCAATTTTTTATTTTTAGAAGGCCAAAAAAATACAATACATGCAAATATAGTTAGAAATGTTTTAGGAATTTTTATGTATGCTCCGGCTATGCTAATATAAGGTTTTTTCTAAGGACACCACCCTTTTTACTAGGGGCTAGCCTAAAAAACTTCCAAAATATTACAAGTTTGCCATCAAAATTTTTTACTTGGGACTAACCCAAGGAAAGGTATAAATACCAACTTTCATTTTCATTTTCTCTCTCCCTCTTCTCTTTTCTTTTCTCCCTCAACTCTTTCTTCTCTCCCTCAACTCTAGGTCTAACAATTTAATCCCAACTCTTTCTTTTCTCCCTACATTTTTCCAAATTGTTCTCTCCCTCAACTCTAGGTCATTGACTTCTCTCATTTATTAGTAAGTCAACGAATTAAATATGTTTAATGTTTTAAACATGAATTCCACATATAAAAGTTGAATTATGTGTTTAATGTAGAAAAATGTTGAACATGGAACAACCGGGATCATCAAATGTTCCCGCCACGTCCGAAGAACACGTTCCCGCCACGTCCGAAGACCACTTTGATGCATCGGAAGCCCTCTTGGTAACTAAATTTTAACTTTTCATCGGGTTAAATTCGTGTTGTGACACAGAGGACTGCCAACACTCTGCCAGTCCCGATCATAGATTAGGACTGCCAGAGATGTGGCAGTCCTTCACATATGAAGGACTGCCAGGACCCTGACAGTTCTACACATATGTAGAACTGTCAGGGTCCTGGCAGTCCTTCATATGTGAAGGACTGTCACATCTCTGGCAGTCCTAATCTGTTATACCTGAATGCAGAGTTTTAGTTTGCTATTTATGGACACCAATTGCTGCTATTAACACAATTTGCTATTTATGGACACCAATCTTATGCACGGTCCTAATCTATGAAAGCTATTTGCTTTATGATGTTGTCTAATTGTACTAACTTTTAAGTTCTATTGTAGGACTTGAGATCTTCCGATTTTGCGGTACCGGCTCCAATTGCAGTCAATGTAGCCCATTTATTCTGGACCGATCTTTGTTTTGAATCAAGCGAGGGTGTGGTACATTGGTGTCGAGAAGTTGGACGGGAAAACAACATAGTGCTAGTGATATCCAGATCGGCCCGAAATCGACCGGGACGACAAACTGTGGTGGCTGACCACTACGACGTCGAAATCGACTAAGTATGGATATATTTACAGTTTGACATTTTGTATATGGAGGACCACTTTTGTATACAGTGAAATATGAAGTCCACTAATCTATATGGAGTAAATTTTGTATACAGTAAAATATTTCAGTATGTTATATGTGTTTACATGTGTGCTATCTGTGTTATATGTGTCTACCTGTGTGCTATCTGTGTTATATGTGTCTACCTGTGTGCTATCTGTGTTATATGTGTTTACGTGTGTGCTATCTGTGTTATATGTGTTTACATGTGTGCAAGTATGAGTGGCAAAATATACCAATTTGTTAAAGTATCTGTGTTATATGTGTTTACATGTGTGCAAGTATGTAAGTCTCTGTGATGAGAGTTTTGAAACTCTCTATCACAGAGAGTTTCAATTAGGACTGCCACCCCCTGGCAGTCCTACACAAAAGGAGGACTGTCAGGGTGCTGGCAGTCCTAATTGAAACTTGTCATTCTCCGTGATTTAGCACGGAGAATGGCTATCTGATCCAGTATTAGGACTGTCACCCCCCTGGCAGTTCTACATTGAACTAGGACTGCCAGGATACTGGCAGTCCTAATTAAAACTTGCTGTTACAGCAAGTATCAATTAGGACTGTCAGCACCCTGGTAGTCCTATTTGTAAGTCATTGAATTAATTTGTTTGCGACTCTAAAATTTCGACAAAAAGTGCTAAAACGGAGGTCCAAACATCATTTTTTTGCGATTCTAAAATTTCGGAAGGTCGTCTAACAGTAAAACAGTTAATCTCAGCCTCCTCGAAGATACGCTCATTTTGCGATAAACCGGGCCTCGTTTCGACCTCCCGGTCAAAAGTTATGGCCCTCCAAAGTTTTAACTGACCATAAAATGCACCGGAATGACCATTCTCTGTCTTAATTTACACGGAGAATGGCCATTCCCAGTGTTAAAACGTAGGTGAATGACCATTCTCCGTGCTCCGTGCTAAATTATAGCGACTTACAAATAGGACTGCCACCCCCTGGCAGTCCTACATTGAATTAGGACTGCCAGGGTGCTGGCAGTCCTAATTCAATGTAGGACTGCTAGGGGGTGGCAGTCCTGATACTGGATCAGATAGCTATTCTCCGTGCTAAATTACATGGAGAATGGCCATTCTCCGTGCTAAATTATACGGAGAATGGCCATTCTCCGTGCTAAATTAAGAGTTTTCAGTTGAGAAGCTCCTCACAGAGTTTGATAAGTAGGACTGCCACCCCTGGCAGTCCTATACGAAGTAGGACTGCCAGGGTGCTGGCAGTCCTAACTCAAACTTGCTGTTGCAGCAAATTTCAGTCAGGACTACAGCACCCTGGCAGTCCTACTTTAGTGTAGGACTACCATGGGCTGGCAGTCCTACTTATCATACTCTGTGAAAGAGTTTTCAGTTGAGGAGCTCCTCACAGAGTTTGATAAGTAGGACTGTCATCCCCCAGGCAGTCCTATACTGAAGTAGGACTGCCAGCACCCTGGCAGTCATACTTTAGTGTAGGACTGCCAAGGGGGTGGCAGTCCTGATACTGATACTCTGTACATAAAAAACAACAATTCATCACAAGTACATAACAACAATAATTCATCACAACTACATAAATATTTCACATCCACTTAAGATTCATTACAATTT
>JANAVB010009953.1:0-25584 GCA_029216955.1 Iris pallida
GCTCAAAAGACCCTTAGAGCTTCATGCTGCTCGAAGGGCCCCGACATATGACTCTACAGCTGGCCATCATTTCTCTGTGCAACTGGCTCATTAAATGCTCTAACACTGGCCATATGCGGTTCAAATATGACTCTACAGCTGGCCATCATTTCTCAGTGCAGCTGGCTCATTAAATGCTCTAACACAGTGCGGCAGCTCTGACACAAGGATTGACAGCTCTGACACAAAGGATTGACAGCTCTGACATAAAGGTAAAATGATGACCCTGATATAATGATGTGCTCCTAGAGAGACGTGAAAAATCTTTACAGTTGGCACGATCCCCAATTCCAAAGCTCTTATGCGGATCATTAAAGGAGCTCATACGGCTCTGATTTGATGGAGCTTTATGGGCTCAGTTTTAACGGAGTTCATGCGGCTCTGTTCTGATGGGTTCTCATGCGGCTCTGTCCCAATGGACTTCATGCGGCCTAGTTTTACATGGGGCTTATGCGGATCTGTTCAATGGGACTTCATGCGGTCTAGTTTATAAAGAAGCTTATGCGGTTCTGTTCGATAGGACTTCATGCGGCTCAGTTCATCAGGAGCTCATGCAGTTCTGTTCAGTTGAACTTTATGCAGTCCAGTTTACAGGGGCTTATGCGGTTCTGTTCAATAGGACTTCATGCGGACCAGTTCACTAGGAGCTCATGCGGCTCAGTCATGCGGCTCGTCACAAACATGGCAGTTGGGACACGTGGCTGGAGTTGATCAAATCAAATCTCAACAATTCAGATTTATTGTAATCAACGTAACAGTCCAGATTTATTGCAATCATAACAATGAAGATTTATTGCAATCATCATAACTGCCTAGATCGATTTCCAACAAACAATGCAGATTTGTTGCAATCAACATAAACAGCCCAGATTGATTTCCAACAAACAAGATCAAGGCTAATCTTAACCAATCCCTAACCGCCCATTTTTCAAGGAGCAATTACTGCACACCCTACTTATCACAAAGCCCTATAAATAGCAATGTGTCATTCCCTTGCAAAACCCTGAACAGAGAGCGGCGGAGACACAGAGTTACACGCACATAGCTCGAGCAGTGAGACTAGCAACTCCCGTACACACAAAGAGCATTTATTCACCAGAGCAGAAGCTACGTCCGATCGTCCAAGGAGTAAGCCAGAGTTGATTTCACTTTCCCCAGCCTCTACTGTTACCCCCCAGAAAAACTAAACAATTGTACTTAGATTATTTTTTCCTAGGTTTTATTCCTAGGCTCTCTTTGTACGAGCGAGTTTGTATTGTGAAGTAAAAGTCCAGTCCTCCCATAAAATTATTCTGTTCTTTTATAATCAATGGCAAACACGATGGCGACTCTGCTGGGGACTAACTTCTCCACTGCTGAGAAATTGGTGACGCAATCGGACGCAGCCAAGCTTGGCTCCACGCAACAGATGCTGGTCGTCCGCTTCGACCAGTAGGCGTTTGAAAAAATGCTCTCCGATGGGAGCGCTGGCTCGGTCCAGAAGCGAGCCCGCACGAAGAAGGCCCGCAAGGAGTGGAGGCCCAAGACTTTCGCTCCTCTCCAAGCTCTGGAAGAGGCGTTCTCTACTGCCCAAGACGGCGGAAAAGACTCCCATGCGGCCCCACTTCAGGCCACAGAGACCCCTGCTGTTCTCAAGTCCGGCAGAGGAAAGCACTACGATGCTGGACTTGAGGAAGCAACTGGGGACTCTGTGCGGTCTAGGAAGAAGTCGCATAAGGGTGCCAGCCGCATGAAGAAGGCTCATGCGGCCAACAATTCCAGCCGCATGAAGCTGATGCGGCCACAAAATCCAGCCGCATGAATGCTGATGTGGCCACAAAATCCAGCCACATAAATTTTTATGCGGCGACAAAAGCCAGCCGCATGAATTCTTATGCGGCCATAAATGCTAGCCGCATGAATGCTGATACAAACGTCGGCCGTATTAATGCCTATGCGGCCACCAATCCCAGCCGCAGACTATCTGCTCCATGCGGCTCGGGTTCTGTCTTCGACCGCCTTTCATGCGGTCCTGATCTCGGATGCTCCAATGAGAATATGCCAGACTCTGTACGGCACAATTTGGACTCTTCGTACTATGCGCCCTTGGGTGCTAGGGGAAAGAAGTCTAGGGCAGCGCGGGCTCGTCGAGCTCAGTCAGCTGTCCCAACTTCTGACCATCAGAGAGCTCCGCTTACTGTTAAGCGGGCCTCTGATGGAAAGTTGTACAGAACTGACCGTGCCCAGCCCCCGACGACAAACGGACAGAGTGGTTCCCAAAATCTCCCAATTAGGGAGTAAACATGGTGCCAACACACTCGTGTGCTCGGGACTCCGGGCTCACAAAATGAGTGACTTGCGTGATGTGATTCTTCACAAACGCAAGGAAAAAGAAGAGAGCTTGGTATGCAGAGAGTCCTTTTATGGACATCACTGCACTCAAGTCATCGTCAACTGTTGCTGTAGTAAGGTGGCAGTACAAGAGGACCGACAGTCCATCTTCCAACGACTGCAGCAGCCAGGACTGGTCCTGCAACAACGCTCAGGAGACGAAGCACTTCATGTCGCCTCCTGTAATTCTATTCGGAAGATCTCTACTAGCAAGGCGGGGAAGAAGACAAATGTTTCTAGCCCGGCGATCTCTACTAGCGCGGCTAGGAAACTCACGTCCAAGTGGCTGTCCACAACCACTACTGGAGGAGTTTTTCAAGGCACCCGCTCTAAGACGAAATCTTCAACACTTGGAGATTTGTCATCTACATCTCTGGGGGTAGCCGAAGCTAGGGGTAGCACCCCTCCGAACGTCCACAACAATCCGGTGTTCCAAGAGGATGCACCAGGGGAAGCAATTCCCCCCACAGATGCAGTAGATCCGGACGTCCCTGAGGACGTCCACGGGTCCCAAGATGAGACAGCCTCCTATGCAAGGGGTAACACTTCCTCTGAGTCCGAACCAGAGGAGAACATTCCTACATACCCCGAAGATTTCTTGGTGCAAGGGTACGATTCAGAGGGTACGTCCTCCACAGTTTCTTTCATCTCTCCTCATGTAAGGATGGTGTTCATGACGAACAACGACCAAGATGGTCCCAGTGATCGCCAACGCATCGACACTCTGGAGGCCATACTTCATACCTTGGTCAAATTCGTGGACGAGATCAAAGCGGCCCTACCGGCTCTGCAAGGAAGGACGCCTGGCCAAACAATCTTGGGTCCCGCGGTCAATGCGGACTCAAACTCAACTGTGCCAAACCCGGGCAACAATCCTCCTACAATATCGGCTCCCACCGCTGCAGACGAGGCTAGGGAGATGAGACGAGAGGTCCAGGAGCTCCGGGCCATGTTTTTACGCCCGAAAAACCTTCCAAGACCTCAGAATACGACAACCGTATCTTGCTGCATGGAGAGATGTCCCCTTCCCACCAAGACATAAGCTATTTAACATCAATCCATATGATAAGAAGACATCTGCGAGCAGGTACATCACCTATTTTGAAGTCACGATCGACCATCTGCCTCATAACGACGCTATCCTCACGCGGTTGTTCATCGGGGCATTAGAGGGGGGTAGCATTTGATTGGTACCGCAATCTGCCGGACAACTGCATCCATTCCTTCGCCGGCTTCAAAAACATGTTCTTTGAAAGATTCTATGAGGTAGGAAAAGATGTGACAATCTCCACCCTCATGGTCGTTGTTCAAGGTGAGAAGGAGCTGACAAGGAACTACATTGAGCGGTTTCGCCAAACCGTGATGAAATTGCCCTCTGGCAATCCAAATTCCTCCTTGATTGAGATCTGCCAAAAGAGGCTGCTTCCCACAATCAGCCTCTGGATGGGTGAAAGTCAGTTCAAAGACTGGTAGACTTTCATCATCAGTGCCACTAGCACAGAAGACAAGTTAAAGAAAGCTCGCCAACTGGGGTTGCACATCTCGGAAGGAGAGGACAAGGGCAAATGCCCTAATGCCAACCACAACAACGGTGGTAATTCCTCTAACAACCGAGGCAACAAGGGCAAACTTGCTATGGTGGCCGACACAGCCCCGAAGCCCGAACCGAAGCCGGCAGAGAAGCAGTGGCCACAAATGACTTACTCCTTCGAAGACAGCCATGTCAAGCCCATCCTTGACATGCTCATACAAGGAGACAGGATTCAGCTCCCTCCACGAAGACGTGAGCCACGGCCCGCAGAGATGGAAAGCCCAAAGTATTGCCACTACCACTGCTACGTCCATCATGTTACTCAAGACTGCTTCCAATTGAAGCGGTACATCCAGAACCTGATCGACTCTAAGGCTCTGGGCATTGACTTTGAGGAGGTAACTGTGGCGGCCAATATGGTGTCTGTCCAATTCGGCAGCTTCCTTCCGACGAAGACTCAAGATGGAGTAGTACCCGTTCCCCGGGCAAAAATGGAGGTCGCTAATCTTCCACCTCCCCGAGACCAAGCTGCTGGTCTAGTGCCCCTCACCACATCATGAGGGGAGGTCATGTGGGTCCACCAGGACTTAGTATCTGAAGTAACCCAACCAGCATCACCCTCTATTGGCAAGAAGAAGGGTGGGAAAGTCAAGTCCTGTCGCATAATTTTGGCTGACATCGAAGAAGCGACAGCTGTCGTTACCCGATCCGGTGTACAAAATCAACCCCCACCGGGTAACTCGGCTGAAGATCATCAGCCGGCGGCTGCTGATGCTCCAGGACCTTCTCAGCCTTCGACGACCGACAAGCCTAGGCCGAAGGAGACTCGCTTTGACAAGCCGCTCCGAAAAGAGGTGCCTCACGGGCTGGAGAAGCTCTACAACTTTGACATCTTGGCACAATTGGCCAACACACCGACCAAGTTGTCATTATACGAGCTCTTGAGGCTCTCCAAGGATGTTCGCGTTGTCCTGAGTGACGCACTTCAAAATGCTGATGCTTATCTGGCTCAAGTCAAGCTCACAGGAGAGAGCTCGCCAGCAGATGCCCAAGACAGTACTTGTACCGATTCAATGACCAACATTGTCTTTACCCTGCAAGACATGCTTATCAAGACCAACTTGCACGATCGCCCTCTCAATTATACTGGACACGTCGGCAACGTCAAGGTAGATCAGATGCACATTGATCCCGGTTCTTCGATAAGCATCATTCCGAAGAGCTTGCTCCACCATCTGCGCATCCTTATGCATCGGCTGACTCCTACAAGTACCGCCATCAGCGGTTTCAATTTCGGAAGAAGCTATCCCATCGGTAAGATTCGCCTGAAGTGCCAAATCGGCAACCTTCTGTCAGAAGTAACCTGCTATGTCATCGACGCAGACACCTCCTACAAAATTCTTCTGGGGCATCCTTGGATACACGATTACATGATCGTGCCCTCCATATTACACCAGTGCTTCAAGTACGTCGACAAACACGGCTTCGTCAGAACAAAATTTGCTGACATTGATCCCTTCAAAGGGATCGAATCTTACTATTCGGATTCCAGCTTGTACGGGAATTCGAAGAGGCACCTGATCAAGAAGGATGCTCAAGAGCAGACAGAGGCTATTACGGGGCCGGAAGAACCCTTGAGAATCCATCTCCAACCACGCAAACCAGAAAAGACGGCACCTCTCACAGCCATTCTGCGTAGAGAAACAACGAGTCTCCCGGTGCTCACTGCACAAAAGGAGCATATGATAATCCGACTGCCAAGGTCTAGCCAAGCGCCGAGACCCATTGCGGAGCCACTAACAATCAGGCTACCGAGAGCTGGCCAGCAACAAACAGAGAAGCTCAATCCCTCCGTCAAGCCAATGACGATTCGTCTTCCCAGAATGAGTCGATAGCTGAGCACTAAGCCGGGAATGCTAGCGAGCCAACAATTCCCCGCCCAGCACCGAAAACTAAACTGGGGGTCGCTAGTGCACCAACGACTCCACGTTCTACTCCACCAGTGGGTCCCCTGATGATTAAGCTACCCTGATCGTCCTTCCAGTCTTCATTGACACAGGGATGGCCGAAGAAGAGTTAGAGCTGGCCAAGTATATGGCTGCTTACACTAATGTTCCGTCCGCAGATGATGTAATTCCACCGGAAAAGATACCTTACTTCATCAATAAAGGGCTATCTTTGAACTACCTCGAGCTTAATAAGCTTTGTACAATGTATGCTATGGAACACGGTATAGGCACCCACCTACACACACAGGTGACAAATGTCTACACCGCAAACCAACTTACTCCCATGGAAGACGCTTGTTTCATAGTCGAGGAAGAGGATCATCCAATCATCTTTGGCCGGAAGAATGATCCACAGCCCTTCAGGATAGAAGAAGTTGATATCGAACCCGATACTGGAAGACTGTCCCTTTATCTGTATAGCTCCCGATCCAAATACCTCATACAAAAATAGGGGTATGATCTGGAGACTACGCCAGGCTTAAACTACGGCACTGGTTGGCGGTTACCTTTGTAGTTGCCAGTCCCGACTGGGAAACCACGAGATTATTACAACAAGACCAAATGTGGGCTAGGTTATGTTACACCTGCAACAACTCCTGAAAGCTTAGATGAGGAATGTGACTGGCATTCATATTCAACCGGATCACCAACTTCTGATTCGGATGTCAGCATTGGAGAATTATTCAGGCAAGCTCTGTCTGTCAATATGGCATTTGCTGATGCCTACGAAGAAGATAAAGATGTACCCGAACTTCTCGAGTTGGAACCTTGGGTCCAGCAACTAGACGCACAATGGGAGAAATGCTTCGAACTTTGTGAACCTCCCACTGAAGATGAGGTTATGCAAGTTGACCTCGGACGACGAGTCCTCTCAAAAGCCAATCTTCGTCAGCAAAAGCCTGACAGACGAAGAGCAGGAGGCACTTTTACAACTCGTCAGAGAGTACATTGACGTGTTCGCTTGGAGCTATGAAGATATGCCAGGACTAAACCCCGAGGTTACACTTCATAAACTCAACATTCATCCAGACGCAAAGCCGGTCAAGCAACAGCAACGACGGTTCCGTCCGGACATCATGAATTCTATTGAAGTTGAGGTTAATAAACTGATAGCCAGCGGCTTCATCCGGGAGGAGCAACATCCAGACTGGGTCGCCAACATAGTACCCATCCTCAAGAAGAATGGAAAGATTCGAATTTGCATCGACTTCCGAAATCTAAACGAAGCATGTCCTAAAGATGAGTTTTCTCTTCCCATCACGGACATCATGATCGACAACACATGTGGCTTTGAGCGCATGTCATTCTTGGATGGCTTCTCAGGATACAACTAAATCAAGATGTTTCCTGACGACGAGAAGCATACATCATTCCGAACACCGATTGACGTGTACTGTTACACCGTCATGCCCTTCGGCTTAAAGAATGCCGGTACCACATACCAACGAGCTATGAGCGTCATCTTCAGGGATCACCTGCTTAAGACCGTGGAGTGTTATGTCGACGACATAGATGTCAAAAGCCGCTCTAAGGGAGACCATCTGCAGGATCTGAGGACGGTATTTGACCTGATACGAGCGCACAACTTGAAGATGAATCCTACCAAATCTTTCTTGGGCGTATCTTGTGGAAAATTTCTGGGTTTTATCATTACTGCCCAGGGAATCCACATAGACCCTGAGAATACGAAGGCAATCATGGAGATAGGTCCCCCCAGAAATCTCCGTGAACTCCGAGGCCTTTAAGGGAGGCTAGCTTACATCAGGAGGTTCATCTCTAACCTCTCCGGGCGATATCAACCATTCATCCATCTCATGAAGAAGGGCGTCTCATTCGTATGGGATGAAGAGTGCCAACGCACGTTCGACAATATCAAAGAATATCTGTCAAACCCACCAGTTCTGGTGGCCCCGGTTGCTGGAAAGCCATTCTTGCTTTACGTACGAGGGATGGAGCATTACCTCGGTGCTCTACTAGCATAGAACAATGATGCAGGACATGAACAAGCTATCTATTACCTCAGTCGAATGATTATTGGGCCTGAGCATATATACACCGTCGTGGAGAAGGAATGTCTTGCTCTAGTGTTCTTTATCCAGAAGATGCGACACTATGTTACAGGACAAACCATCCATGTCATATCTCGAGTTAACCCCCTCAGGGTTCTCATGACCAAGCCGGGTGCACTCAGCTCTCGCCTCGCTACCTGGGCAATATTATTGTCTCCCTACCACATGATCTTTGTCCCGCAAAAGGCCGTCAAAGGTCAGGCTCTGGCGGACTTTTTAGCAGCCCATCCAAGTTCGGAGTCAACCAGAATATATGAAAAGATTCCAGACGAGGTCGTCAATTCAAACATGGCTTCCGATGATTCCGTCTGGCGAATGTTCTTCGACGGTACTTCAAGAACCGGGCTCAAGGACAATATTGTCGTTGGGGTCGGAGTGGTACTGATTTCTCCTTCCGGCTTGGTGATCAACCGGGCGTTGTGAAACCCTTCATTTTTTAATTAATTAATTGAATATTTAATTAGCTAATTATTAATATAAATCATTTATTTAGGAAATGGTATTTTTAGAAATTTTTTAAATTGCATGTTTGCTAAATTAATATCTTGCCAGGTTATTATTATTATTATTGTTATTGACAGTTCAAGAAAAATATATATATTTTCAAAATAAATTATTTTGGACTTTTGATTGTCTGGTCCTGTCCCGAACCCATTTTCGAGCACAAATCTATTTTTTTTCGAATTACTTTAGTATTTATAAAGAAAAGAAAATTTTTCTTAAAAACAAGACTTATATGTTAAGGCCCAACATCCC
This sequence comes from Iris pallida, assembly GCA_029216955.1. NCBI lineage: Eukaryota > Viridiplantae > Streptophyta > Magnoliopsida > Asparagales > Iridaceae > Iris > Iris pallida. Next base: position 8,775 of record JANAVB010009953.1, read on the forward strand.
ATAAACTCTAAAATCCATTAAGACTACTTTTAAAACCATCACCCTTTAAACCCATTTAGAGAATGATTTATTTTTCCTTTAACCATTGTTTGAGGCCCAAAACCCATTATACTCTTTCTCAACCATTCCAGCACCATTTCAGCACAATTAAGAAAGAACAAACTTTCTATTTCATTCATTCATTTACATTTCTTTCATTAAAACCGACCCCTCACTTCCCCTTTCCAATCGTCGCCACCGCCATCACTCCGGCGACCGCCGACCTCCCCGAACGGCCGCCCCCTCCTCTTCCGGTAAACCCCAAGCTCTTTTCCCCTATATAAACCCCCTCTTTCCTATTCATTCTCCTCATCCTTTCCCTAAACCTAATTCTGACCTAACCCCCAAATTCCGGCGAACCCCGTCTGAACCATACCCCGACGCCGACCAACCCTTCCCCGGCGCCACCGCCAGGCCGCCCAATCCAGCGCTCAGGCCAGCCTGAACCCGGCGACCCCAGGCCAGCCCGGCGTTCCTCGTCGTTCGCATTCGACCCAGCCGGCCCGACCCGCGTCGCCGTTCCCGGCCGACCTCACGTGGCCCCGTGACCCGCGGCCTCTTCGCCGCTATTTTCTGTGCCTTCGCCGCTGCTGTCCCCAGGGCCCTTTCAGCCGATCTGCTGTTCACAGTACCTCGTGGGTCCAGATTCGGAGTTTCTGCAACCAAATTGCTGTTCCGATTTTGCTGTCCGCAATTTCCGAGATTTGCAGGATCCATTTTCCTACTTTCACCTGAGAGCTCTAGCCGAGCAATTTCTGGTATATTTCCGTTGCCCCGTTTTCATTTTTCAGTCTATGATAAATTTGGTCCACGAATTTTCCCCTGAAATTCGATAAATTATAGACGAGACAATTTTTGGGCTTTCCGAAACCCTTTCGGATAGGTTCTGTTGGTTCGAATTTTTCCGAGAACCTCTCGGAAAACAGTTCTGGGAATTTCTTTGGTTTAGATTTTCCAATTCCATTTCGGAATTGGTTCTGTGGCTTATTTTTCTTTGAGTGTTCTGTTGGTTTCGGTTTTCCGAAGTTCGTTTCGGTTTTCCGAAGTTCATTTCGGGTTTTCCGAGTTTCATTTCGGTTTTCCGAATTTCGGAAACGTGCTGTGGATATTATTTTCGGGTTCTGGATATTATTATTTTTTGGTTGGAAATTAGGTTTTCCTGGTATGGGACTTGTGTTTGGTGTTTGTGGCACATTTTCCCAGTTTTGGGTTATCCCGAAAGTAGAGGGAATGCTGCCAAAATTTTTATAAATTATAATGGATTTCAAATTGGTTTTCAAAAATATTTTTATAAATTGGATTTTTGGGCGACGACCGTACTGGTCAATGGGCCCTTAGCGAAATGCAAACGAAACTGGCATTGTTCCGGACGTTGAGGCATTAGCTATTTTTGACGATTGGACCAATATCTGAGACTCGTAAATTAATTCGATTTAATTTAAATTATTATTTATTTTGTAATTAAATTGTAGAATAATTTTTAGAGACTAACCAAAGTTTTTTTCTTATTTAAATTCATGTAAAATGGTCTGTAAAGGGCATAAGCCCAGTTTTATTATTTTCTGTGGTTTTGTAATAAGTTAGTTAATTTTTATTCTTTTCTGGTTTGTGGTTGACGTAAACATGTAAAATAGTAAAATAATTATTTTATAGAAAATCAATATTGTTTTCTCACATTAAATAAATTAGAAAAAATTACAAGTTATTATTTAAACAAGTTTCACGTTTTTCTTATTTAAAGAAAAATGTAGTTTTATTATATAAATTATAAAATACCAAGTTTTGCCAATAAACCGATAAATACAAATTTTTTTCGAAATTAAATATAAAATGATCTTTCTATCATAATTAAATGTAACGCATTAGATAATCGAGTTATGTTTGTGTTAGTATAATAAGGATTAAAAATTGACTAGGACAAATTTAGAGATTGTAACTAGCACAACTAGCATGGCAATTTTTGGAATCTAAGGCAGACTTCTCGATTGTAGGATTTCGAGGACAAGTCTGAATTCAATCCCGGAGACATTCCAAATCCAGTCATAATCGAAGGCAAGTACATTTTGTGGTAGTTTACAATTATTTAGTAATAGTTTTATTGAAAGTTTAAACCACGATGCAACACGGAACTCTCTCTGAGAGCATTGACTGATTAACTGTTGGGTACTGGAGGAGTAGTGTAATGAGTATGACCACATCCAAAATAGTATAATGACTGTGTTAGCTTACCCCTCATACACACGGGGATAAGCCATATCGTATCAATAGGATACAACTGTACAACCCAATCCGGTCATATTCATTGCCTATTCACATCATAATATTTTAACTGCTGGAAAAACTATTTACTTCAAATTGTTTAAAAATGCATAACTCCATTATTATTTTAATTGTTAAAATATCATGAATTATACTTTGCTCCCTCCTGACTGGAGACTATATTTTTAGGTCCTATTGATGATGCAGAGCTACTGATTAGTAGTTACTATGATCCTGAGCTGTACCCGGCTGTTCTACCAGAGGATGATGATGAGGAGACTGCTAATTAGTTTTATTTCCAGTTTATGATATTGTGAAAGACAATTATTTCAGTTCTGGGTTGTATTTGAAAACTTTGTGTTTGGACAAGTTTTATTTATCAAAATATTAAAAGTTGTGGCAATTAGAATTTGTGTTGTTGATTACCTGCATGAGTGATACAGCTTACTGCCGCCGTCTCAACAACGGTGCAGGCTGGGCATGATCCGATTCGACCCAAGAAATTGGGACCGGGTCGTGACAGGCGTATTCCCTCACAAAACCCTGCTCAAACAATGTGGCAGAGTACAACGCTCTGGTTATCGGCCTCCGACTTACAAAAGAACTGGGGTTAGAGCACCTCGAAGCATATGGCGATTCACAGCTAATCGTTAACCAGATCCGGGGTTCATACGAAGTTCGTCATGAAGACATGATCCCCTATCACCAAATAGCGATTGACATCATCTCGTCCTTGGAAGGGTTCTCCATAAAACACGTTTCCAGGCTCCAGAACATTGAAGTCGATGCCCTAGCAGGCCTTGCCGCTTCCTTAGCAGTTCTGAATCATGCTCACCACTTGGTTGACGTAATAGGCCGTGAATTGGTCTGTCCCAAGAACAATGTTCAATGTGTTGAGAGTTACTCCGCTCTGACAGTCGACGAAACACCAGACTGGAGATAGCCATTCATTGACTTCGTAGTCTACGACATCTTGTCGGAGAATCCAAAAGAAGCCACTTCCATCAGAAGGCGTTCCCTCAGATTCTTCTATGATACGGAGACGAAAATGTTGTATCGACGATCATACGATGGATTACTGCTTCGATGTCTGTCAAATGCAGAAGCCAAAGAAGCCGTGTGTAAAGCTCACAATGGCGTCTATGGAGCCCATCATCCTGGCCCGAAATTACAAGACCGCCTTCGTCGAATGGGCTACTACTGGCCTACGATGGTAGCGGATGCGATAGACTATGCAAGAAAGTGCAAAGCCTATCAAGTCCATGCAGATTTCATCCATTAACCATCCGAGTTCTTACATCCAACGGTGGCATCCTGGCCGTTCGAAGCATGGGTATTGGACATCATCGGTCCGATCACTCCGCCTTCGTCCCGAGGAAACCACTTCATACTGGCAATTACAGATTACTTCTCCAAGTGGGCAGAAGTTGTCCCGCTTACAGAAGTAAAGACATCCAACGTGATCAACTTCCTTAAGCATCACGTCATCTATCGCTTCGGACTGCCCCGAAGGATCATCCACGATAATGGTCCACAGTTCACAAGCCACGCCTTCTATCGATTCTGCGACAAACATCGAATCCAGAATGTTGTCTCAACACCATACAATCCGGCGGCAAATGGTTTGGCAGAAGCATTCAACAAAACTATAATCAAACTGCTCAAGAAGTTCGTGTCTTCCAACAAACGTGACTGGAATGAAAAGCTTGGCGAATGCTTATGGGCATACCGTACTACAGTCCGGACGGCCACCGGGAACACACCATTCTCTCTGGTGTATGGGAGTGATAAAGTTCTCCTACTGGAGACTCAAATCCCCTCACTCCGCGTTGCCCTCACCTATCGATTGACGACGGATGATAATTACCGTCACCGGCTACAAGAGTTGGAGGCCTTAGATGAGAAGTGTCTGTTAGCTCAACAACGAATCGAGCTGTATTAAGCACGCATCTCAGGAGCCTTCAACAAGAAAGTTAAACTCAGAACATTCCAAGTGGGCGATCTCGTTCTGGCAGTTCGGAGGCTGATGGTTTTGACTCACAAAACCGTCGGAAAATTCCAGCCAAAATGGGAAGGCCCATTTGTCATCGAGGATGTATTCTCCAATGGTGCTTACCGCCTCGCAAAACAAAACGGAGACTTGCTCATGTTGCCCGTCAACGGCAAGTTCCTGAAAAAATATTATGTCTAAACGACATCCTCCAAATCTACCGGACTGTTAAGTTATGTGCCCTTAGGTACCGCTGAACTTACACTCTGGTCATCCCAAATGAATCTATATCGCATCTTCTGGGTAGTAAGTCATGTATGACCATACCTCTGAACTTTCTTCCCAAAAGAGCATCTTCCTCATGATCTACTACCCGCACTTTTAGTGCATAAACAGCGGAACAGATCCACAAATTTCCCGAAACAACCACGTCGATGTCACCTCTGAGTTGTTTCACTTCCATCAAAAACAAACCACCCCTCACGTAGAACTTCTACCTCCATAATACCTCTGAGTTGTTCTATGTACCCTTCATGGTGTCCACTCCTGCCACGTCCTTATTACCTCTGAGTAGGAAGACTCCATTGAAGAAAACCTCATATTTACCACGTCCTTATTACCTCTGAGTAAGTATGTTAGTTTTCTCTCGACTTATTATCCGTACCCAAAACCAGGGTACACCAAGAATAATAGGCCCACAAATGTCCACAGTTGACCACAAATGTCCGCAGTTGACCACAAATGATGTGCTAAGTTTTCTAGTACACATGCCTCTTTTCTCACAATCTCATGCCTCTGGAACCCAGCTGTTCCGCGATATTCTTTCGCTCGATACCAAGAACTTCCATATCTACCTTACCGCGGAGTTGTTCTAGGTATCCCTATCAAACTTATTATCCGTACCTAAAACCAAGGTATGCCAAGGGTAATAGGTCCACAGAAAAGCCCCCAGTGGGGCAAGCACATAAATGCAGTACAAGCACGACAGATAAAGGATAAGGCAAGCAAAGTCATTTATTCAAATCAAATCAAAAGTACTACATTTTTTGGGACCACGTCCCTGCTAAAAAAAGATGAAGAAACAAAAAGAGAGAAAGAAAAGAAAAAGCCAACTATGGTTCGGCGATACATAACTCTCTGAGACGGTTCCTCAGTACGGCCGTCGACCGCTCAAACTGCCGTTTGGCTTGACGCTCGGCCTCCTCATTCAACCGCTCCACATCCTCCAGATGTGCGTAAGCCTGCCAGCCACCTTCAAGCTTCTTAGAGCACACTCCAAGTCTGCAGAAGCACGGGTGACTTTGTCGGCCTTCTGAACAATTAGCTCTTTACCCGTGCGGGAGGCTTCGAGCTCAGATTCTAAGAAGGCCAATTTCCTCTGGAGCTCGAGGATCTGCTCCTTCGTGTCGATTATCCCGCGAGAGGCTGCCGCCTTCCGAGCAATGCAATCCTCTCCCCGGCGGCTCAGCTGATCTTACTGTAAAGACAGATCGTAGAGGTCCTTTATTATAGTAGGCTTGGATGCATCTCGTGCTGCCCTTACCTTCTCCATAACAGTTATGAGGAAGGCACGCTCCTGATCTACCGCCGAAGACAGGTCGACTTGCCGCAGTACTTGGTACTGGGCCACAAGCTGATCCGCCTCTAGCAATTTGGGCTCCAGTAGCTCAACCATTCCTGCCCCACCGGGGAGGGTTCTAAGGATTTTAATCTGGCCCCGGGCGCATTGACAGGCCAAGGCAAAAGAGGTCCCCCTCTCCACCGCAGCCTCAACTCCTCGCCTCAGGTGACGATAAAAACTGTCAACTACATCCTTTGACGATTCATCCAGAACTTCCGAAGAAGACGGCGTCAAAGGAAGGGTAGCCGACAGGGTCGAAGAAGATGCACTGAAACTTGCTACCCCTGCCACAAGGGAAACAAGCTCTGAGCGAAAGGACACTTGAATAGCAGCCAATTCCTCCTCGGCAGCCCGAAGGATTTGGAGACTCGGCAAGGCGGAAAGGTTGACCTCCGAAGCCACATAAACAGAGGAAGGTGCAGGGACCATTTCTCCCTGCCTCGGCCGTCCTGCCACTTGCTCTCCTGAACTCGATCTAGCAGGAGGCCCCTCAATGTAAGCTAGAGGGGAATAAGGCACACTCTCTTCCTCCAGATCCCCTCTGACCAACTCTCCCCTGATAATATCTGTCGTTGGTAGTGGAGGAGTAGGACCTGTATGTCCACAGCGACCATCAATCAGCTTAACCCGTAGGATGTGATGATAGAGCAGATAAACCTCCTCACTAGTCAAGACTTGGCTTATCTTACCAGGATGCTGCACACCATGGCCGGGAGAAGAGCTAGTCTGACCCCGAAGACCAGCTTCACGACAGGGAGGATGAAGTTGCGGCTGATCCTCTCAATGGAACCAGCCCCTCCTGACCCTACGCAATTACGTAGCCACACCATCAGGAACCCTGCCAGGAGTGCCTTCTCGGACAACGGCTGAGTGGCTTGATAGAAATAAGCAAAAGAGTCAGATTGACTCCCGAACCTGTTACCGGTGGTTCTTATCCTCTTGGCGGTCGATATTTGGTCCTGCACCTCCTCCCGAGTGCGAGGACTTTGGGGAGCAACCCGTCCTGAGGTACCGAGTTTAAAAAGATAAGTGAGCCATGCCTTTGTATGCGGAAGGTTCCCTTCCGAGCTGTCATTTTTTTTCTTCGACAGCTGCTGGCACGTGCTGTGATGACACAACAATTCCCGGGAGACGGCAACAAAGCCCGGGAACTTCTCCTCCAAATCTTCGAACTCTTCGTTCGTCGGGGTATACACCTCAAAGACTTCATCTCCCCAAGGCAGCTTGGAGATGTCGTGCATCTCATGCAAAGCAAGCCCCATCTCCCCTACGGGTGTAAAAAAGGTCCCCGTACAGCAGTTGTACATTTCCAACAGAGCCATGAACAATTTCTTGTTTATGGGCAAGCTATAGATGGTGTCCCGAATAGCGTGGTAGAGTCCAATCTCGCGCATGAGAGTCTCGTATTTCTACACGATCCATGTGGACAGGTTGGTCCACGAAGGGAGGGGGTGTATCCAACTCGATAGCGACAACTGGCCAATGGGATAGGACCCCTTCCGAGCCAGCTGGTTCAAAAAAGTGTCAGCTTCGGAAAACTTGAAGTTGGGACCCTGCACATTCAAGAAACTGCCCGGGGCCAACCCCATCATGTAGCGGCTGACTGGTACCCTGCCCGCGTACACTGACCGCAGGTTATTATTATAATAAATTTTGCCCATAATCATCCCGCTCCGGGTCGGAGTCAAGGACTCCTCCATCTTCCTGTCCAACGGTAGCATGTTGAACCATGACAGTGGGAAGTGACGCTCCATCAGAGGAATATGGATCGCCATCCCGTCAGAGGTAAAGCTCCAACTCTCGGATATGTCTAGAACTTGGGAGTTCTTCACAGTCATGGCATCCCCGAAGAGGAACGCAGGCTTCAGGTGTTTGCCCTCCAGTAGCCCTGAGTTCATCATCCCCGAGATAAAGAAGAAGGACTGCTTTTTTATGTCTTCCAGCCTCTCCACAGGTTCGTCTTTTGGAAGCTGGTTCACCACATACTCGACTATGTGGTCGAACCTATAGCCTACAACAAATTGGGCACGACCCACCAAAGGTTCTCCTGCAGCATTAACTGGCAAATTCACTGAAAAAAGGACAAAAGAAACAAAGTCAGGAGACGGCCAGAAAACATTTAAAAGAGTTTATGCGGCTCTGTTTTGGTCGGGTCCTTATGCGGCTTCATTTTAACGGAGTTCATGCGGCTCTGTTTTGGTGGGGTCCTTATGCAGCTCATTTTTAACGGAGTTCATGCGACTCTGTTTTGGTGGGGTCCTTATGCGGCTCAGTTTTAATGGAGTTCATGCGACTCTGTTTTGGTGGGGTCCTTATGCGGCTCAGTTTTAATGGAGTTCATGCGACTCTGTTTTGGTGGGTCCTTATGCGGTTCGGTTTTAACGGAGTTCATACGGCTCTATTTTGGTGGGTTCATATGCGGTTCTGTTCAAGGGACTTCATGCGGTCCAGTTCATCAGGAGCTCATACGGTTCTGTTCAGTGGGATTTCATGCGGCTCAGTTCATCAGGAGCTCATGCGGTTCTGTTCAATAGAATTTTATGCGGTTCAGTTTTAAAGGGGTCTCATGCGGCCCAGTTTTTAAGGTGCTTATGCGGCTTAGTCATGAAGCGATTCTCATGCGGCTCGGACATGGGGCATACCCCATGCGGCTCGGACATGATAAGTTCATGCGGCCCATACAGTACAGCATATGCGGTTTCATCGTACTGAACTTAGACAGTTCAATGAAGACAAAGAGCACATTAAATGCCAAGGAGAAAGGCTTGTGCATAAAACATGCAACATAGCCATTTTCGTTAGGGTTTGAAGCGTGCAGTCTTCTCCACAAATCTTACCATCGATAGCGGGATGAACGTCCGGATGAACTTCGACCGCCGCAGCCGACGAGGAAGCCGCTCCCTTACCCTTCGTCGCAGTGCTAGAGGAAGCTTTAGGAGCCATTGATGATCGGAGAAGGAAGAGAAAACGACGACTAAGGGCAAAGAAAAGTTGAAGAGAAAAGAAAGTAAAGTGTCTCTCTTCTAAAACCTTTCGTATTTATAGGCAGACAGGGGGAGCTCATAGACCGATGGACGCTTCGATTCATGTGCTGCCTAGGAGAGGAGACCGACACTTGGATTTCTATCCCCTACGTGCAAAAGATTACTCGTAATCATTAAGAACAAATCTAAATATTTAAAGCTGACTCTTGGGATCCTATCCCAAAAGACGGCTTTAAATCAAAACGAATCAAAGGCAATTAATGAGACGCCTACGTGGCATGAAGAGCAGTCCATGCGGCCAGAACAGTCCATGCGGCCAGAACATCCTATGCGGCCAGAACAGTCCATGCGGCCAGAATATCCTATGCGGTCAGAGGAGTCTATGCGGTAAGAAGAGCTTATGTGGACATAGTCATGCTTCTTATTCAAAGTATTTCAATTTTACAAATTGAAAACTTTGAAGGGGGTATTGTAGAAGCATGGAAAAGAACAGGAAAATCTATGCGGCTCAAAACAGAGGAAGCTTCATGCGGCTCAAAACTCTATTAGAGCCTTATGCGGCTCAAAAGACCCTTAGAGCTTCATGCGGCTCGAAGGGCCCCGATAGCTCCATACGGCTCGAGAAAAGCCACGTGGCCCTATGCGGTTCAAAATATGACTCTACAGCTGGCCATCATTTCTCTGTGCAGCTGGGCCATTAAATGCTCTGACACAGTGCGGCAGCTCTGACACAAAGGATTGACAGCTCTGACATAAAGGTAAAATGATGACCCTGACATAATGATGTGCTCCTAGAGAGACGTGAAAAATCTTTACAGTTGGCCCGATCCACCAATTCTAAAGCTCTTTATGCGGATCATTTAAAGGAGCTCATGCGGCTCTGATTTGATGGAGCTTTATGCGGCTCAGTTTTAACAGAGTTCATGCGGCTCTGTTCTGATGGGTTCTCATGCGGCTCTGTCCCAATGGGACTTCATGCGATCCAGTTTATAAGGGGCTTATGCGGTTCTGTTAAATGGGACTTCATGCGGTCCAGTTTACAAAGAAGCTTATGCAGTTCTGTTCGATAGGACTTCATGCGGCTCAGTTCATCAGGAGCTCATGTGGTTCTGTTCAGTGGAACTTCATGCGGTCCAGTTTACAGGGGCTTATGCGGTCCTGTTCAATGGGACTTCATACGGACCAGTTCACTAGGAGCTCATGCGGCTCAGTCATGCGGCTCGTCACAAACATGGCAGTTGGGACACGTGGCAGGAGTTGATCAAATTAAATCTCAATAATTCAGATTTATTGCAATCAACGTAACAGTCCAGATTTATTGCAATCATAACAATGAATATTTATTGCAATCATCATAACTGCCCAGATTATGCAGATTTATTGTAATCAACATAAACAGCCCAGATTGATTTCCAACAAACAAGATCAAGGCTAATCTTAACCAATCCCTAACCGTCCGCTTTTCAAGGAGCAATTACTGCACACCTTACTTATCACAAAGCCCTATAAATAGCAAGGTGCCATTCCCTTGCAAAACCCTGAACAGGAAGCGACGGAGACACAGAGTTATACGCACATAGCCCGAGCAGAGAGACTAGCAACTCCCGCACACATAAAGAGCATTTCTTCGCCAGAGCAGAAGCTACGTCCGATCATCCAAGGAGTAAGGCAGAGTTGATATCACTTTCCCGAGCCTCTACCGTCACCCCCCAGAAAAACTAAATAATTGTACTTAGATTGTTTTTTCTAGGTTTTATTCCTAGGCTCTCTTTGTACGAGCGAGTTTGTATTGTGAATTAAAAGTCCAGTCCTCCCATAAAACTGTTTTGTTCTTTTATAATCAATGACAAACAGAATCACCTACTGGCATCACATTGTCCTTGCTAGACTTGTACTCATTTTACATGTCGGGTTATGGATTCACTTGTATTTGTCAGGACGGAAAAATACTTGAGTAGACATGTAAATATTTCCAAACATACTGGAATCACCCCTACTGGTCTAATCTGGAACGATAGGAGGCACACACTTACCAAGTGTACGATGAGCCGTATTTACCTCTAGACGTTTACATGTCGAAAGCAATATTTCAAAACACACTGGTTAGTTTCTTGTACTGGACTCACACTGGAACCACACTTGATTCACATTGTACTGTCTGGAATCACATCACATTGCTCTAGTTCAGTTATTTCTATTTACAGTTTTTACTTCCATGCTCTCATGTTTTACTGTATTTACTTTCCTTTTTCTAAACTGTTGTTCTATTTCAATTCATGTCTCAAACTTTCCATGATTCATCAAGTATACTGTCTATAACTGCTTTATAGTCTTTGTCATTTATTTAGAACTGCTAGAGGAGATGTGCTCATTCCAATCCTACTGGATATATTTTTCAGTTGACGAGCTTGCAGATACATGTCCTACTTATTACTGTGCCCCGGAGACCGAAGGAGTTGATCCTCCAGCAGAGTAGCATAGCCTTCCTAGGTGGGTGTTAGTTAGATAGGGTCACTATTGTTAGATCTGTCTTCAGTCTTGATATTTTTGAGACTTGTTATATTATTTGGGTTATGTACTTATCTATAAACTTTTAGACTATGTTGTATTTGACTTGACAATTAAACTCTATTTTATTATTTTATCTTCTTTCTATTTTGTTCTATCATATTCCTTAGATGTCTATGTTTAAGTTTATGTTCTAGATGATATATTATTCCTCCGTGCAGAGATGACAGGTTATTCCATATCTGTTAGATGTTAGATATTATAGACGACCTATACAGCGTTCTACCGTCGATACTGTGGCATAGGATGGACGTACCCACGTACGCATGCCCCTAAACCGGGTGCGGGTCGTGACACATTTTTCTCGGTCAAAGTGACACGTAGCGTTGATTGGAGGAGAACTGTTACAGAGATCCTGAAGGCACTATTATGGAAGTTGGTATAATACATTTACCAATTACAGCTGCTAATTGTATAGCCCGATCATGGTGACACGTTGGTCATACTATGATTTTGGAAGATTTTTCATTAAGTAGGGCGCTTATAACGCACTTGCGATAAACCCGAGATCATTATCAAGATTATATATCCGATCAGTTAGACAAGTAGCTTATATTGATATATGGATGAATCTCTTGTTTAAAGGGGTGGATAATATTACACACTGTAACAACAAAAGTTTACGCCCCCACCGAGACGGACTTGCGTAACTTTACATGGAGCGGGGTTATGCTGGAAGCTTCTAAAAGTTTCTAGAAGATGGTTGAATCCTCTAGAAGACTTAAGAATATTCTAGAAGATGATGGAATCCTTTGGAAGACTTGGGATCTTTCATGAAGACTCATGAACTTTACAGATGTTCTAGAAGCCTCCTTATAATTATCTAGTTCTAGAGTTTCCTAGAATAATACCTAGAATATTCTATTTTCAAAAGTTGCTTGTAAGTCCTATGGATACTATAAATAAATAGGATACTCATTTTCTCATCACCACCCAAAGTTGTAATCTACTTATAGTATAGTAAAAATTTTATACTCCTAATCTCTCTCTTTTACTCCACTTTGTTCTCAATATCGCCTTAGAGATATAGCTAAGCGTGTTCGGAAAGGCTGGCACCGGTCTTTGAGTAGGAAGCTTGTGCGTCACATGGGTCGAAGTATAACTTAAAACACTAATGTTAACCCAATGATTACATCGTGTTTTTGAATATGGCTAATCAATTAAGTTTAACTTAATGATGTCACTAATATTCATATACTCACTATCATGTTGCTACTTAAACTTAGCATTGTTCTAATTGTTCTATATCATATTGCCATGCTTGTATCGTAATGCAAATATTATTTTGCTCGCTTAACATGTATTTGTAGACTGTAGTAAGCATGATCAAACATGATCAAACCAGGACATATGCACTGGAGAATTAATGATGGGCCAAAGACGGCGTCATTCAAGAAGATTTCTCTGAACCCCCTGGTGACTTATTCGGGCCCTCGCATTGGGGGTTCCGCTGCCCGGTCAACGAACAGGGGTCGAGGGGGCAGTGCCCCCCGTGGGGGTTCGAGGACGAAGCCCCCGAAAGGTATTCAAATTTCCATATCTGTATATCTTTAGACGACTGCTGTAAGAAAAAAAACGTCTTCACGTCTGCTCAAATATCATAAGAAAGGCGTCATCAAAGGGCTCTTGGTTTTCCTATTTGTTCCAAGTCCGTAAATTTTAATTTATTGAGTCTAGGAGAATGTGTATGTTGAGTCGTATTGTGTCATCTCAATCCCTAGACATCTCTCCAAGCTTACCATACAAACAGACTAATTCCTAACCAAACCAAACCAATGCTAGTCATATAGAGCTTCTGGCCCAGAGAACACAGAGTTCGAGCAAAATTCTGTCTAAGGCAGAGTTCGGGTCGAACTATGTCCCCTGATTTTTTAGCACCATAATTTTTAGGGCCTGCTTGATACAAGCTGTCCAACGTTCAAAAACTTGAATTTTTGGGACAGAATTCGGGCCGAACTCTATCTCCCCAGATTAATATAAATAGAGCTTGAATTCTCTCATTTCAAATCATCTCTTACCTTCAAATATTCAAGCTTTTTAAGCTCTACTACTCCAAGCCTCATTATTCCATATCTCCTAAGCCACAACTCTCCTTAGCCCAAGGTGCTCAGTACGATATCAGCTAGAAGTTGTGTGCAAGAGTGAAAGAAAAGTCACTTGGAAAATTTCAAGTTTCGCTTTCCGCGAAGTTGAAATGTTTGAGCGCTTTGATCTAAAAGCTTGTGTTTTGTAAAGAAGATTGTGTGCTCTTCGGACTAAAGGCACGTGGTGTATGCTATTTCATAAATAGTGGATTTCATTCCTGAACGAGAGTTCTCAGGCCTGGACTAGTCCTCCACGAGGAAAACCCGGTTAAAATTGCTGTGTTTGAGAATGCTTCTCTAAACTATTTTATTTTCGCATTATTTATCTCTGATCATATATATATTATCTTAGTAGTTGTTTCTAGACTTAGCACAGAGTTATTTTTACTAGTCATTATTGACACAGACTCTATTTACCGCCTCTAGAGTTGTCTTCACGTACTTCAAGTAAGTCTATGATAAGTAGTATCAAAGCAAAGGTCGGTTCGTGCCATGTTAACATCCAATAACGTCCAAGAGGGACCTGCATCGCCTAAGGAGGGGTACATCAAGACGCACAAGTGGGGCAAGAGCAAGGAGACTACGGTGTAGCGTAGCATTACTGATCTTGTCGAACGTGTTGGGATCTTGGAGACGGGTTCAAGGGATATGGAGATGCGTATGGGCTCTATGGAGCAAAGTAATACGAGGCTAGAAGAGTTCTACGATGGATTGGAGAGTGACGTTGCTTCGTCCGTGGCAATCTTTCGGGTGCAATTCCAAGAGATCCTATCCGTACTTGAGGAGGAGCTCAAGGGACATCATGCAAAAATTGAGGATTTACATAGGAAGGTCCAAGGCTACGTGGAGCTAAAGATCGTGGTCGAGAGTTGTGGAGAACTCAAGACCAAAGTTGCCATAATGGAGAAGGCTGTTGCGAGCGGTGAACCGTCGAGTAGAGAGGTACCGAGGATACGAAAGATCCTCAAGCCAAAATCTTTCAGCGGGGTACGGGATAACAAAGAAATTGAAAACTTCTTATGGAACGTAGAACGATACTTCAGTGCGTTGCACATCAACGATGACACCAAGAAGGTGGATATTGCTTCACTCTACTTCATCAATGATGCTATGATATGGTGGCGTCGAAGGTGTATGGAAGCCGAGAAGGGTTTGTGCTCGATAGTAACTTGGGAGGATCGTGAAAAGGAGATCAAGTCTCAGTTTTTTCCAAAGAATGTGGAGTTCCAAGCGAAGTGGAGCTTGCAGCAACTCGAGCATACCAGGGCGATCAAGGAGTATATTGTAGATTTCACACGCTTGATGCTCCCGATATCTAGTATCGGTGAGGAGGATTTCTTCTTTCTCGAGACTCAAACCATGGGCGGCTCAAGAATTATAGCGACAGAGGGTGCAGAAGTTGAACACCATCGTGACAGCAGTCGAGCGGCTTGTCGAGTACATATGGAATGACAATAATGCCAAGGCCAAGTCAAAAACCACCAAGGAGAATGATGGAGAAGTGCAGGAGAGCTCTCCCAAGAAGGGTCCGTCATAGAGGAAAGAAGCACGAGAAGACCCAACCCGAGCGAGTAGTTTCATGCTTCATTTATAGAAAGAATCACTTTGCTCGAGATTGTCCAATAAGGAGCGTACATGTGAATTTCGTTCGAAGCGAGGAGGTGAAGGACAAAGAGTGCGAAGGGAAAGCACACATTGGAGCGTTGCGCTTACTCAACACCATCAAGGCCAAGTTCGTTGTATCAAAGACCCTGAGCAGGGAGCCCATTTTTATTGACGTAAGGATCAATGGCATGAGCGCACGGGCGTTGGTTGACACAAGCGCCACTCACAACTTCATCGCGGACGTGGAGGTCTGTCGCTTGGGTCTAGTCTTGGAGGAAAATTTGAGCATGATAAAGGCGGTCAATGTGGAGGTGCACCCATGGGTAGCCAAGGGAGTCTACATAGCTATAGGAAATTGGACGGGTGTTGCCAATTTTACCGTTACATTGCAGGATGACTTTAAGATGATACTGGGCATAGATTTTCTTATCACGGCTAAGGCAATTTCGATGCCACACTTGGGAGTTGTCTGCTTTATGGAGGAAGGCTCATCGTGTATGGTGAAAGCTGTGCAAGGCAAGCCTTCGAAGGAGAAAGCTATCTCCGCTATTCAGCTCAAGAAGGGTGGCCAAAGGGAGACGGTATACCTAGCGGTGCTTGAGAAGAAGGAAGGGTTCGAGGTGGAAGGCCTTTCTATGAGACCAAGGATAGCAAAGGAGCGTCCCGAGGAGTCACTTTCGTGGAGGGATGTGGACCGTGCTATCGGGATGAGCACGAGTGCAGAGAAGCATGTCGCAAACTGCACGAAGGTAGAAACGATGAGTCGAAGTAACTCACGCAAGAAGTTGCTCAAAGCTCATGGGGGACATTCGGGTCTACAGGATTACAATTGGACTCGCATGCGCAGAGGTGCGCAGAACCATGTACAGCCATGAGACGACGGAAATCGACGTCTCGATAGCCCACGCGAGATTCGTCATGTGCCGAGGAGGGCACGGACCGAGGCCAGAGTCGGTACGACAAACCAGTTTGCTTTCGATCCTGGAAAGAAGATGGGCAATTCATGGAAGCATCGTACGAGACAAACAAAGAAGGAACGATGTGCAGCGACTATGCCTACGAGAGTGGACGTCATTCCGAGACTTGGTACACCCGTCGACGAGGGCATCAGCAAAATAGGTGGAGAAGAATGTAACGCACAAAATTTTGCACCCTACCGAGATGTACTTACGTAACTCTATACGGAGCAGAGTTATGCTGGAAGCTTCCAAAACTTTTAGAAGATGGTAGACTCCTCTAGAAGACTTAGAAATATTTTAGAAGATGGTGGAATCCTCTGGAAGACTCGAGTTCTTTCATGAAGACTCGTAAATTTTTAGATATTCTAGAAGCCTTCTTATAAGTATCTAGGTTCCAGAGTTTCCTAGAATAATCCTTAGAATATTCTGTTTTTAGAAGTTTCTTGTAAGTCCTATGGGTACTATAAATAAGTATGAGGCTCATTTGCTCCTCACTACCCAAAGTAATCTCCTTCTAGTATAGTAAAGTTTTTATACTTCCAATCTCTCTCGTTTGCTCCACTTTATTCTCAACATCGCCTTAGAGATCTAGCTAAGCCGGTTCGAGAACTGGCACTGGTCTTCAAGTAGGAAGTTTGTGCGCCACACGGGTCAAAATGTTGCCTAAAACACTATGTCTGTGACAACATGCTATTAATGTG
>JANAVB010009954.1:0-24971 GCA_029216955.1 Iris pallida
GTCTACAAAATAAAAATCAAGTAGATGAATGGACAATCCCAGCACATGCAACGATTGAAATCAAAGTGTGACAGAATAAACGGGAGTTCACTCATCGAAACTTGCAGTCATAATTTTCACTTTGATTTCACCAAATGCATGGATCGGAGTATCTAGAGATTTTGATTTGTAAACAATAAAAAATGTGTATATCACAGTGTCAATCATCAAGTGTTTGGCCGAAATGGACCTTGTATAGAGCTCAGCAGAACCCCTTGCACATCTGTATAATTGGCCTAGTAAGAAGAGTGAAAGAATGGAGTATGAATTAAGAGCACCTGAAGAAGAGCAGATATGAACATGTATAACGCTCGAGTATTCTGATCAATGAGGATTGAAATCCGACCAAAGAAGTTGACAACACCGCTCATCTGAAATCAAAATTACAATAGGTTTCTAAATGCATAAATAACAAGCCCAAGTAAAAAAAAAATGATAAATCATATATCTAAACATTGTACTCTTAGAAGAGATACTTAAAGGGCTACATGCTCAACTTTAGCCGGTCAAGAAAATCTGACCAAAAGAAAAAAAAATTGACAATGACAAATATATGTATATTATCCACGATATTGTTTTGTATTTAGTGAAAAGTCTCAAAATATTTTAAGATATATTCTTGGATGAGCCTAAAGAATTTGAAATATTCCTCACTTGCAGGCTAAGTTGCACGAACACGGCAAATGGATGTTCGTACGTGTATGGTGTCCGTATCCATACTCATGCAACATTGGTAACTACCTTTGTACTTATTTGAAAATGCCCTTATCCCGTATCAGTATCGTCATATCGTGTCCATACAAGATAGCTTGAAGGGCTTATAAAAATTAAAAGTAAAAAAAAAAACACTTTCCAAAGCCTGCATTAATATCATTTCACTTCTTAATTCTAATTCTTTTGGCAGCTAACAAGGTCGCTCTATAATTCTGGATCTTAAAATCAAATGTGTCTGATATTAAGCGTGGACTTGAAATGTAAAACCACTCCGTGCAATCTAGAATGATCAGAAAACCAAATAATAAGTACTGCCTCATTGCATATTTATGCAGGACTTACCACTCAAAGGAGGGATATCCAGAATCCTGGCGATGGAGGGGGACCGTACGGGTTATTGGGATCCTGATTACCATATGGACCACCCATGCCCATTCCCCCATTTGTCCTCCAAACCCACTGTTATACATGCCCCCTCCATACATTCCAGAACCTACATAAAGCCCTCCATAACCTCCTCTGTACATGCTATTACCATAAAGCCCACCTCCATAAGTGCCTCCAAGTCCACCATATGAACCACAGTACATGCCTGAGCCATAGCCTGAATTGTAGTTCAGATTCGAACCATAGCCTATATGCAGGAAAAGAATTTCCGAATAAAAGATGAATATGACAAGAGCTCAAGTGAACGGTGCACATCAACATTATAGGTACCCTCCATAACTGTTTCCATTGTTATGTTCCCAAGGTCTTGAGGGTACTGGCCTCCCAAGAGTGTTTTGTCTGTTTGCAGATGCATTATCATTTGAGACAATTTCTCCAGGTTTTGCAGTTCCAGAGGCTTCGACAATTTCACTAGTGTTGCCAGAAGATGGGGGCTTGAAAGGTGCAGAACCAGACGAGGCCCCAGCCCACTCCCAAGGTTTTGGTGGTGGACTATTACCTGCAGAGGCACAGTTTGATTTACATACACTAACTGAGACATGACAAGTCTTTGAGCTCCATCAAATCTAATATCATAAGCTCATCCATGTTGAACTCTCAACAACACATTCATCAAGCATCAGTCAACTATTTTGGGGCCTCTACCTTCCTTCTTAGAGAATCCTACTATAAACTATCCAAGTCATAAAAAATTCAATACTGAAGAGCACAGGGCAAAAGCACAATACTGACAGTGAGGAATTGCACCTTAAAGGGACATGGTATACACCGAAAAACTTTGATTTCCAGTATGCCTACTTCCGGATTGGAACTGTTGTCTATATTGATAAAACATGCAACTATATTGATCTAGCATTGATTGTTTTCATTAATATGCTATTAAGCCAGATGGGTCTAGTAGTATGACAACATATTACTACAATGTATTTATCACATGATTTAACCATCATAATTCTTCTCATTTGTGATAGATGTATGTGTTTTCTCTAGCAACTACCATTAAGAAGGCAAAAAAACAGTTCCAGAGTCTCTGAAGTCCTGAGCAATAGTTGCAATACATAGTGATACCAAAACAATATACTAACCAAACCTTTCAAATCATTATAAGTTTAGTAGAAACCTGACAGTAAAATTACTACAAATGTATACACATGCAAATGCACATGCTTCGAAGTTAAAATTTTTTATTTATTAAACAACATGCATGCATATATGAGACGAAATTAAATTTATTTTTGAAATTTTTGGGCTCCTTAGTATTCTTTCTGTGATGATGGTCATTGGCTTCACCAAAACTATGATGGCTTCGATATATATATATATATATATATATATATATATATATATATATATATATATTTTTTTTTATATATATATATATATAAGGATAAAGATGAGATGCCAGATCATAACAACCATTGCCAGATGTTGCTTCTTTTGCACCCCACACAACTAAGATTGCAGACATGTACCAAACTTCAAAATCCCAGGAAGTCCCTAAAGACTTCTTCTAGCCAAAAGACCAAATGTATTGATTATTGTTTCATGGATGCATAGAGGAAAAAAATATGCATTATCAACTAAACGAGGAAACACTTCATTAAAAGAGACTTATTAAGGTCCGGATAATACCTTTTGTTAAAATGAAGTCTTCAACAACAACAACAACAACAACAAAGACTTTATCCCAAATTTTGAGGTTGGATGTTTGAATCTCTTCTTCCATTAGGTTCGGTTAAGGGCCATGTCGTTTGTAAAAGCTAACAAAATCAAAATCCTTCTTTAATACTCTAAACCATGTTCGTCTAGGTTTATCTCTAGTCCTAGTGGCTCCACTAACTACTATATTATCGGTCTTCCTTATGAGAGCATCTATAGGTTTGCGTTGTACATGTCCAAACCACCTAAAAGACGATTTTCTTTGATCTTGTACTTAAATGGCACCCCTCTAATCTTATATTATCCTTTAATGTATTGTCATTCATCCATCTTAGCATGTTTCTTAATTGTCCAAACACTTAGATCCATAAAACATGGTTGGTCTTGTAGCAGTTTTGTAGAATTTTTCTTTCAACTTCAGAGCAAGGATCAAAATATTGGTAGTGAAAATGAATCCTTCCTATAAGTATCGTATCGACGGTTTCGACATTTTCTATAGTTTTATATCGGGGTATCGGGTTTCACCTTTCGGAAATCCAAAACGAATAAAAAGTATTTTTAAAATCTAGATTTTTTTTTGATACATTTAGGCATAACATTATATATTATTAGTTTTTGAGAATTCATAAATATCCTTGAGGCCAAAATGACATAAAACTATAGAAAATGTCGAAACCGTCGATACGATACTGACATCGGCTATACTAACTTTCTGGCATGTTTCTTAATTGTCCAAACACTTAGATCCATAAAACATGGTTGGTCTTGTAGCAGTTTTGTAGAATTTGTCTTTCAACTTCAGAGCAAGGATCAAAATATTGGTAGTGAAAATCAATCCTTCCTATAAGTATCGTATCGACAGTTTCGACATTTTCTATAGTTTTATATCGGGGTATCGGGTTTCACCTTTCGGAAATCCAAAATGAATAAAAAGTATTTTTAAAATCTAGAATTTTTTTGATACATTTAGGCATAACATTATATATTATTAGTTTTTGAGAATTCATAAATATCCTTGAGGCCAAAATGACATATATCAACCATAAATCGGTTACATATCGTTTGGCACATATAGATAGAAATATTGATCGAATTCCGATATAACGGCCAATATCTTCCAATATATGAAAATATCCGCTTTCAAGTCGGGTAGGGTCCTACTCTCTCGTTTGTTTTTTCTTTTATTTTTTTTGACAAAAGAAGAAGACTGAAGAAGTTCTCCTCTCTGTCAAGATTTAGGTAAGCAGTGATGTTCTTTGTTTGTTTTTTCGGATTTTGCTGAATTTCTATTAAGTTTTTGAATTTGGTTGGATTTCTGAATTTTGCCGGTTGCTGCTCCATCTTCTTCTTCTTCTGGTTGCGGCTCCCGTGCTCCATCTGCTGGATGTTGTTGTGTCTTCTTCTGTTGCTTGTTCTTGTTCTTCTTCTCAGGATGAACTATAATTAGGAGGGCTGCAATTTGATAGAATTAGCATTGGTTCTTATGTTATTTAACATAATTTGGTTGCGTTTTGACCACATGCTAGTTGCTACATGCTGCAAAAGAATATGTTTGTCAGCAGTAACTAGTGTATAGCAGTAGCAACAACTAGTAGGAAAAGTAAGTTGGCATGTTGTTTCACACACACATATATAATACATATTCATTGATATCCGATATTTCAATATAGCTCAGGTATCCGACATCCGATATCTCAAAGCCCAAACCGATACAAACCCGATATTCCATATCTCATAACATTGTATATTATATGTTGTTTCTCGTTAGTTTTAAATGGAATAATATTTAACTTGCAATAGATATTATAGTTTATTTGCTTGCCTTTAGATAAAGTACAAAATAGTACAACCACAATAAATAGTTTTGAATCGAATAATATTAATATAGATGAATATTACGAATTTATATATATACAACTTCGACAATGATAATGGCTATAGTTTACCGATAAGGAATCTTATCGACACACTATAACATTATCATCTTCGACACAATTAATTCATTGTGTTGAAACTAATTTTCAAGTCTTATATCATTTTTGTTCAATTTTTCTCGACTAGGAAATGACCCCCAATGTTACTTATCGGTAGCGGCCATTATCGAATCAGAACATGCCAAAACCTATACGTATGGGATGTTTCATATCAACATCGGCCGATACCGCGAACTATGCTACATAGGTATCTTGATATCGGAGATGCAAGAAACATGTATCTAAAAAAAGCAAAAAAAAAGTATCATTCAACCAAAATTTTATGTAGGACGAAAATGCTTGCTTTGTTTTTTGGATACCTTTAAATTAGGATTTAGATTCAAATATGGATCTAGATTTGCATTTTCAGTATAAAATTTAAGTTTTGAAGTTAAATGTGAATTTTAACAGGATTCATCTTTATCCTTTAGCAACATTACATCACAAGTGATTCTATTTTGAATTTTGGAAAAAGGGTAATTAATACGTATTTTTTAATATAGAAATTTTATGAATAAAAATTTGAGAGATTTATTTAATATGGATGTGATTTCCTTCTCCTTGGTGATCACGCTAGTTTTACCCTTGGAGTGATTTTGTTGTTACCCTGCGGCGTCAGGTAGCTTATCTTTGTTGGGTTAACTCAAAAAAGGGTCTTCCTGGATGGTTTCCTATTACTATTCAGAAAAAAAAAATGGAGACATGGAACAGGCTGCTAAATGCAGAAGGCTCCAAAATAATGGTCACTCTTTATCAGTCTCCTGTTGGTATAATGTTGTAGATCTAATCTCAAACATCTCAGATGATGCCAGTTCCTTGGTCAAGTTAAACAATTGACAAGGGGCTCTTTGCACAACTTAGAAGGCAACCTAGTGGATAGGAAACCTACCTTAATAGTGATGCAACACCCATCAGGCCTTCCAATTGATGATACAATAGACGAGGGAACTTGTAGCAAAAGTTATAAAGCGGCTTAAATTTTGTGGATACCTACCTACCTCAGGTCCTCAATGCTATGAAAGTATATGCACATGCAACCAAAGAGTTGCCTCCAAAGAAATCTCCCACATCACGAGTATTCAAAAGATCATGTTGTTCACAAGTTTATGGACATTATGAAATCAATAAATTCCAATTTATATTAATATTTGTATGCCAAATATGAGAAGTACTCGTATTTCAAACCATATGTGTTGGCACATTGATTTTGATATTGCATTCACGAGTAACGCATCTACTGTTTTAGATTCATTTACTCCTCAAGATTCAAAGAAAAGTCTCTATCAATGAAAGATATCTGCATCCATCACCTAGTGCTCAGACTCATCTTGGATCACAATCAAAGAATACTGAAGCTTCACAAGACAAAGATCCAGCTTCATACCTCCAAGAGTCTGTAATACATAGGCAACAAATGTAAGTACTTCTGTATGGATGACAAAACAAAAGCTTCAAAGATAAACAAATAAGAATCTATGAAGAAGCGGATCATCCGTCGGATGACCGCGGAATTCCGCTGGATAATCCGAATTGTTCCAACAAGTATTTTGTAGGGACATTCGGGTCATCCTCCGGATCACCGCAGATATCCGCCGGATAATCTGTTTTGGAACAACAAGTATTTTGTGGGGACATCCGGGTGATCTGTTGGACTTCCGCGGATCATCGTTGGATAATCCGCTAATGCTTAGCTGGCTATTTGAAATTCAAATCCAACGGTCACTATCAAGAGCATTTAATGCACCCAACGGCTAGTTTTCTAGCCGTTACTATTTGGGCGGATAATCCTTCGGACGTCGACAGACAACCGTCAGATCATCCGTCCGGCTGTAGTAGATGTTCATTTGTCTTGGATTTGTATAAATAGACTTTCCCCCTTATTCATAAATGCTTATCTACCAGAGCCATAAATTTTTCATCTACCAAAGAGCTCCACCATTACTCTACAACGTTTGTCATCCATTAAAGTGTTCGAGTATTCTAGAGTTGTAACTTAGATCTTCCAAGTGTTCAAGATGATCGAAACATTTTTCTCTCAAGTTTGAAGTTGACGAGCCTTCGGAGGAAAACTCGTGTTTGAAGTTGATGAGCTTTCGGATGAAAACTCGTGTGTAAGAAGTTGACGAGCTTTCGGATCAAAGCTCGTGTTGTAACTATTTACTCAAATAGTGGATAAGACCGGAGAGAGTTCCGGGACTGGAGTGCCCCATGGGAGGATACCATGATATATCGAGTGTTTGATTCTCTCTTCTTTAAATTGCTTTTTAATTTGCTCGTTATTGTTGGTAATTATTTTATTACCCTATTCACCCCCCCTCTAGGGTTCTACAATTGGTATCACAGTCTAGTCTCTTGATTTGGAGTAACCTCCTTAGAGTGATCAATGGCCACTAACTCTAGTCTCAACTCATTCCATAATGAGGGACACTCCACAAATAGACCTCCTTATTTAATGAAACCAACTATAACTATTGGAAGATTAGGATGAGCATCTACCTAAAATCCCTAGATTTTGGTCTATGAGATTGTGTCGTAAATTATATCTCTAAATCTTCCATAGTTATTGAGGAAGTAGTTCGGAAATTCATAGAGAGAGAATTTCCGAAAACGACAAGAAGATCTTTAGTCAGGATGCAAAGGCTATGAACGCACTCTATTGTGCTCTCGGTAGCAACGAATTCAATAGAATCTCCACTTGCAAAACTTCCAATGAAATATGAAAACTTTTGGAAGTCACACACGAGGGGATATCACAAGTAAAAGAATCAAAGATTAGTAGACTCACTCAAAAGTACATATTCTTCAAAATGAAGCAAGATGAGTCTATTACTTTTATGTTTACTCGATTCTTTGATATTATTAACCCTCTTTCTTCTCTTGGTAAGGAATATTCCACTCATGAAAAGATTCGAGAGATTCTCAGACGATTGACTAAAGGATGGAATTCCAAAGCTACTGTCATCATCGAAGGGTATAACCTTACAACGATGAACCTTGAGACTCTCATGGGAAAGCTGATGACCCACGAGCTAGATATAAAGAACCAAGAGGAAGCCTCCGTACAAGAGAAGGACAAAGAAAAGACGAAGGAAAAGGAAAAAGCACTCGTTCTCAAGGCCATCAACCTCTCCTCAAAGGATGACTCCGATGATGACGATTCTGATGACGAAGAAATCACTCTCAACGCTAGACACTTCAGAAAGTTCCTCAAGTTCAATAAAGCAAATCGTTCAAGAAGGAACATTGATGAAGAACCTGCTTGCTACAACTGCAAGAAAACCAGACACATCAAGAGGAACTGTCCACTGGGAAGAAGATAATCTGGCAAGTACGAAAAGTCAAACAAAGGAAGCTCATCCTCAAGGAAGTTCGCCAACACTAGCATCTGGTGCGAAAGTGATGCTAGTGACTCGGACAACGACAAAAAATGCAAATACAATGCAAATGTTTGTCTTATGGCAACAGAGTCAAATCAGGTGAACCCTCCATCGCATCCTAGAAGCAAGTGGATTCTCGATAGTAGTTGCTTACGGCATATGACCAGAGATGCTTCACTTTTGCAACGTTATCGATGAAGAAGAGAGGACATGTATCCTTCGGCAATAACTTAAAGGGTTACATCATCAGACATGGTAATATTGGCTCGCCTCCTTACCCTTGCATTAAAAATATTTGCCTTGTTACAAATCAGAAGCACAATCTTCTTAGCATTAGTCATCTCACGGATAATGACTATGGAGTTAACTTTGTCAAACACAAGTGTTTAATTTATGATAGCACTAATTGCTCCACTGTATATGAAGGGATTAGAGAAGATCACATTTATGTGTTTTATCTCCTTGAAAGTACTAACAATGACATGTGCCTCGTAGTAAAGAATAATGAGAGTTAGCTTTGACACATGAGACTTGAACATGCCAACTTGGACACTATCTCCCGGCTGGCCACCAAAAAGCTGGTCAGAGGACTCCCAAACATTCCTTTCAAGAAAGACATGCTGTGTGAGGAATGAGAGAAGGGTAAGTTAACTAAATCTTCCTTCAAATCTATTAACTCAGTGAGCACTACTAGACCCCTCCAACTCATTCATTGGATTTATTCGGTCCTATTAGAGTAGCTAGTCTTGGTGGTAAACTCTATGCTTTTGTTTTGGCAGATGATTTTTCGAGATTTACTTAGGTTATTGCAAATAAAAGTGATATTTTTCGTGAATTTATTACTTTTTGTAAATGTGTTCAAAATGAGAAAGACATTATGATCAACAAAATTAGAAGTGATCATAGAGGAGAATTTGACAATGTCGATTTCAAAGACTTTTGTATTAAAAATGGTTGTCATGATTTTGCTTGCCCTAGAACTTCACAACAAAATGGTGTAGTGGAAAGAAAGAATAGAACCCTCTGCGATATGGCCAGGGTCATGTTGAACCAATACAAGCTTCCTCAATACTTTTGGGCGGAAGCCGTTAACACGGCATGTTATGTTATAAATAGGGTCTTTTTAAAAAAATAGGTTTGATGACATCTATTTCCTTGAACGATGTTGATGACATCTCTTTTGGTTTAGAGAATTTTGTTAAAGAAAACTCCTTATGAGGTTTGGTTTGACAAAATTCCTTCTATTGAATATTTCAAAGTTTGTGGATGCAAATGTTTTATTTTGAACACCAAAGATAACCTACGCAAATTTGAAGAAAAAGCCTATGAAGGTATCTTCCTTGGTTATTTAATGCATATTAAGGGGTTTCGTATCTTTAACAAAAGAATTCTTGTAGTCAAAGAGTCAACACGGAAGTGTTAAGCTCATCGAAAGAGACATTGATTGACTCTTCGACTACAAGGCTTCTTTTGTTAAAGATATGGAATCCCTTACTATACATTGAATAATCAAGGAAGATACCTTCATAGGTTTTTTCTTCAAATTTGTCTAGGTTATCTTTGGTGTTCAAAATAAAACATTTGCATCCACAAACTTTGAAATATTCAATAGAAGGAATTTTGTCAAACCAAACCTCATAAGGAGTCTTCTCCTTTTTTTTGCAAATATTCAATTGAAATATTCAATAGAAGGGATCTAGTTCCTTGAACGATGTTGATGACATCTTTTTTGGTTTGGAGAATTCCTCTCCTAGAGACACAAATGCTCCTTCATCTAGTAATGAAGTTGAGGTTCCTCCACCTAAAAATTCTTCAACTATAGAGACTCCTCAAGAGGATCTCCCCAAAGATTGGAGATTTGTTCCTCATCATCCCAAGGAACTTATTATTGGTGACCCTTCACCACGAGTTAGCACTCGATCCTCTACACGAGATCATTGTGCGAATGTGGCTTTTATCTCCCAAATAGAGCCTAAAAATATCAATGATGCTTTTAATGATGAATTTTGAATGATTGCAATGCAAAAAGAGCTTAATCAATTTGAAAGAAACAACGTTTGAGAACTCAGTCCTAAGCCCCACAACTATCATATTATTGGTACAAAATAGGTGTTTCGGAATAAGCTTAATGAGGAAGGAATCGTCACTCGTAACAAAGCTCGATTGGTTGCTCAAGGCTATAACCAAGATGAAGGCATTGATTATGAGGAAACCTATACATCGGTTGCCCGTATTGAGTCCATCCGAATGCTTTGTGCTTTTGCTTGTTTTAATGATTTTAAACTCTTTCAAATAGATGTCAAAAGTGCCTTTTTGAATGGTGTTATTAAAGAAGAGGTGTATGTCAAGCAACCTCCTGGCTTTAAAGATTTTCGATTTCCTGAACATGTTTTCAAACTACACAAAGCCCTCTATGACCTCAAGCAAGCTCATCGTGCTTGGTATGAGCGTCTTAGCTCCTTTCTCATCTCTCACAACTTCTCCAAGGACAAAGTTTGACACCACACTTTTTATTAAAACTCATAATGGAACACTACTATCAGTTCAAATTTATGTTGATGACATCATTTTTGGTTCCACTAATAAGATACTGTGTATAGAGTTTGCCAACGTTATGCAGGATGAGTTTGAAATGAGCAGGATGGGAGAATTATCTTTCTTTCTCGGATTATAAATTGTCATGACCTGATCACAATATATTGGGTCCAGTCGGATCATGTCCAGCATGCACCGTTGTGAGACGGCGACAGTAAGTTGTATCAAGCAGTAGTAACACAAGCAGATAATTCTAAAATGCGAGAATAAAAAAACATTTATTTGAACTTTGAAATTAAAGCTAAATGTCTAGATGAAACAAACACACAAGCAAGTAAACATTTAGTTATTACAACTGTTCTTTATTACAACTAGAAAACAGGAAAGCTAAGCAACGAGCACAACTAGAAATCCTGGGCTCCCTGGTCAGGTTCGACTACCTCTTCAGAACTCGGATCGGGTCCGTAGTAGGAACTAAAGGCAAGCTCTTCTTCTTCGCAATCACCTAAAATATTGGTCTCCAGTCAGGAGGGGAGCAAGAACATATATCCATATCCAGCACTCTAAATAATAATAAATGATGCAAGGGCAGTTTAAAAACATTATTATATTTTTCTAAATAATAATAAAGAAAACAACATGGCAATAAAATCTCAAAATCTACAATGATGCAATCTACAATGATTCAATAGTGATTTGAGCGTATAGCAGATCTGTGACCGGCTGGTAGATTCAATGTGTATACTAATATTTTGGCCAAATGCTAGTATACGATACGGCTCAACCCCTGTGCAATAGGGTTTAGCGTGAGAGAGGCAATAATAGTAACATGGCTTTGGTCACAGTTGCTATACTATTTCCCTAATCCATGAGTCAATGAGTCAGAGTCAATCAAGCAATCAATTTGGGGTTCGAGAGGGACCCCGTGAATCAGTATCGATACAATATACATAGTCCTACCGAATGCGATGCATTTAATTATTAATTAAAATGCAAACATGAATAGTATGATACTTGCCTTGGTGTTTCCGGTGGTGTAAGTGACGACATGGAAAAATCAGGCCAAATCCCGGAACTGAACCCTACATTAACGAAACATGACTTAGTTACCAATCTAAGGTTGCTTGATATGATAAACGTCTAGGCTCTAAGCTCTAAATCACCGATAATTACAATAAAGCAATCGTTTAATTATAAAGTATTTTAGAGAGCTCTAAGTGAGTAATATAAAATACGATTTTAGTAATAAAATAGTAAAATTTATTATTTCTTTGAATAAAGTTATCAATACTCTAATTAATAACAAATTCGTGACAACATAGTAGATATTTTGATTATGAAGATAATTTATGTAAAAATACTCTTTTACTAATTTTTAGCAAAATATACATAATTAGCTACTACTAAATAAACAAACTTTTAATTAATTAATTAATTATTTAGTAACTTGTAAATTACTTTTTTAATTAAAATAAACAAATAATAAATATATTTTTATTTTATAGATAGAACTTATACAAATATTTTTTGGTAATGAAATCTATTTTGGAAATTAAATAACATTTTATCTACGTAAAACCATAACATATTTAATAAGTCTAGAATAACATGATCAGAACTATGACCATTTACTAATATAACGTTAAATTATTACATAAATTAGGAATAGTATTTTTAATAGATATTTTTAAATATAAAGAAAAACCATTTAATAGTTATAATACTACGAGAATCATTAATAATACCTAGTATTTTAAAACATATTTAAGGTAGTAATTAAACCGTCTAAAATCTTATTTTAATAAGACTAAAGCTAACTAAATCTTTTAGCGAGTTTATTACAAAAAGTATTTTGTATTAATAATTAATGAGAAACATTTTAATTATGCGAATAATTAAATGATTTATTATGGAAATATAACTAACATTTATTTCCTAAAAATATTAATTGTACTAATGAATCTAATTCTGCCTATAATTTATTAACGAAATAATCAATCTTTTGTTAATAAAATATAATATTTATTCTGAATAATTATATACATAAACCGACGATTATAACGGCATCAATATTATTATTAGTACTAATAATCTAACTATTACGCATCAAATGATTTAATTAATCTTATTAACAAACACATACACAATTTAGGAAACTATCCCGGAATTGACAGAACATCATTCTGTCAATTCTGGTAGGAGAGAAAGTTGGGTTTCACTACTGGAATTAAAACAGAAGTCCAGAAGGTCTACCAGAAGTCCGACGAAGGAGAACCGAAGGGTGGCTTCGGTCTCAGTATCGCGCAAAGCGAGGGAACTCGGCACACACGAACGGGGTGCACGCGAGCGGGATCGAACCGCGCACGGGCGGCACGCAAATACGCGGGAAGCGCACGAACGGCACGCGAGGGCCGTGCGGCAACGCTGGGGGACGCCGCACGGGGGCGCTGGCTGCCGGGGGACGCACGCGGGAGGCCGGTCGGACGGTCAGGCGGCACGTCGGAAACGCCTTAGGGGTTTAGTTAAATGGGTTTGGGTTAAAATAGTAATTTGGGAGAGTAGTAGTATGTTGAAATGTTCGAGGCGTCGCGGGGAGCGCCGGGGTGCGATCGGATTTGGGATAGTAGTATGGAGGAAGTTGGGGTGGAGTTTGTGAAGGTAGAGAGGGGAGAGTCTCTATGGAGTTTCTGAGAGTTTGTACGAGGGAGAGAAGATGATAGATCCGGGAGTGAGGGTTCGTGCGGGGTAGTCGGGTGGTTGGGGTAGTGGGGTTGAGCGTGTAGGGGTTTAGTTAACTGGGTTTGGGTTAAAGGGTTTGGGTTGAAGGGTCTGGACAAGAACACCATCCAATAATTATTATTAAAAAAATCAAAATCTAATTTTCAACTAATAAAATAATAATTATTATAATAATAAACTAAAATAGGAAATAAAAGCCAAATGATTATATTTCTTTTGCAAATCGCCATCTAATTAACCTATTTAGAATCAGGGTTTTACACAAATCAAGCAAAGAGCCAAAGACCTCAAGGCACGTTCATCAATCAAGCCTAATACACTAAGGATCTTCTTAAGTGCTTTGAACTAGACTTCTCCAAATCAATGAGAACTCCTATGGCCACAACAACTAAGCTTGACCAAGATGACAATGGTGTATCGGTCGACATTCGTAAGTATCGAGGTATGATCGGTAGCCTACTTTAACTGCTAGTCGTCCCGACATCATATTTAGTGTTTGCTTATGTCCACGATACCAAGCAAATCCCAAATAATCACAATTCTGTACCGTCAAGTGCATTTTTTTGTATCTCAAATGCACCATTAATATGGAACTTTGGTATCTAAAATCATCATCCTTTGAGCTTATCGGCTACTCAGGTGCAGATTTTTTTGGATGTAAGCTTGACCGAAAAAAGCACTAGCGGCACATGCCAATTCCTTGGAAAATTCTTGGTTTCATGGTTTAGTAAGAAACAAAACTCGGTTGCCCTTTCCACAACTGAGACCGGATACATTGCGGCTGGATTTTGTTGTGCACAAATTCTTTGGATGACACACACTAATAGACTATGGTATTTCTTCAAATAGCATTTCTATCGAATGTGACAATACTAGCACTATTAATCTTACTAAAAATTTGATTTGTCACTCACGCACGAAACACATTAAGATTTGACATCATTTCTTGCGTGATCATAACTAAAAGAAGATATCCATCTTGAATTTACTGACACTGAACATCAACTTGTTGACATCTTTAATAAGCCTCTTGCCGAAAATTGATTTTCCTTCATTTGTCGAAAAATTGGCCTTACTGGAAAAATCTTTTAAAACCCTTTCAAACGGATAATTCGACGAAAAATCTGGCAGATTTCTGCGAAAAACCGTTAACTTTTCCGATTCGCTTTACAGTAGGCAGATACCACTTTTTCCAAACGATTTGTTCTTTATTTTAAAACTTTTCAAATTCCGAATTATTCGTCGGATCTCCACGGATTTCAGTCGGATGATCCGACTGACACATTCTGTCACAGATTTGAACGAATCTGACGTTCCCTCTTCCCCAAAATCCTGTCCTCTTCCCCATACACTGCTGCACTCTTCCCGAAACCCCCAACCCCTCACATCCCCTCCCATTAAAACCCACCTACCTCCTTAATTACCCCCTCCTTCCCTCTTTAAAAATGCCCACCCTTCCTCCACCTTCTCTATCTCTCCACTCTTCTACACCCAAACTGGTCATCCGCTCCAATCCGGTCGACGATCCGCACGACCACCATGTCTCACAAACGTTCCTGCCATGGCGCCTCCTCTTTCTCGTCCCAAGCTCCTCCTCCCACATCCATGTTCCTCCCCACCGCCACTGCCCACGGCCACAATTCGGCCATCTTCCGTTCGGCCCAACAATCCCGCGATTGGTTCACTATCTCCAGCAAACTTTCGATTTGCATCGGCAAGCCAATTTCCTTTATTTCCCAAACCATCGAAAAATCTTCGACGAAGCCGGTTACATGGATCTGCTAGAGAGGCAGGTCGATATCTATCCCGCCGCCAGCTAGATGTTCTATTGCAACCTGGTTGCAAGCGGCGATGGTCCAAAGTTAGAGACTAGAGTGGACGGGGTCAAGTTTACCGTCACCGCTGCTTCCCTTGCCAACATTCTTGGCATCCTGGAGCGTCCCAACCTTCGTTCCTTTCCCTGCATGATTGACTCCATCAAGCTCTCCTCAAG
Source organism: Iris pallida (assembly GCA_029216955.1). Classification (NCBI taxonomy): domain Eukaryota; kingdom Viridiplantae; phylum Streptophyta; class Magnoliopsida; order Asparagales; family Iridaceae; genus Iris; species Iris pallida. Next base: position 15,477 of record JANAVB010009954.1, read on the forward strand.
CTACACCTTTGAGGAATTCATTTTCTGTATCTACAATCATCCCTCCTCTCTGAAGCCTGATGACAAGGACTTGAGTCCTTTCTACCATGATCTCTACCGCATCCTCTGCCACTCCATCACCCCCAAGCCTGGCAATATAGACAAACCTCACCACTGAGAAACTCATTGCCATATACTATCTCTTCGCCCGCCAACCATTCTCCCTCGTCAAGATGATTGTATACTCGATAATCCGGATCCAAATAGGCCAACCATCGGTCTCTCCTCTTTGGCATGTACATCACCATGATTTTAGAAGCAAACGGGTCGATCTCACCAACTATCCGAAGGATAAGAAGTCAACTCTTCTTGCCAAATCGAAGCCACAACCCCTCCACTCCTCATCTCGACCCTCAGCTTCCCAACCACCTGCTGCTGGCACTTCTTCTACTCCTCCGGCTCCGACACCTCTATCTCCGGAGATTCGCGGGTACATTGATCAACGCTTCGACTCTCTCACCATCTCCACCTCGGAGCGCATCCAGGATGCCGAGGACTGGGAACCCTGATTCATCCTGGCTTCATGGATCAGGCATTTTATATTCAGCGCTACTTTCTGGAGAACAATGCTCTTGTCGACCCTGCTGTGCCTAACCCTGCTTAACCTTGTCCTCGGTTCACTGAGCAAAATGTCTATGGGTTCATGTATCCTGACAGCATTAACCCATATGGCTATTTTACTCCTGCTCCGGGGGTTGATGAGGATCCCACTGATGACATTGATCCTGCAGCTGCTCCTGATAGTTGATGATCCCAAGTGTTAGGAGGTGGTGTGGTGGAGTCCATTAGTTGTTTGTTTTGTGTATGCAGTCCTTCGTGGACTTTTAGTAGTTATGATTGTTGTCTTGTGCAGTCCTTCGGGGACTAGTCTTAGAAGTTTTTTTTTCCCAGTCTGTCTTGTGTAGTCCTTTGGGGACTGGTTATCCTATTGTCATGAGTACTGTGGTCTATGTTCCCCTCCTGTCCAGCATAGACTCTATGTTTCCAAAAAGTTTCAATTATGAATGTTGTCTTTCATGGTCACTCTATCTTTATTATTGCTTTCATTTTGAATAAATGTCAAACGGTGAGGGGGAGATATCCATTTACGGGGAGCTCTCTCTTAAAAACAGTATTTTTGTCAATTATTAAAATGGGAGAGATTGTTGGCACATTGATTTTGATATTGCATTCACGATTAACGTCTCTACTGTTTTAGATTCATTTATTCCTCATGATTCAAAGGAAAGCCTCTATCAATGAAAGATATCTGCATCTATCACCTAGTGCTCAGACTCATCTTGGATCACAATCAAAGAATACTGAAGCTTCACAAGACAAAGATCTAGCTTCATACCTCCAAGAGTCTGTAATACATAGGCAATAAATGTAAGCACTTCTGTATGGATGATAAAACAAAAGGTTCAAAGATAAACAAATAAGAATCTATGAAGAAATGGATCATCCATCGGATGACCGCGGACTTCCGCCGGATAATCCGAATTGTTCCAACAAGTATTTTGTGGGGACATTCGGATCATCCTACGGATCAGCGCAGATATCCGCCGGATAATCCATTTTGGAACAACAAATATTTTTTGAGGACATCCGGGTGATCCATCGAACTTCCGCGGATCACCGTCGGATAATCCGCTAATGCTTAACTGGCTATTTGAAATTCAAATCCAACGGTCTAAAAGCACTCTAGAGGGGGGAGGGTGAATAGGTTAAACTAACAAAGCAAGCACTAAACGATTGTTAATAGGCAATTTAAAATTAAGAGTGCAAGAGAAGAAGTAACAACAATACCGTAACCCGATGTATCCTGGCACCCTTCCGAGGGGAACTCCAGTCCCGAAACTCTTTCCGGCTTTAATCCACTATTATGCAAATAGTACAACGTGAGTTTTCATCCGAAGGCTCACCAACTTCTTACACAAGAGCTTTTATCCGAAGGCCTCTCCGACTTCAAACCGAGAGCTTTTATCCGAAGACTCTCCAACTTAGAGCTTTTATCCGATGACTCTCCAACTTCAACCTTTTCACAAGAAGGTTTTTGATCTTCTTACAACAAGAAGAATATCTCTCTTTTACAACTCAATAACTCTAACACAATTTGTGGATGACAAATGAAAGCTTTGTAGAGTTGTTTGTGGATATGCTTTGGTGGTTTAAAAAATTTTAGGCTCAAAGCATCAACCTTGAATGAAGGGGTTCAATGCAACTTTCAGCAGGCGAGCGAAATATTTCAGCAGGCGAGCGAAAAATGTCAAATTTCAACAGGCGAGCGAAAAAAATTGTCCAATTCCCAGGTTCAATGCAACTTTAAGCATTGGAAAGAATTTAATGCAACTTTCAGCAGGCGATGCGAAAAATTTGTCAAATTTTCGCGGATGTCCGCCGGATCATCCGCCTGCACAGTCCAACGGCTAAAAATATAGCCGTTAAGATCAATCTTCGACAAAATCCGACCATTGTAATATAAACGGTAACAGGACGGAAAATTCGTCAAAATTTTGCGATTTTCTATCGGATAATCCGAATGATCACAGAAGGTATTCTGTGGATCTATTCAGATCTTTCGTCGGATTTTTGTAGAGATCCGTCGGATCTTCCGTCAGGATGTCCGAAAATTGTCCTGGGTTATTTTCTACCCTAGCTTTCAATTTTCCCATCCATTTTTTTTATTTACAATTATTTCTAAGACTCATTACAGACTCCAGATATACTTAAGCAGGTGCAGGCTTCTAATGAGTCTTGAAATAATGATGGCATGACTTGGCTTCTTCCTTTGATAGATGATGGCATTTTTTCTTGATGGCGGCTGTCCGAAAATACCCAGTTTATGAAAACTGAATACCTTTCGGGGGCTTCGCCCCCGAACCCCCGAGTGCGTGGCTCCGGAGATGTCAGATGGTTCAGAAAAATCTTGTGGGATGCCTTCGTCTTTGGCACATCATGATTTCTTTATTGCATATGTCATGTTGACCTTGCTTATTGCTTTTCTACAAATACATGTTAGACGAACAAAGCAATATACATAATAGCAAGTATGATAATTTAATTCACATTGGGACAATGCTAAGTTAAGTACCAATACTATAGTGATAGCATAAATATTAGTGATATCATAATGTTAAACTTTAAGATAGAAGCTCATATCGCTAATATGTAAAACAATAAGCATATATCACCAAAAGGTATAAGTATAGGTAGAAATACTATAGTGATGGTATGAGGATTAGTGATAATGAAATGCTAAACTTAATCGATTAACCATATTCAAAAACATGATATAATCATTAGGCCAACACGGTCACTATCAAGAGCATTTAATGCATCCAACGGCTAGTTTTCTAGTCGTTACTATTTGGATGGATAATCCTTCGGACATTCGCGGACAACCGTCCCGCCCGGCTGTAGTAAATGCTCACTTGTCTTGGATTTGTATAAATAGACTTCCCCATTCTTCATAAATGCTTATCCACATGAGCCTTAAATTTCTCATCTACCAAAGAGCTCCACCATTATTTTACAGAGTTTTAAGTTGTCATCCATTAAAGTGTTAAAATATTCAAAAGTTGTAACTTAGATCTTCCAAGTGTTCAAGAAGATCGAAACCTTTTTCTCTCAAGTTTGAAGTTAACGAGCCTTCGGAGGAAAACTCGTGTTTGAAGTTGACGAGCTTCGGAGGAAAACTCATAAGTAAGAAGTTGACGAGTTTTCGGATCAAAGCTCGTATTGTAACTATTTACTCAAATAGTGGACTAAAGCAGAAGAGTTCCGGAACTAGAGTGCCCCTTGGAAGGATACCAGGATACATCGAGTGTTTGATTCTCTTCTTTAAATTGCTTTTTAATTTGCTCATTATTGTTGGTAATTATTTTATTACCCTTTTCGCCTCTCCCCCCCCAAGGGTTCTACAAATGTACATTTCTTCAACTCATACACAATTTGTATATGTAACTTAAGGGGATCCCAGTGCCACAAGACACCCCCTAATGTAGCGTCTGGGAAGGGAATATGTAAAATATCTATATTTAAATTTTCATTTACTGATAATATCCATATCGCATTTGTGTCTTCTTCAACTGTATTCCTGATCATAACACTAGTCAGATTGTAAATTTAGGAAAGAGCAAATGACTAACTTTATAGTTTCATTGGGAGAGGAGCATCTTTCAGATGCTTTATATATTGAAAAACAATCGAGTCTTATAATTGCTCACTAAGTAATTGTTGCAAAAGCTCACTGAGAATATGTGTCTTGCTAGCCTAGGAAAACAAATTATACTTGTACCTCAAGTCCATTTAAATCATCAAACTGAGAATTAATATGAAATGTGTTATCCTTATCTCTTGTAAATCCTAACATACATCTTAGATGGCCCGAGTCCTGACCTATATATCCACCTCTTGTAATTGTGGAAATCACAGTAATCCATGGATTTTGCGACAGAGATAACTAAATAGCATATGCCTTTATTGTCGTAAAAGTGGAAGCTCCTTTGAAGAAGGGGAAAGAGTACTAAGGAAAAGATATTTGTCAGAGAATTAGCTGTTTCTCAATGATTCTATCTGCCCATCCAACTACTGCACTCCTTGCTTCCTGTAATGCAGACTTGTTATAAGTCCAAACATGAGATGGTAACTAATTCTGGCATAATCACAGAAACAGAGAATTATTCCCAGTGGCTTTGACGTGATTTTGCCAACATAAATCATATGGCAGAATGCACATCAAGAAGTTGGAGGTGTTCTTGAAGATACTAATAGGCAAACAGCATAGAGAAGCTCTAGAATCCCTTGGTCTAGTTTCATGAATATAAAGTATCGAAAGTCTTCCGTATGATTATTCCCATGTAATAGTGGTCCTGGATTGCGGGGATTATTCTAGTTTTATTGATATGGTCAAGGACCACTGTTAAAGTGTAATTGTTAATAAGGACGACGCATATTTGGTCCGCAACTTGGGGCATGTTTTAGTTTATCATTTGATATCTAGGTGTATACCAGAGAATAATTGGTTACTAATGACAATCATTATGAGTTTCAGACAACTCTGCCAGACACAAACATATAAAAACATGAAAATGACGAACACGACACTACACAGTTTGCAGTATCGGCCGATACCGTACGATTTGACATGTCCCGATCCGATACAAATATTGACCAATACCGACATTGTGAAACCCATATTTCTGTGAATATTTAATATTAATGTTTTAGTAGTATTATTAGTTTATTATTATTATTATTATTATTATTTTATTATTATTATTATATATTTTTGGGTGCAAATTATTTCAAAATTAACAACATGGCTTTTTGAGTTGAACCCAGACCCGAGTCCGAACCCAGACCCAGGCCTAAGCCAAACCCAATCCTTTTCCCTCTTTTTAATTCTGATTTGACTTGGTTTAATTATTATAAAAAAAAATGTTTAGCTGGTCCCGTAGGACCAGCAACTCACACACACACGAATTGGCCAACCCCCGTTCCCCTTTTCTCTCCCCTCAACTTCTCTGGACCACACACGAGCACCCCACTCTCTTTAATAACTCCTTTTTCACCCCCACTCCTCTCATTCACAGAGAAGCAAACTCCTTCCTTTCTCACAGAAGGATTAGCAAAGCTCTCTCTTCCTCACATCAGAGAACTCTCCCATCTCACCCTCACCAAACCCTCACCCTCACTCCCCAACTCTCCCGTCCCCTTGCCCGCGCTCTCTTCCCGAAGTTCCCCGACGACCGCGCCTCCCGCCGACGCATGCGCCACCCGTGTCAGCCCCTGACGCGCCCTAGCCGCAGCCCCGCCGAGCTTCCTTCGGCGAACCCCCGTTCCCCCGCGCCAGTCCCCGTCGGCGCTCCCCAGCAACCCGCGCGGCCCCCTCCGGGTCAGAACCCGCCGGCGCCCCACCGACAGCCCCCTGTCGCGGTGAACCCCGCACCCGTCCCCCTTGTGCGGCCAACCTCGCCGCCCCGGCAGCCCCTGTCGTCGCTGCCCTTCGTCGCACGTCCCCGTGCGGCTCCTCTTTGGCCGCGACCCCTGGCCGTGCCCTAGCTTTTGTATTTTTCCAGCATTCTTCGACGACGCTGCTGTTCCAGCGCTGTTTCGGGATACGTTCGCTGTTCGGAGCTCATTTTCTTTCTATTATTCATCTGAGAGCTCTAGCCGAGCAATCCGAGGTATAACCCCCCCCCCCCCGCTCATTTTTGTTTAGTCGATGATGAAAAATGGTCCCCGATTCCCTTTGGGAATTCGGTTTTAGCGACGTCGTAATTTTTCGGGACTTTCGGAAAGGTCCTGTGAATTATTTTGAATTCCGGAATATTTCGGGAATTGATTTTTGGTATGTTTTAGCTTTCCGATTTTTCGGTAGCGTTCTGTGATTTGTGGAATTGGAATCGGACTTCCGAAATTATTTGGGTCGTCCCGATTATTCTGTGGATTGGTTGTGGATTTTATATATATAAAAATTCGGATTTTTCCCTGGTTTGGGATTTGCAGGAAAATTATCGGCACAATTCCCAGTTTTTGGGTTGACCAAAAACAGAGGAGATGCTGCCGGATTTTTCCGTAAATTCTAGAATATTTTAAAAATGAATTTAAAATGGATTTCGGAATTTTTTTAATATTTGGTTTTGGGCGACGACCGTATCGGTCAATGGGCCCCGGCTAAGTGCAAACGAAACCGGCTTCGCCCTAGTTGAAGATTGGACCATATCTGAGACTCTATAAATAATTATTCTATCTTTATTTTCTATCATTTAATTTTATTCATATTTAATTCATTTAAAGTTTAGGACTAACGGCAGTTTTGTCTTATTTCAATTTATGTAAATAAATTGTAATGGCATAAGCCCAGCTGGCTGTGGTCTGTAACTGTAATTGGTAGCGTAGATTTTAGTTATTTCTGGTTTTGCGAGTTTTTGTATTAAACGAGTAAAATAAATAAAAAGTATTTTCGTATAAAAATAATTAAGATCTTCTCACCTAAAATTGACAAGTTTTTATTTAATTAAAAATCATGTCTCACTAAATAAGAGAATTAGCTTTATATTTATGAACTATGAAAATACCAAGTTTTAATAATTAATCTGGTATCGACGAAGTTTTCCGAATTCAAAAGTTTAAAACGATCCTTTTCCTTGTATTAAATCAACGCACAAATAATCGTGTTTTCGTGTTTTGTTAAATAAAGACTAAAATGGACTAGGACACAACTAGAGATTGCAACTAGTATAGTAACATTGGCGACTTTGGTTCTGAGACAAGTTTCCCGAATGTAGGATTTCAAGGAAGAACCTGATTTCCCATCCTGACGTATCGACCCGTCCAGTCCAATCAACCTGAGGCAAGTACATTTCGTGTTAGTTTACAATTATTTAGTAATCGTTTTATTGCAAGTTTAAACCACGATGCAACATGAGCACTGACTGTAACTACTGTAACTATTGGGGACTGGGGAATAGTATAATAGTATGACCATATGTAACTTTACTGTAACAAATCCCATATCCTTTACTGTAACAAACCCAAGCCGGTCATATTTCATTATCTATTCACATCACAGAACTGTAATGTTTTAAAACTGTAACTGCTTAAATGATTGATTTCAAACTGTTTAAAAGTGCATAATTCTATTATTATTTAATTGTCAAATTAGCATGAATTATACTTTGCTCCCTCCTGACTGGAGACCCAACATTTTAGGTATCACTGATGATGCTTTATTCCGCGGTATTTTCCCGAGATCCCAACTAGAGGACGATGATCTCAAGACTGATGAGCTGGTTGCCTAGATGTTCTTCTTCTTTTATAAATCATGATGTTTGAGGAAAACAGTGTATTTCAGATGTATCTTTCATTTTATTGTAAAAAGTTTTTAAATTCGAATAATAAATTTGTGGCAATTATTGTTGTTGATATTACCTGCATGAGTGATACAGCTTACTGCCGTCGTCTCAACAACGGTACAGGCTGGGCATGATCCGATTCGACCCAAGAAATTGGGACCGGGTCGTGACATGTTTTTAGTGGTGGCCCATGCAGGTCGTACAACAACTTAGGAAAATATTTAGAAACAATTAGAACACTAGAACATCAATTTGTCACAACTAGGACTGAAATATATTATAAATAAATATTTTTGTTTGATTATAGACTGGTAGGATACCTTGCTTATGTTTGCATCCTAAACCATCCAGAGAATGGCCATTGACTAGACCAATCCTGCTGGCGATGAGGTGTCATCTCCGGATCATAACCCTCTCCTCAACCAAGTCCAGGGTTTATTCCCTCGCAGCTGATTGACCGTCCCCATAATGCATCCAGTGAAGTTTTCACTACACTGGCGATTCCTACCTCTTCTCAAACTGAGTTGCATTTCCTTGGGGAAGTACCCATTCCTGTTGCTCCACCAGTACCAGCAAACACCTCCCAAATGGTTGCCCTATTTCAAGTAATCATGGAGTCCCAGAAAGCTCAAGATGAAGCCCAGCATGTAATGCCTGTGGTTTATTATGTATTTCTGGAATACGTGTACGTATTTATTCTTGTATTGCATGATTCCTTGTTTAGTTTTCTTCATGGCTTGGCTTGGTTTATTCTTGGCCCGGGTTGGCTTGGTTCGGTTGGGATTATTTTGGTTCATCATGAACCATGGATGAACCCCCTACCTACCACCACCTTTGATATTTATTGCCATTTCCTCTTTCTCTCTTCATTACTCATCTTCTTCTTCCCATTACTTCCTTACCTACCAAAGAGAGGGAGAGAGAGAGGTCTAGGCAAGTGCAATTTGCTTCCACAAGAGAGCTCATTTTATTGTTCCATTAGCTTCTCCTCATTTTCTAAGACACATTAGAACTTGTCATTTTCCATTTTGAGGCTTTAATTTTTGTAGATCTAGAAATTAGTTATTTTCGATTTTGGTGGTTTTGATCTATCAAACTTCTTTGTTTTCAAGTTTTAATGGTTCCATGTTGTAGAGAATTTTATTCTACCCAATTTTGACCTTTGAAAAGTTGGATTTGGACTTATTTTGACCAAGTTATGGACTTTTGAAGCTTTGGGTTCAACCCATGGAGTTCTTGCTGATTTGGAAGACAGTGAGCAGTGCACGAGCTTTTTAGCTTGTGCCACTGAGCTGCACGCGCTCTTTAGCGCAGCGCAGTCGACCCCATACGCTGCCTTTTGGGAGCGTATGACTCGCATACGCTCGCTTGCTTGACAAGGAGTCGTATGGAGTACATACGCTGCCTTTTGGGAGCGTATGACTCGCATACGCTCGCTTGCTTGACAAGGAGTCGTATGGAGTACATACGCTACCTTTTGGAGGCGTATGACTCGCATACGCTCGCTTGCTTGAGGAGTCGTATTGAGTACATACGCTGCCCTTTGGAAGCGTATGACTTGCGTACGCTGACTTGAGCGTAGCCTGACTTGAGCGTAGCTTGACCTGAGCGTACG
>JANAVB010009955.1:0-20131 GCA_029216955.1 Iris pallida
GAAATTTTTACCAGGTAAGTGTTATCAGTTTTCATTTCTGGGCACGACTGTGTGTTGCTTGTCTCAAACCTCGACTCAGGATGAGTAACAGGTAAATCGGGCAGCTGATTCATGTCCCACAAAGGATGACGTACAGGGGAAGAGGATGAAATGTGCCCCATTGGTAACACACTGCCAACGACAGAGTGATCTGGACTATGAAAGAGAGGATAATTTTATAATATGGATTTCTTATCATCAAATTGAGAGGGCAATAGAGGAGAATCATCCATGCATGTTGAGGAGTTCAATGCTGTTGACTTGGGTGATTTCTGATACCTAGGTTATTCACAGAATTATCAACCAAAGCAGCTTTCTTGGGGGGTGGAACTAAGGAGCTGAGAGAGGAGGTATATCTTGAACCAAAGGCTCTGCATTTATGATGGGCCCAGATGTTTCTTTCTGTGATCTTGGTACAGTATTTGTGCAATTAGTCCTCCCTTTCACACACACCAGAGGTAAAATAATCTTCCAACCTGAAAAAGGACAGCCACTTTGAACTATATTGCAAATGAATGCATCACTATATGTTAAAAGCAGATATATCAATATCCAATAATCCTAAAAGAACGAAAGTATGCAGAGCTTAATATAATTGTTGCAACTATCAGAAAAGATTCACTCTTACGTTGGGAGTTCATAGGTAGCTTATTTGAAGGATAGATACGAAGTTCGACCCCATCAATGTTTCCTCTAAGAGCTAGATCATTTTTAAGCACATCTTCCAACAGCTTACTATAACTCCTTTCATAACTGTAAAGAGACCAACATAGCAGAAGGTAGGTCCATGCATCTGAAGTGTCACCATAAAATTAACATATAGACGTTCACAATAGATTATTAAAAGAACATAGGAACCTCTTAACATCTGTAGCGAATAAAAAGAGGGTAATATTTTCTTCTTTGGGGCTGGATCCTTAAAACTGCCATGGCCATGTGCCAATGCGAGAAACTTCCTCCAACAGGACTGTAGAAGGGAACTTCATTACTAAAACACGAACTCTAGGTGATGCACAACTTGATAGGTGATAGAGCTGTAACCCATCAAAGAGTTCAGGATCTCTTCTAATGGTCAGCACCTCAATACTACCTCTGCAAAGAAAAGAAGGGAGACTGATAAATTGGTGTCCATTGTGAGAAATAGATTCAAGCTTGAGGTACAGTTAAAATGAAAAATCTTTAAAGAAGAATTATCATACTGCCATATAAAATCAAGTTCTGGAACTGCTGAAGTTCTAAAAGGATTTGAAAATATCGAAGCCTGATCAGGCAATATATGCAACACATGCTTCACATTCAACTCATCAGAAACAGCAATATTAGCATTTAAGTCATCAAGCAGGGGAGTTGTTGAAACTTCAGCTGGTTGGATGGCTTGCCGTCCTAAATCCGTGGAATTCTCTGTTTTGCTAGGATTAGCATCAGAGCTTCTCAGGTCTCTTTACAAACGGTTGGAGCATCACAATTCAGATTTGCAGTAGAAACTGAAAACTCCTCTGGTTCATCTGGTTGACCATTAATCTTCTGTATCCTACTCTTACGTCCACTGCATCTTTCCACTTGTTTCCTTTTTATTACCTTGGACTTAAGAGCAGATAATTTAAGCTTGTCAATCGGGCATAATTGTGTTGCATGTCCTGTTCCATTACATCTTAGACAACGCAATACACGATTCCCATTCGAAACTACCTTCCTTGAACTGCTGAAAGTGTTATGGGCCTTGGCTTTGTCATCACGATGAGCAGATTCAGAGACTGAAGTGTGTCATGTTGTGGAACTGCCTCTGTGTTACTGCACAATTTATCAACAGCACTGAAATTTCCACAAGCACCTTTCTTGGGATGTTGTCATGCTCTTTGTTCCTCAGCACTTCCTTTAGCACTAAAACATGGACCTCCAGAACTCTTGGACGAATATGTCAGATGTTTTTTGGCTTCATTACCCCCTAACAGATCACCAGTCAAAATGAGGAGCATTTATACTTCTTAAACTTGCGTCAGAAAAGAAGAAGACAATATTTGAAAGCCTATTATGAGCAAAAACTGTACCTGATCTAATAGGAAATGCCTGACCCTTTATTGATGCTAATGATATTTGAATCAGAAGCAATCTTCAGCTTTTTGTCATTTTTTCCAATCTTCAAATCCAACTTGGGAACAGTGATGCTAGTTCCTCCGGCCCTTAATAGTGATTTGCCAGGTGGCTCTTTTCCATCACATTCCTCTCTTTACTTGTTTTGAGCCTCTAGGGTCGTCGATTCGGGATTGATTGATGAACTGACTTTTGCTTGCAGACTCTGTACTTGAACGAAAGCTTTCACTTTTGAATGATGTTGATTTAGACGTTGATCTGGAAAATGCCTCTTTCTTGGGTCCAGAAGCTGATTGTCTTGTCACATTTGTCCTAATAGGCACATTTTCGATCAGCTTTATGCTTTTTGGTTTTGCACTGAAGCTGTTGGAAGAAATTGACCATGTAAGAAGCCCTGTAAAAGCATTAAAACTTCAAAACGAATGAGATTATAAAGACAAAAATGAACTCACGTGCACTAATTCTTAAGAACATACCGACAGGTCGCTTAAGTATCCCTTGAACATTTGTTGAGCTAGAACCCAACAACGATTGTGAGCGAGAAAAGGCTAGAGAACCATTAGACGACTGACCTCCATATGATGACAGCATGTTTCCTATCCTTGCCTTTCCAGTATCCTTGAATGAGCTCTCACGCAACAAGGCAATCTTTTTCCTTGGACTACCAATTTCAACACTAGTCTCGGCATTTTCTTTTCCTGGTTGTGGAGATGACATCCTGACTGTGTGCATGTCTTTTAAACGAGGGTTGACGAGTTTGCAGTCTTTTAGGAGTTCCTCTTAAATCTGGAACTATTACTTTTTTGTCCATCTTAGGAGGAAGCTTACAACTAGAAGTTCCTAACGAATTATGACTGGCCTCCTTCACGGATGATTGTTTCGATGTTCCAGATACTGTTTATTTGTTTTTCTGTGTCCCTTTTTATATTGCATTCTTTTAATGTTCCCAAAACTGTTTCAGATTTATCTTTCTTTTTAGTGTCCTTGTGCCTAAGATCTTTGATGTTACTGATGTAGTTTCAGACATTTCCATCTTATTTACAGTTTCCTCCTTGAGCTGACGTTCGTTCCTGTTTTTGGTTTCCTCCTTCAGCCGGCATTCCTCACATAACCAATCACCTTCTGGAACTTTGCGCAACTTCTTTCTCATGCAGTAACTAGTTAATACAAATAGCTGGTTAGCACGAACCTAAAAGGCTAAATTGTAATTCCGGTTCTTACAAACTAATCAAACAAGGTTAAAATGAAAAGGCTTATGTGTGCTCTGCACCATCGCTACGTCTACTGCAAATAGCAAGAAGGTCCTCCCGACCAGCATCACCACAGATATCACAGACTTTTACCTACAATGTAAAGAGAATCACTTTTATACGCTGGATAAAGTCAAATGGCAACATCAGTATTAGTGCTATAAAATATGTTAAGCCAATAATTGTTAGTTGAAGACTATTAGTAAGAAAACAAATGATAAAAGCTTAAGAGCCTAAAGAATAAAGAATATAGATGTAGTAGGAGAAAAAAGATAGTCTATGAAATGGGATTTTAGAACTAGAAAGAAATTTTTAGTTTTTTCATAACTGGCCTCTAAAGCAAGATGGTTAAAGAGAAGTGATATTGGAGTTGTAGAAAACCCTCGATATTGCAATATATAAGACAGCTACAAGAAAAGTGCTTCTTTATGGTTCTCAATTTTGATTGATCAAGAACATGTCCAAAAAGTAACCATATCTCAGGTGAGAATATTGAAACCATAGTTCGCAGTATCGGCCGATACCGATCCGATACTGCCGATACCGATACGGTTTGGCATGTCCCGATCCGATACCGACCGATATTGACGGATACCGACATTGGGGGTCTCTTTTCCGGTCAATTTGGCAAAGAAAATTGAACAAAAAAGACCAGTAAGCAAGGGTGTAAAAGCATAGAAAGGTTATAAAAGCATGTAAAAGAAGAAAACTTATCTATCGTATGTAAATCAATCAGTAAGGGTGACTACTATTTCATTCCATTTCAAAACTAATAAGAAACAACACTGAAAATATTAAAATTATGCCTAAATATATAAAATATATTTTCTAAAATGTTAATAATTATTTGTTTTCGATACCAAAAAAATCTGATACTCCGATCCGAAACCTCCAATACTGCCGATACCGCCGATCCCAATACTTAGAGGAATGGTCCGATACCGATTCTGATACTGATACTTCGAACCTTGATTGAAACAAATGAGGGGTAATACAATAAAGCATGGGATGAGAAAATAATGCATTCAAAGGTAAAGATGGCTTTGATTGAGTATGACAATCATTGGAGATAGTAAGATGAGGGAAATCGTTAGGGACAGTTCATACATGTACAATGTGACCTGTTAAGAGAACTATAGGATCTTAGTTAAAGAAGATGCTTACCTACGACCAGGGGTAGACCATAACATAATGCAATGAAACAGTACGTGAAGAATATGAGAGACAATAATGATCAAGGAGGTGGTTCTTAATTGAACAGTAAAAAAGATTATGACAGTCAATGACTCGACTAGGCTCAACTTCATTAACGAGCAAAACTTGAAAATGGGGTCAGCTCAATACTAGGAGGATCCTATCTTGAACAAAGGAAGCTCAGTACATGAACTCATGAACAAGCTCAACTTGCAGCTTAATTTGTTTTTCTCCTAGACATTCCTACATATATTGCATGGACAATGGTTTGAAGTATATTTGAAAAGAATAGTATGATACCCTCTTTTGGTTGCAAATGCTGATTAAGTTTGGACGATTTACCTGTACAGGATGCTCTTGAACATTAGGACGTTCCACGGCCATCATTAAGGCCATATCAACAAAGCATAAAAGGATGTGGACTATTTTCATAATAATACTACCTGGATGCAGTCCTTACATAGACTTTATTCAATCCTCTTTAACTTAAAACTGTAGGTCAAAAATATTTTAGAGCCTGTTCTACTTCCGAAAGAGAATCTTGATGCATCTTCTGCTTGCACATGTATTAGCTAATTAACCTGAGATTTTTAATATATAAAGGATGTTTTCAACTGTAGGGCGTCCTAAGATATATTAATCATATATTCTTAACCTCCAGAGCACACTAAAAACCTTTGTTGTCAGTATCTTACTATGCACAAATACTATACATGATATGTATATGTAGAGCATACTATGATACAACATGTAAATGATACAAAGGGGTAACTTTCAGCGAATATACTTCCATCTTGGAGCAATAAGATATGTACCAGCAGATAAGGAAGTTATCCGATTAACTTTAATCCCCATGTGTTAAATCCAACTTTTAGGTGCTTTAGAAATTAATGGTTTTATAACTCGACACTATAACAGTAAAACTCGGCCCATATTATTTTTTCAAACCATTTCCAATAACCTCGTCTACCAACCTACTCTACCGCATGACCCTTTGAACGAGCATCTCCTTTCCAACACCCTTCATTGACCTCCAAAGTTCCAATATCTCCAACACCGACATCCAACATCTTAGGTGATAGCATGTAGTATCTCCGGATACTTCGACAACTCAGGCAATAGGTTTTTTACATTCTTTTTGTTGAGAACTAATAAGGGACTTTAGTCCCACATCGGAAGTTGTATTGTGAAGAGGAGGTGTACTATCTATAAGTAGTGGCAGGAGCCCATCAATAAAATCATCTGAGAAATTTTACTCATTTCAACTTAGTATCAGAGCCAGGTTCCCAAAAAAAAAATTTCTCCCTCCCTGACGCCAGGCCCCCCCCCCCAACCCCCCCATCTACTATTCCAGCTCCTCCCCCCCCCCCCCCCCCCCCACGGACCTGTGGTGCAGCGCCCCGGACCACCCCTCCCTCCCTGACGCCAGCCCCCCCACCCCCCGATCTACTATTCCAGCGCCCCCCAACCCGGATCTGCCCCCCCCGGACCTGTTGTGCAGCGCCCCCGGACCTGCCCCCCCCCCCGGAACTGCTGTGTAGCACCCCGGTTTTTTGTTTTTTGCACCTTCTTTAGAAGTGCTTGCAAAAGTTCGTTATTTTCGCACAGCTCCTACTCGGAGTTCTGGAAATATCGATTATGCACGAAGTCACGGTCCAATTGGTTATGCTTGCACTATCTACTCTCGTCATCATGACGCAGTTCTAATTGCTCGTATGTCTGAAGAATTTCTGTGAGGAGGCCCCTTGTTGTTTTCCCCTGGTCTCTATAGTTGATGACATAGACACCCGAGATCAGGACACCC
The DNA here is from genome assembly GCA_029216955.1 of Iris pallida. Classification (NCBI taxonomy): domain Eukaryota; kingdom Viridiplantae; phylum Streptophyta; class Magnoliopsida; order Asparagales; family Iridaceae; genus Iris; species Iris pallida. The sequence continues at coordinate 6,379 of JANAVB010009955.1, forward strand.
AGCAGTTAGCAGACGACGACGAAGACAACGACTAGGGATACAACAAGACCTCCCTACTCACAGTTGAAGACGCCATGGATTCTATCAGTGGTAAACTGACGGCAGAAGAGATGGAGGCCCTGGTTGATGAGATCTTATAAAAGAGATTAACCGAGGTAACCCCACGGGTGACCCATACTGATGTGGATTCGTCACCCTACAAAATAGAAAAGTTGAAAAAGCTGGAGACAAAGTTGGAAGGAACATCCAACTACTTGAAATGGTCGAGGCAGGCGATGCGGATACTAAAGGGACGTGGCTTGGTTGGCTATGTCAATGGCTAAACGAAGGCGCCATCCGATCCCTCCTCAAAGGAGTTTGCTATCTGGGAGATTGTCAACAACGTCGTAGCTGGGTGGTTGACAGCCTCCTTGACCGACCAGGTGTCGAGCAATGTCGAGGCGATGGAGGTTACCGCTCATATATGGCAGACTTTGAAGGATATGTACTCAGGCTCGGGCAACCCTATGCGGGTCTTCCAACTTCAGGATGAACTCGATAGGGTGGCCCAAGACGACCGTACCATCTCTGAGTACGCGGCCCTGTTGAAAAAATACTGGTCTGATCTGGATCACTATGATCCTCTTGGGATGGAAGATGCACAAGTCGAACCGGCATTTGCGAAGTATTTTCAGACGTTCCTGGCTTATATTTCGCGACAGCGAATGATGAAGTTCCTGAAAGGGCTCAGCCCTGTGTTTGAGTAGAGAAGGAATATTCTCCTGTCCCAACCCATGCTTCCAGCCTTGGAGGAAGCTATAGCTGTCATGACACAAGAAGAAGCCCGATTGAAGTTGATGCCCAATAAGGGCTCCTTCCAGGGGGACCAAGCCGCGGTTGAAAAGTCTGCCCTTGCAGCCTTCACTCAGCCTCCATCTGTGAGTGGTGTGTGCCACAACTGTGGTGACTCCGAACATTACATCAAATTTTGTCCAAAACTCCTGCGAAGTCAGTCTAGTGATCACGGACGGGAACATGGAGGACGTCGTGGTGGTAGAGGAGGATATGCTGGTAGAAGGGGAGATTATTTTGGAGGACACAAAGTACATCTGGCAGAGGAAGGGGGAGAAAATCAACTGGCAGAAATAACCCCGCTTGAGCGGGAGTTCCTTGCGAAGTTGCGAGGCACAAAGATGGGTTCGGCCGACAGTCATGTCACTCCTGGGACGTCATCTACCTCGGGGGATCACATCACTTGCTTTGCCCAACCCAGCACAGGTATACCTGCACGTGCTCTTGCATCTGTCCATCAGCCAGGTTAGATTATGGACTCTGGGGCATCTCGCCATGTCACGGGGTCCCGTGGTGAGTTTCAGGACTATACTCACCTACCGTTGCCGGAGAGTATTCAGACTGCTGATGGTACCTCCAGACCTGTAATGGATAAAGGCACTGTCGCATGCACCCCTTCCCTTACTCTCAACAATGTCTTACATGCTCCTTCTTTTCCTGTCAATCTTATATCTATTAGTGCCATTATCCTTGATCTAAACTGTATTGTTTCCTTCGACATTCCTAAGGTAACTATTCAGGAGAAGGGGACAGGACGACGACTAGGGACTGGCACATGGCATAAGGGGCTATAGTACTTAGACAGGACCGGACTGGATAAAGCATTGGCATTTCTAGTAGCAGACGCACAACCGGACGCTTCACGTAGCAGTGTAGAAGACGAATTGCTCCTCCATCACCAACGTGTCCGACATTCTTCCTTTAAAGTTATTAGTCGAATGTATCCGTCCTTATATCAAAGGGCTAATAAAGAGAAGTTATTTTGTAATGCCTGTGAGTTGGGAAAACATACCAGAAGCTCGTATATGAGCTCCGGGAATAGAAGTTCAACTGCATTTGACATAATACATTCGGACGTATGGGCCCTTGTCCTACAACCGGTATTAACGGTTTTCGATGGTTCATCACTTTATTGATTGTTATACTCGCGTGACTTGGGTCTACCTTATGAAGAATAAAAGTGACATCTTTGAGGCATTTTGAGATTTTCATCGTCGGGTAGAAACACAATATGGCACTAAAATTAAGTGCTTACGGTCTGACAATGGGACGGAGTATACTAATAAGAAGGTTGCTGAGTATTCATCCACTCATGGAATACTACACCAAACTTCATGTGCCTATACACCGGCACAAAATGGTATGGCCGAACGGAAGAACAGACACCTGCTGGAGGTCGCACGGACGATGATGCTGGCTATGAATGTCCCAAAACACTTATGGGGACAAGCTATCTTGACGGCCTCTTATCTCATTAACAGAATGCCATCTCAGGTATTGGACTGGAAGACACCGTTGGAAATGTTTACTGGTATAACCACTTACACAGTTCCACCGAAAGTATTTGGGTGTGTGTATTTTGTCCAAGATAATAGGCTGGGAGTTGGTAAACTGGATCCTAGAGCGGTTAAATGTGTCTTTGTCGGGTACACGGCGACTCAAAAGGGATATGCATGTTGGAGCCCGGTTGAGCGAAAACTGTTTGTAAGCATGGACGTTATATTCCAAGAACTGGAACCATACTATGGTTCAGATGAAGGTTCAGCGTTTGGTGACACACCTAACACGGAGGGTGTTAGACGCGAAGGGAAGAGAATAAGCCCAAACGTGGTAGTCGAATCGGTCCCGTGTCCGGTCGTGGAGAACTGGACGAAAGGGGGAGATAGCAATGACTCCGATGAAGAAGATGATACATATGTTACGCAGGGGGAGAAGTCGTGCCCAGTGTCAGTGCCTACTGTACCAAGTCCAGTGCCTACCATACCAAGTCCCTCGTCTACTCCTGCCCCGGCTCTTGAAGATGTTGCCTCCGCACTGAATCACTCTGATTCCGATACGGATCTCTCTGACTCTGATGGTATGTCCTCTCCACCACTTATTGCTCCTTTAAGGAGATCTTCTCGCATCAATGCGGGTAAGGCTCCTCGTCGTTATGATGATTATGAATATGATATTGCCAACTTCTTGTCTTATTCTAACATTTCTCTAAATTATCGAGCCTTCATTGCATCGTTAGACTCTACTTCTTTGCCCAAGTGTTGGCAGGAAGCAAAGAAAAATCCAAGATGGAAAGCTACAATGATGGAAGAACTTGGGACACTAGAGAAAATAAGACATGGGAGCTGGTTCCATTACCCAAAGGGAAGAAAGCTGTGGGATGCAAATGGGTGTACACAGTAAAGGGGACGCCAAAAGGAAAAGTAGAACGGTACAAGGCGAGGTTGGTTGCAAAAGGTACACACAATCATATGGCATTGACTATGATGAGACGTTTGCCCCAGTAGCGAAAATGAGCACGGTAAGAACTCTGGTCTCCTTTGCAGCAAACTATAGGTGGAAGCTATACCAGTTAGATGTAAAAAATGCCTTTCTCCATGGGGACCTGCAAGAAGAAGTATACATGGAACCCCCGCCAGGGTGCTATGCGACAGAATCAGACGGAGGGACGTCGCATGGTAAAGTGTGTAAACTAAAGAAGTCACTATACGGACTCAAGCAATCTCCTCGAGCCTGGTTTGACAGAGTCAGAAAGACTGTTACAGGCATGGGGTACCATCAAACAAATGCAGATCATACGATCTTTCTCCAGCATACAAGAGGCCACATTACTATACTTGCTGTATATGTGAATGATATAATAATCACTGGTGATGATGAAGTCGAGATTACTAAGCTGAAGTCAAAACTCGCGAAGGAGTTTGAGGTGAAGGATTTAGGAGCGATGAGATATTTTCTGGGTATCGAGGTGTGTGACGGCGAATAGGAAATTGTTCTCTCACAGAGAAAATACGCACTAGATCTGCTAAAGGAGACAGGGATGCTGGGATACAAAGCAGCAGTAACTCCAATTGACCAGAAGCGCAAGCTGGGAGCAGAAGCAGGAGAGCCTGTTGATCGTGAAAGGTATCAAAGACTTATAGGAAGATTGATTTATCTGGGGCACACTCGCCTGGATATCTCATTTGCGGTGAGTGTAGTGAGCCGTTACATGCATGATCCAAGAACGGGTCATATGGAAGCAGTGTTTCAGATCTTGAGATATTTGAAAGGGACGCCGGGAAAATGACTATGGTTCAAGAAGAATGGATACATAGAAGTTGAGGGATACTGCGATACAGACTGGACAAGCTGCATAGACGACAGAAGGTCTACCACGGGGTACTGTATTTTTGTAGGAGGAAACCTAGTCTCATGGAGAAGCAAGAAACAGCCAGTGGTAGCACGGTCAACAGCTGAAGCAGAATACAGGGCAATAGCTCTGGGAGTGTCAGAGTTGCTATGGGTAAGAGCACTGCTGACAGAGTTGAAGCTGGACAAGGGAGCACCATTACGTCTTCTGAGCGATAGTCAAGCTACAATAAGTATAGCTAACAATCCAGTTTAGTACGACAGAACGAAGCACATCGAGATCGATCGATTCTTCATCAAGGAGAAGCTGGAACAAGGGATACTGAAGATTGACCATGTTCGCTCAGAAGAACAAGTTGCAGACTGTCTGACTAAGGGTCTTAGTTCATTGAGTCTGTCAAAGCTATGTAACAATATGGGGATGATTAATATCTATCGCCCATCTTGAGGGGGAGTGTTGAGAACTAATAAGGGACTTTAGTCCCACATCGGAAGTTGTATTGTGAAGAGGAGGTGTACTCTCTATAAGTAGTGGCAGGAGCCCATCAATAAAATCATCTGAGAAATTTCACTCATTTCAACTCTTTTCATAATTTTATGTTATGTTTTCTTTTTCTTTTTCTTTTCAATCAAATTGGGTTGTATTTTTGTTGCTTTTTAATCAAATTTGTTCCTTTTGGTTCAGGTCTTCTATGCATTCTATTTTGGGTTGCTTCTTGGACGATTTTTCTATCTTTATTTTCTAGGTTTTAACAAGGTATACATTGTTTAGAAGTTACGAGACAGTGTTAGTGTTAATAATTATTATTGTTCCAATGAAGCCATATCCATGAATTATACCATCATGTAGTACTAATGTTGTATTTTTGTTGCTTTTCAATCAAATTGGGTTGTATTTTTGTTGCTTTTCAATCAAATTTGTTCCTTTTGGTTCAGGTCTTCTATGCATTCTATTTTGGGTTGCTTCTTGGACGATTTTTCTATCTTTATTTTCTAGGTTTTAGCAAGGTATACATTGTTTAGAAGTTACGAGACAGTGTTAGTGTTAATAATTATTATTGTTCCAATGAAGCCATATCCATGAATTATACCATCATGTAGTACTAATGTTGTATTTTTGTTGTCCTTAATTCCACTTCTGACACTCACTTAATGCATGATGCTCCTAATTGTTACTCAAATGTATTAAATTTATCCACACGATTCTGAGTGTATTACTTTTCAATCAAATTTCATGTGGGACAATGTATCTTGCAACAGATGATACACTACCATAAATGATTTGACAATAAAGTGAATCTATACCACAATACCAACATGTTAAAAGACGGCCCCTATGCGTTTTGGATGCCTTAGCTCCTGAGGAACCCACTACCCGCCTTGGAATAGAGGCGACCGCCTCAAGTGCCTTGACCCATCTTGACTTAAATATAACACAATCCAATATATATATTTTTCTTTTTCTTTTTCCTTTTTTTTTTTGGGGGGGGGTGATTTGGAATCTGGCACAAGCCCTAGGAAGCACGAACAATCCAAAAATGTGGGTCGTGTCGGACATATTACGGACACGTACTAGACACTCCCCAGACACTACGCCAAGATAGGTACATTGTCCTAACGCCAATATTGGTACATTGTCCTTACCATTTTGTATCCATGTCCAGACAAATAACTTAAGGTTTTAGATATTATTAATAATTTAACATAGAGATTAAAGAATTTGAAAGGAACAATATCATTTCCTTATGTACCATTCCTTCTCTCAGTGACCCTGTTCTTTTTGTCCTCTAATAAGCCCCAGGGATCTCGACATTGACGATTGACTTCCTGACTTATCTACCTGGTAAGTCTACATGTCTATCCCTCACCCCATTTTTTGCTTTTAATGGATTTTTGTCTCTCCAGTATGATATCTCCATCCTCGGCTCCTCACTTGCAATATTTTAAAATTATTTCATGTTCTTATTTTTTATATTTTCAATTATAATATATTTAATATTGATCCATGGTTAGAAAGATCCATACTAATAGTATCTAATTGTTTCTTTATCTAACACTTCATTCAATTAACGTTGAAAAACATGTTATGCATATGCACAACAAGATTTGCATAGAATTTGAGCCAAACAAACAACACCACAAAGTTCCACGAACATGTCTTGACTTGCATACTACACACCCTAATTTTAGACTTCAAGCTCCTACCTAGCCACCTTGCATAATATGTATCTCTATTTGACAACCTAACCAAAACTTAAAGATAACCAGCTCTTGCAAATTAGATTATGCATAGTCATTATATTCATTCATTCTATTTCACTTTCAGTTGGTGCAATCATTATATTCATTCTTTCTATTTCAATGTCAGTTGTGCAACATAATTGTCCATGGCCCAACAAACAAAAGACAACACCCAACAATACATAAAGATTGGGAAAGAAGCATGAGTAGATAAATCACCATTCGTAAAAGTACAATGATAATTTCGAACGAGAAATATGTCAAATATAGAAGATCTACGAAAATCACTATATAGGCAGACCACAATAAGCCGATGGGCAGCCGCTCCCCTTATGTTTATGTTTTCTTTCTATATAGTCTTCGTTTGTCCTATCCATACATTTTGATTTTCGCTACAAATTTAGGATGCCCAATTGGCAGGTCTCGAGTTCAATGACTTGCTATGTTGCATGAATAAGGTACGGATACAAATACAGACACAATACTGATACAGGATACGAACATTTTCAAATAGGTACAAAGGTAGTTACCTATATTGTAGGAGTACAGATACGGGCACGGGTATAGAGATAGCACAGAACGGACATCATCTTGCCGTGTCTATGCAACATAGATGCTCAGTAACCACATTGTGATCATTTCATAATAATATTTTTTTTATAAATTCAAATAATGTCCCCTTTTAATTTTAAGATAATGTATCTCATTTCGGTTGATTTTTTACATTTGTGTCTTTGCCACTATTAATACATAGATAAATTCATAGTTTCATACAAAACAAACAAACAGATAACCACCATCCGCAAAAGTACAATGATATCTTTGAACAACAAATATGTCAAAGACGAATAGGATATAAGAAAAACACTATACACAGGGCGGAACCACCATAGGTCGGTGGGCCGCGCTCCCCCTGAGGTTCCCGTTTTCTTATAATAGTCTTTGTTTGTCCTATGTTTTACTTCATTTTCTTTACAAATGTAGCAACCAAATGGTGGCCCAATTGGTATATGGATGAGCTTATAAGCAGGAATAATTAAAAATTTTATTATTTAATGCCCCTTTAATTTTATTTCGCTTTCCCGGAAATTTTTTTTGCCTCCGCCTCTGCTAATTAGTAATTAATAAATAAATTCATACAAAAGAAACACATTGGAAGTTCCTAGCCCAAATTCATGATAAGGAACACTTAATTAACCATAAAGCTTATTTTGTCGTTAAATTAATCAATAATAATCATTTTACCACCACGTGTAAATATTCGCTCAAAAAAGGCTTACATAGATAGATGCATATGAAAACACCAAAGCTGGCAGGGGCAGCCATGGCCCAGGGCAGGCCGGGCGACGACCCAGGACCCCCAGACGGAAGGGGGCACCAACATGGATCTATCTATAATAGAACTATTATGTATCATGTGCCATTTTAACAACAAATTATCGTGTAGTGGTTCTAATGTTAGACTTCTACTTTAGAGCAAGGTTTTAAATGACGGTAGGCGGGTGCGCGGTAGAGAGAGTCCGCCTACCGCCTAGACGGTCGATACATTTGAACATTTTTTACTATTTTACTACTATTTTTTGCATAATATACATATTTTAAGGATGTTCCATGTAAAACTAAGTTGTAGAATGAAGATTATAAAGTTTTAGTTTTGTAAAAGTGAACCATAGGTCCATAATTCTTACAAAACCTTTTGGCCAAAATATCTTGTAATCCTCCGTCTAGGCGTCCGCCTACGCCGCCTCACCTCCGCCTATGCCGCCTACTCCATCGTCTACCAAAAAGCGGTGCGGAGAGAGACCGCCTACCGTCTAGGCGGCCGCCATTTAGAACACTGCTTTAGAGGTCTTTGGTTCAAATCTTGGTAGTAACATTTTTTTTTTTACACTTTTTTTACATTATGTCCAGTGGGCCTAGTTTGAAAGTTTCGTCTCGGGCCCCCATCAACTCAAGGCCGGCCCTGAAAGCTGGCACTTCATTAGCTGAAAGTTAACATAGCAAGACTGCATGGAAATAGCGTAACCAATTCATTAGTTTCATCTGCTCTTGAAATTATTGATACATTGTTTAAGCATACAATTATGGTTTTGCTTACATGGAAAAATCAACTAAATAACAAAACCTCGGAGCATAAACAACCAAATCCAGAAGCATGAAGCACAATGAACACTCGATGTTAAATGAAGCAGTAAATTACATCATCCAGTTCGGTCTCAGATGCAGAGTTCCCACCCACCACAATTGACCGAGGTTGCTCCTGAATTCCTTGCATACTAGGTTATGCATTCACCAAGGACCAGGAAAGTTCAGATTCCTTACTTATGGTATTGGACTTCATAAGCTTGTCAGATAGGATACCATTATCCATGCAATTTTCAGTTCTCAAGCATGATTCAGCAATCTTCACAGCAACTGAAAAGAAAACAATTCCAGAGTGACTTGGTCTGCTATTTTCACTGTTTAGAAAATACGGCTTTATTCTTAAGAACAATTGAATGACAAAGTAATTATCCTAAAGAAGCCATGTACATGAATTACCTGCACCCTCCTCAGTAACACCATTTTGGCAGGACAACCTTGGAGACTGGCAATCTGGCAATTGAATTTTTGGAGAAGCGTCAATATTTGGTAAAGTGAAGTTTGACATACTTATCCGAAAGAGCTGGATCTGCCGGACCAGCAGCCTTCTCCAAACAATTCCTTGTCAGTACCATAAAGGAATTCTTTTTCTTTGATCTGAACTTCACTTTTAATTCCTTCAACTAGTAAACAACTACTTGATGCAGAAAAATAAGCTGCATCTTTCTTATCCAGACTATGACCGCCTACTGAAGAATTTCTTGCACCAGAAATGCAAGAGAGTTATCCCCGTTGCATTCTAATCCACGCTGCTCATCCTCTTGACTTGAACATGTCCTCTGACACAAATCAGATACGGCATGACTATTTGAGGGGGAAATAACATCAGCATAACACGTCTCCTCTTCTGAAGAAATTCTTCTTCAATAGTTTCAGACGAAGGCACAATAAGGGCATCTCAACATCATCCGATGCATCACATGTAACCAAAAGCTTAAGCATTGTTTTGCGTTCTGCATTTTGAGAGTATAGTCCCGACTTGAACTTATACCGAGTAAGTTGCTTGTTTCACTAGCTGCTGGCTGTGAAACATCACATATTCTGAACTTATAAGTAGGAATCCTATCAAGACCAATTGAAGAACAAGTATCATCTTCTCTTATTCCACATGTACTGCCAGAAAAGCCACAATCTATTTTGGATGTCATTGCTGACAATGTCCGATTGAAGTGCATGCACGAAGAACAAAGAGTAGAGCACACGTTGCAAGTCCCGGATACAGTTCTCGCAATATTCTCACTCCGGGTTGTATAATTCTCGCAATATTCTCACTCCGGGTTGTATAATTCTTCCTAGTCGCTACAGGATCCTACCAAAAGGATGAGGAATTGCAACTTAGAAAGTTACTTGAACTTTTCACAAGCATACAAGCTCTGGAAATGCACAAGTAGATAGAAACAAATGAATCTATATGTGCAAGATCGCATGTCAGGGACGCGACTAACTTAACCGTTTATGCACATAAAGCAGAATATATCTCTTCTTAAAGCTCCATGCACAATCATGAAACATATATGCAACAAATGTAACCTGAACTGGAGATTTGTAGGTACAATAGGAGCAATTTATGTTTATAAACTTCTCCCTAAGATCAAATGTATTAGACACGTATGAAGATACATATGCCTATAACTGAAAATTGGTAAGTACATGGCAGAAATGCATGCCTACATACTTTCACCAAACGCCAAATATCATAGACATGTTTGTAAATGAAAATTCATAAACTTCCAGAATATAAGACTGAATATCCAGCATGCAAAAAAAAAAGAGCTATACCAAGTTATTTCTCCTATAAAGGAAGACAATTTAACATCAATGTTTAACAGCTATAATAGATAGCAACTTTCTGTCACAAAGGTTGTTTCTCTATTAAGCTTGAGGATATCTATTATGGCTGCTAACAGGGAGCATACAAACATTTATGAATTTTCATTTAAACATGTCTATTATATTTGGCGTCCGGAAAAAGTACGTAGGCATGCATTTCTCCCATGTACATACCAATTTTCAGTTATAGGCATATTTATCTTCATACTTGTCTAATACATTTAATCTTAGGGAGAAGTTTATAAACATAAATTGCACCTATTGTACCTACCAATACCCGGAGAATGAATAATTTCATAATTAAGAAACACCTTTAGCTGATAATTATGAAACTTTAATATGTGAGATAAATATGAATGTCATATCACATATGATACACCATAAGATTGATTAAGCTCCCAAAAAAAAGAAAGAAAAAAAAATGAAATGAAATTCTGATGGAAACCATCCTTTACAATTTGTAATGTTAATAAACTCTAGCCCAGATGCTACATATCCTACTAAGCTACAACCTAGATCAATGCCCATGTAGTGGTCCATAAGCCATCCAAACACATGATCCACATCATAAAGTGATCTATATGTCCCAAAGAAACTATTGTTGGATATTTTTCCTCTAAAAATCTGCAAACAAAATAAAAGAAGTTAAAGTTACCGGCCTCCGGGGAAGTCGCGCACGAAGCACTGCCCTAAGAGTTAATCCGGGTCTATGTGCAGACTTTTCCGGATGCTCCTAGTGGTAAAACCTCCGCTCTACCGGTATCCCGTCGTCGCACATAACTCAGGGAGATTGACCCTGACTTAGCTCTGCCCAGAGCAACAAACCAAGAACAAAAGAGTTTCGGAGTGACAATAATTCGAGAGAGCAAGAGATAGAGTTTTGTAGTAATTTTCAGTGTGTTCAAAGTATTGAGATTTGCCTCAAAATATAGGCTTTTCTCTAAGGTTAGGGAATAAAGGAGAATGAAGACAATTTAATCCAGCCAATAAATACTGAACGTTACAAAATTCAAATGAAAAACCATGTGGTACATTGTACCTGGACATGAGATGATGTTACAAGTTTAATGGGTTCATAACGGTCAAAATTATTATAAGGGAGTTGAGCTTTTGCTAGCTCATGTGTGTGTGAACACAACAGACATACAACTAACAATCCCCCCCCCCCCAAAAAAAAGGTCAAATCCCGAAGTAATAGAAGGAAAGAAAGTAAGACAAGAATAAGAGAATGTCTGGACAGTTGTATACTATGCATAAATGAGATGGACTACAGCTTTGAATCTCACGTAGTGACTATTGTCTTTGTTTGAAGAAGAGCTTGATGGACTACGCCTTGAATCAGCCTTCTTGAACCGGACTCGAAAATAGCACACATAGTACGCTAGAGGTACTTGGGTCTATCGGGTGGCGCGTTTGGTTGGCCATGCGCACTTTTACACATTCATGAGAGTTGTCTAGGATCGCCATGTCTTATAGTCGCGGCCCTCACGACCTCTCATATAGGTAAGTCCTTAAGGGTTGGTGATAGGAATCAACCCTGCATATCATGCTTGGACTTATTAAGAGTTTAAACTCAACCTATCCATATCACAAAAGGAACACTGTCACCATAGGGATGGGGTATGAATGTACACATGTACAGCCTCCTGGGCTTTTATTTTAAAGAGAATTTAATCTCAGGTCAGTGTTCCATAATAGTCACCTACTCCAGCTTGTTTCTATCCATTGAACCGGCTTCTTGGGATCTCCAGTCAGACTCGGTTGGGTTGCCACTGCTGGTGATTATACTATGGGCTTAACCCCATCCCCCTCGATGATTCTAGGATCAATGTCCTAGACAAACTCTTCGTCAAGAGTAAACAGACTCTTCGTCAAGAGATCTGTAAAGTTCTTTTATGACTTATAGTCAAGAACTATAATTTTGTTTTTTTAAGGCTCTTTACATGTCTTGACACGCAGCTGTATGTACCTGTTCATCTTAGTGTTCACAAGATAATGCTTTTAGCATAATTTTAAAACAAATGACATGTACAAAAATATGTAGTAAAAAATGTTGAGCCATACAGCTAGCTTCAGTATGAGATGCATGTGGCTGAAGATAACATTTCAGACAATATAATAGTCTTAGCTATGATAGATTTGTTACACAAACATCAAGAGATGACAACTTTTCATAGAGTAAAAAATATATATATCCATAAATGGATTAGATGTCATATGAATCAGTTACCCAGTTTGTATTTAAACGACATTCTCTGACATAAGAGTATCTAATATGATACAATTTATAACCTAGAATATCCTTAAAATATTCTTTCTATTAATATATAGATAGAATAACTGGTTTGGCTGATTTAGAAATTAGAGTTAGTGACATCAGACTCATGTAAGTTTACTAATTACTGATAAAGTCTTAGAATAGTGAGTCGAAAATTATTTGACTCTGTCACAGTATCCATGGCTCTAAAGATTTATCTTACTAGCCATGTTTGAAAAAAAATGACAGTTTAAAGTACTAGAATAATAGTTTAAGTGATTTTGCTAATCAACCTTAAAAATCTATAACTTATCAAGTGTTGATTAACTTGGGTTAGCTGTAGGGGCTCGTTCCCAGCTAGCGGAGGTCCACAGGGAGACGCTTAAGTACCGTGTCGCTTAGGGCTATTTACGTCCGGTTGACAGAAGGACCTTTTCGGCTTGTACCCAAATTAATCTCAACTTTTAAAAACATCAGATTTAAAAGAATTTGCAATTTCACTAACTATTTTCTTGTGGCTAAATTGTTTTAGCGAGTCAAAGAATTATAGCATCACAAAATATAAGCAAAGACAAAATTTGTCTAAATATTGTGATTTCTTTCTGATTTGAAATTCTAACATTGTGACAATAATGTTAGCTAAGGTTCATGCAAACAAACCTAAAAAAAAATCAAATAATATCACTTTGATATAATAATGTGCAATCTCATAATCATTTTCCAATGATCAGGACTTATCAATAACCATACTAATGATATGTTATTTTATACATTATTTAGAGATAGTTTCATTATTCTTGCTAAACATCCATTAATAGCAAAGAACTTTTGTTTTACGGACCTTCACCCTCGCATGTTCGAGCCTTTCCTAACAAGTTGCAATCTCTAATGCTTCTGGCTTAGAGAGATAACATTACAAAGTTCATGTTGAATAAGTGAGTACAAAAATAACCTTGTATTAGTGTCACCGTTAATATTTTCCTTCTTTCCAGAAAGTTAAAGAAAATTCCTAATGACCATATCTTCAAGAAAATTGAATTTAACAAGACATGTGACTGAAACAACGATGCACAAACTTGTTTATTTTCGTACGACAAAACAATT
>JANAVB010009957.1:0-22747 GCA_029216955.1 Iris pallida
ATAAAACTGTGTTTTCTTATTTGGGTGCTAACATCATTCCATCTCAGAAAATACTATAAAAAGGGGTCTCATCCTCTTCAAAACACAGAATGGAGAGCATTTTCAAGAGCCAAATTGCTGCACTTCTTGTCAGTGAGCCGAGAGTTAGCAATTTTCTTAATTTTCTTCCACTTTTTTAATCGAAGTGTCAATGGAGTAAAGGAGAACTGTCGCTCGATCTCTATCGTCCCATTTCTAGAATTCTTTTTTGTACTCGGGGATCCTCAGCGCAGGATCTCTCAGGCGTACTCGATTTGTGGTGTCTTGCGCCAATAAAGAAAAGACAGTATTTTTTTTTCTTTTTGTGTTGTGTCCACCAAAATGACGACTCTGCTGGGGACTATCTTTTTCTCTACGAAAGGTGGTGATGTAATTCGATACCGACAGTAAGTGGGGCACTCAGAAGAGCCGATCGTAAAGTTTGATCCCCAGGCATTCGAAGAGATGCTCTCGAGGGACGGCTCTACTCCCTCAAAATCAGCGAAGCTAAACAAGTCATGCAAGACTTGGCTTCCGAAGACTCATCGTGCATATTCTGCCAGTGTCATAGAAGATATGCAACTGGAGGACTCTGTCACATGGGCGCATGGCTCTGCCACAGAAGCTCCCCAAGTGAAGAAGGCTCACACCATTCCGGGCACTACTAGCCCAGCAACTTCTCTCTTGTGCAACCAATAATAGAGTGTTCAACGCTCGAGACTTAGCATAGAAAAGCACTACGATGCCAAGAATCGGAGTGTTCGACACTCTGGGCAAACCCAGCGAGGCTCACAAATGAAAGAGGCAAAAGCTGGAAGAAAATAGCACTGCTCCACCAAGCATGCGCCCAAGGGGGTGTGCGGGCGCATAACTCTAATCAGGAGGCTTCTGTCTTTGACAGATTGGGCATCCAGGGTCAGGAGCCCAAGTCTATGTGCCCAGGCTCAACTGATCCTTACTATACGCCTACAAGGAAGCTCAGACATGCTGCCAAAAAGCATGCGCCCAAAGCCAGTCTCCAAGGCCTATGCGCCCACAGCAAAAAGATAGGCCCCAACGCGTATAGCACGAGGCTGTCTTCAAGGACATCGCAGAACTTAGGTGTGGGGGTTTCTCCTGCACGTGAACTAAGTCTGGATGCACCAACTCTCCTTACAGACCCGCATGTAAAGCTCGACGATACATGCAACATGGGTTGTAAGGCATAGCTCCCTTTCGCTGACTTACGCGACATGATATATCATAAGCGTAAAGCAAGAGAGGACATAACAATTCATGGTGCACATTCGTGCACTAGTATTATCATCAACTGTTGCTGCTCCAAAGCAACAAGAGTGCCTCCGAGATAGTCCGTGTTTCGACGGCTGCATTTCTCTGACGATGAAAAGCTGTTATGTGTTTCATCTAACATGGCTTCATGGGGTCCCCCTTATGGAAGCCCCAATCAAAGACGATGGACCACGAACCTAACTTGCTCTTTCAGTTCTGCGAGAAGAAGGAGAAGAAGTCTACCAACAGATGGCCAGCAGGCTGTCACATCTGAAGGAGTCTATATGGGTACTCGGTCAAAGGCAAGATTCCATATAGATGACGAAGAGTCCCAAACTGGGGGTAGTATTCCCTCAGAGTCTGAAGCAGATGACCTTCACACTGGGGGTAGCCTTCTAGAGGATGACGATCCCTCCGAGTCTGATGGCGACTATCTACCTCCTCTACCTGAAGATGAAGGACTTGTCAACTCAGAGACAGACAGTATTAGCACCAGTTATACTATTTTCTCTATTTATCTTGGCATATTATCTACATACATGTCAAACAGAGAAAGACCTGAAGAAGCCAGTGATCAAACCAGCAAACGACTAGAGGGTCTTGAAACAGCATTCGCCAAGATTACTGACATGCTTACCAGTATCATGGCGGTCCAAGCTGCTGGGGCTGTTCCTCTACCTCAACAAAACATCTCGGCTCACGCTAGTCCGGCTCATAGCAACAACCCTCCTTCACTACAAAAGGAGTATCATTACGTCGTGCCTCCCCCAAATCTTGCAAATGCTGGGGTTAGTGCTTCACCAACGACGCCTGACAACCATTCAGCATTCATTTTCCAACACCTGCTTAATCAACATGATGCAATTGATTCCCTGGTTGCCCATCTCGACACCATCTCACATAAAGACGAGCTTCAAAAGATGGGAATATCTCAATCTTATCCTCTTGAATGGGAGAATGCTACTTGTCCTCCTAACTACAAGCCGCTGACGCTAAATTCATTTGACGATTTAACTTTTTCTCGTTAACATATGACATACTTCAACATGCAGACTCTACACTTACCCAGGGACGATCCGTTCTTATCAAAATTGTTTATTAGCAACTTACAGGGGATAGCTTTTGAATGGTTCTGCAGTCTGCCTAACGGTTGTATCAATTCGTTTAAAGACTTGAAGAGGTTGTTCCTCAACAGGTTTTACGAGAGTGGCATGCATGTTAGTATGTCCACCCTCATCGAGACCAAGCAAGGGAGGACTAAGTCTGTCATTGCCTTCATCGAACGCTTCAGGCAGCTAGCACTGAAGATGCCCTTTGGCATACCAGACTCAGAACTTATGGATACTTGTCGACATAACTTCCTTTCTATAGTGAAGTTCTGTCTGGGTATACATAAGTATGATACATGACCCGCTTTTATTGGGGCCGCCGATGCTGCTGAAAATGACATTCCTAATTTGGAATTACTGGGTTTGAAAATACCCAAATCTGAAGACAAGGGCAAGCATCCTCAAACTATCCCTGTCCGTAGGGGTAAAAAAAAGAAGTCCTAAAGGTCGACACTTCCAAAGGAGCTTCCAATTCCCAGGGTGCCTCCGACAAGCCTAAGGAGACCTTCTCCTTTGACGAAGATGATGTCATTATCATTTTTCATACATTGATGAAGGGTAATAAACTGACATTGCCTCCACCACGACATCCTGTAGAGGCAAACCAACTCAACGATCCCAAGTATTGTCTCTATCATCAGTACGTGCATCATTCCACCAAGGACAGCACCGTCGTAAAGAAGAAGATACAACAGCTTATCGACAGCCAAGTGATCAATCTCGAAGCTGAAGACAAGGTTGTATCTTCTAATATGATCTCTCTTCAGTTTGGTGACTTTCCTTCCACAGAAGTCCCAGACGGCGTGGTCCCGATCCCCAAGACGATAATGGAAGTCGTCAACTTACCGCCAGCTCACAACTCAACCTTGGTGCCACTCACAACTGAACATTGTGGACACACACAAAAAAAAGAAGAAGAAAATGCTATCTTTTCTTTTATTGGCACAAGGCACCACAAATCGAGTACGCCTAAGAGATCCTGCGCTGAGGATCCCCGAGTACAAAAAAGAATTCTGGGGAATGGGACGATGGAGATCAAGCGGCAGTCGCTCCTTTACTCCGTTGACATTCTGATTACAAAAGTGGGAGAAAACCTAAGAAAATTGCTAACTCTCGGCTCACTGGCAAGAAGTGCAGCAATTTGGCTCTTGAAAATGCTCTCTATTCTGTGCTTTGAAGAGGGATGAGGCCCCCCTTTTATAGTCATTCTTAAGCTGGGATGATGTTATTTGCCCACATGAGGAAACATGCTAGTTTTTATGTGGGCGCATAGTCCTGCTTTGGACGCATAGGATGTAGGCGCATACAGGCTGCAAGATTGTAGGTTGGTCGTGGTGTTGACGTGGTCGCATGCTTCGATGCACGACTGCTTGTGGAGACTGACATGCCTGTGTGCTTCGGTGCACGTATTGATCATGGCTTTGACTAAGTCAGGCTTGGGCGCATAGCCATGTCTCAGGCTATGTGCCCTCCTTTCGGGGAAGCTAGTCTTGGGTGCATGAAGCTTCACTGACTGGGCGCATGGAGCTGCACTTGACTTGGGCGCATGGAGTTGTACTGACTGGGCGCATGAAGCTTCGTTGGCTGGGCGCATGGAGTTCCACTGACTGGGCGCATAGGGCTTCACTAACTTGGGTGCATGGGGCTTCATTTGCTGAAAAAAATTTATGCTTCTACAAACGTGGTGAGATAATGTGGGTCCATCCAGACCTTGTGCAAGAGATAACACAGGGGGTGGTATCTCCCAAAGCAAAAAGGGATAAGAAATACAAGTCATGCCATATGGTGTCTTCTCTCATCTACGAGGTTCTATCTGGCGAGACGCGGTCGAGAAAGGCTTATCTTCGGACATACGATCTCGTACAAGAGGAAGCAGTACCTTCTCAAGCTCCTGCTACCCCTACAAGCTCAGAAGCCGGCCCGTCTAAGCCTTCAACTACCGACAAAGCCAAGCAGAAGGAGACACGGTTTGACAAGTCTCTGAAGGCGCCAGCTCCCGAAGGCATGGATCGGCCCTACAACTTTGACATACTGGAACAGCAGGCCAATACACCTGCCAGGTTGTCTCTGTTTGATCTATTGTGACTCTCCAAAGAAACACGGAAGGCCTTAAGTGAGGCATTACTACATGCTGACTCTTATCTCGCTGAAGTCAAAGCCCCCGCTGAAGACCCTGTCTCCTGTCCCCACTGCTACAGTACTATGGAAGTGGTTTCCAATATCACCTTTTCACAAGAGGACATACCACTCAAAAATAATCGCCATGATAGACCCCTGTAATATACATGGTATATCGGGGCGATCAAGGTAGACCGCATGTACATCGATCCAGTATCCTCCCTCAACATCATTCCTAGAAGTTTGCTTCAAATTTTAGGAATTCCTCTGCACAAGCTATCTGCAACCAATACAACTAATGCTAGTCGAAGCCACCCGCTGGATAAGATCCGTCTCAAGTGCCAGATCGGTGATCTCCGAACGGAGGTTTCCTTCTATGTGATCGATGCCAATGTATCCTAAAACGTCTTGTTGGGACGTCCATGGATACACGAGAACATGATCGTTCCTTCCACACTTTACCAGTGCTTCAAGTACATCAATAGCGACGGTGTCATGAAGATGGAGTTTGTCGATGTCGATCCTTTCAAAGGCATCGAAGCCTACTATGGAGATTCGGTACTTTACCAATCTCAGCCCCCCAAGGATGACGGCAACGAAGCTGACAATGAAGCTGAAGCAAGTTCATCCTCCAATGATGGTCTCCTGATTATCCGAGTCAAATAATGTACTACTCTAAAAAGCACTCCGAAGCCTCTCACAATCTGGGTGAAAAAGAAGAACCCTGTCAAGGTCAAACCATTGACCATCACTCTCCGTAAGACACCTCGGGAGGAACCTGCTAAAGTCCGTCCTCCTAATCCTGAAGAATTACCCTACGTGGTGAACTTGGCCAAGACTGTGGCTCCTCTTCTAGATGATGATCCTATCAATGAGTATATCAATACTCATAATAATGTACCTTCAGTGGATGATGTTATCCCTGAAGAAGAACTTGTGTATTTTCTTAGTATAGGTTTATATTTGAATTACTCCGATGTCTATCAATCTGTAAACCACTACATAAATACGATATACGCTCTAGAGCACGGCATAGGACCACACCTCTGCATGTCGGTCACGACGCCTCACCGACGGGAAAAAGTTTACCCAGAAGATGTCCACTACTTTATCGTTCCAGCCAGAAAGAAGGGCGAAGAGCTAATCATCTTCGATCGAATAATTAGCGAATGAAAGTTCGTTCCGGACTCTACTTCTTCCAAGCACAACACAGAAGCTGATTATGACTCTGGAAAAATGCAACTTTTTTGATAAAGTTGGCAGGCCAAGAATATCATTCAGAATATGGGATATGACATCAAAAGCGACCAGGGGTTAAATTACGGCCGGTGACGACGGTTGCCAATACGACACTTTGCTCCTTCCGGTAAACCCGAGAACTACTATCAAAGAAATGTTGTTGGTTTGGGATATCACTCCTCCAATAACTCCCAAAAGATCATATGATAAAGCAGATCGTTGTTCTCATTCTTCTAATTCCTGCCTCTGGGACTCAGACTCCAGCATTGGCGACATTTTCAAAGCAACTCTGTCCGTCAACATGGTTTCAGTTGAAGAAATTGCGGACGATGTCCAATCGATCGAGCTTGAACAATGGGCTCAAAAGATGGATACTAGGTGGGAGCTACACTTTGAACAACGTGAACCACCTACCGAAGACGAAGTCATCCAAGTCAATTTAGGAGATGAATCATCTTTTAAACCAATCTTCATCAGTAAAAGTCTATCTGGCGATGAACGCCAATCTCTTATATAGCTTATAAGAGAATACATCGACGTCTTTGCATGGAACTATGAAGACATGCCAGGCCTGGACCCTAAAGTCGCCATGCACCGCCTGAATATTTCGTCTAAAGCTAAGCCAGTGAAGCAGAAACAACGACAATTTCGACTAGATGTCATAGAGGCCATTGAGAATGAAGTCAAGAAGCTCATTGCCAGTGGATTCATTCGCGAAGAACAACACCCTGATTGAGTTGCCAACATCGTTCCAGTCATGAAAAAGAATGGTATAGTTCGAGTCTGTATCGATTATCGTGATTTGAACTCTGTATGCCCGAAAGACGAGTTCCCTCTACCGATCACCGACGTAATGATCGATAATACATGTGGCTTTGAGTGGATGTCCTTCATGGATGGGTTCTCAGGCTACAACCAGATCAAGATATTCCCCAACGATGAGAAGCACACATCTTTTCGAACACCGTTGGGGGTATACTGCTATACGGTGATTCCCTTCGGATTGAAAAATACAGGGGTAACATACCAGCGAGCCATGAACATAATTTTTTGCGATCATTTGTGCAAAACAGTGGAGTGCTACGTAAACGATATCGCAGTTAAAAGTCGTCTCAAGGTCAACCACCTCCAAGACTTGAGAACGGTGTTCGAACTAATACGTGCACACCAACTCAAGATGAATCCAACCAAGTCTTTTCTGGGAGTCTCCAGCGGCAAGTTCCTTGGTTTCGTCATCACTTCAAAGGATATACATCTTAACCCGGAGAAAGTAAAGGCTATCCTCGATATGCATCCTCCAAGAAACCTCAAAGAGCTACGCAGACTACAAGGAAGGCTAGCATACATCAGACGATTCATTTCGAACCATTCTGGAAGGTGTCAACCGTTCACTCAGCTCATGAAGAAAGGCGTATCTTTCGTCTGGACTGAACAATGTCAACGCGTATTCAACGACATCAAAAAGTATCTTACAAGCCCTCCAGTATTGGTAGCTCTAATAATGGGAAAGCCTTTCCTACTATATGTTCGTGCTATGGACCATTCTCTTGGCGCCCTATTAGCTCAGAAGATTGAAGGCGGCCATGAACAGGCAATCTACTACCTTAGCCGCACAATGGTGGGTGCCGAGCACAGATACACACCTGTGGAAAAGGAATATCTTGTACTGGTATTTGTTATCCAAAAGATACGCCACTATATGTCTGGGCAGACTATCCACATCATATCTAAAGTCAATCCTCTCAGAATACTCATGACTAAACCGGATTCTCTCAATTCTCGTTTAGCTAGATGGGCAGTGCTGTTGACTCCATACGATATGATATTCGTTACTCAGAAGGTAGTAAAAAGCCAAGCGTTAGCTGATTTCCTAGCAGCTCATCCGGTGCCAGAATCTTCCAAACTCTACGATAAAATCTTCGATGAAGTAGTGGAGTCTAACACTACAACTGAAGAAATTCCCATTTGGCGAATATTCTTTGACGATGCATCAAGAACAGGACCTAAAGAAAATATTATGGCTAGAGTAGGTGTCGTACTCGTGTCATTCGACCATTTGGTTATACATCGTGCATATTCTCTCGTAGAATCCTGTACCGACAACGTGGCCGAATATAATATCCTATTAATCGGCCTGCAACTGACAAAACAACTGGGAGTTGACTATCTAGAAGCTGACGGCAATTCTAAGCTAATAGTTAGTCAGGTCCGAGGGGATTATGAAGCTCGTCACGAAGATCTCATCCCCTATCACAGAGCAACAATCGAGTTGGCATCTACTTTTGCTGAATTCTTCATCGAGCACGTGTCTCGACTACAGAATATAGAAGCAGATGCTCTAGCTGGTCTCGCTGCTTCCTTGACCATCCCTACCAATACTCAGCAGTCGATCACAGTGTCTGGTCGAAAACTATTTTGTGTGAATAATGCCTTGTATATTCATCAGAGTTACACAATGGAAACAAACGTCGATGTTAAAGACTGAAGATTTTCTTTCATAGACTACACCGTCTATGGAATCCTCTCCGAGGACCCGAAGGAAGAAGTGTCTATCCAAAGGCGATTTCTCAGATTTTACTACGATATAGCTACCAAGATGCTATACCGACGCTCTTACGATGGGCTACTATTACGATGTTTATCAGACACAGAAGCCAAACATGCACTCCGGAAGGCTCACGATGGAGTTTGTGGTACATATCAACCCAGGTCCCAAGTTATAAGATCGCCTCAAATGAATGGATTATTATTGGCCCACAATGATAGCAGACGCTGTTGAATATGCAAAAAAGTATAGAGCCTGTCAGTTCTACGCCGATTTTATTTATCAAACTTTGGAGTTTCTACACCCGACGGCAGCATCTTGGCCTTTTAAAGCCTGGGGCATGAACGTCAAAGAACCAATCAGCCCGTTATCTTCCAGAGGACATTAGTTCATCATAGCCATAACCGATTACTTCTCCAAATGGACGGAAGCTATGCCGCTCACCGAAGTGAAGGCGTCAAACGTGATCAGTTTCATCAAACATCACGTTATCTACTACTTTGACCTACCTCGCAGGATCATCCATGATAATGGTCCACAATTCGTAAGCCATACATTCTACCGGTTCTACGATAGAAATCGAATCCAGAATACAGCCTCTACTGTCTACAATCCAGTACCTAGCGGGCTAGCAGAAGCCTTCAATAAAACTATCATTAAACTTTTCAAGAAGTTCGTGCCTTCAAACAAGTACGATTGGAATGAGAAGCTCGGCGAGTGTCTATGGACCTATCGTACAACTGTCCGGACTCCAACAAGCAGTACGCCATTCTCTCTGATTTATGGGAGCGAAGCTGTTCTTTCCCTAGAAATCCAGATTCCTTCTCTTCGAGTAGCCTTAGCCAGCGAGTTGAGTACTGAAGAAAGCTACCGTCTGCGTCTACAGAAGCTCGAAGCACTATACGAAAAATTCTTATTAGCTCAGCAGCGTATTGAGCTATACCAAGCACGTCTTTCCAGAGCCTTCAATAAAAAGATGAAGGAAAGAATCTTCCAAGTCGGTGATCTAGTCTTAGCGGTGAGAAGACCAATGGTCATGACGTACAAAACAAAAAGGAAATTTCAGCCTAAATGGGAAGGTCCTTTCATTATAGAATCAGTGTATTCTAACGGTGCGTACCCACTAACCAAGCCTGATGGTGACTTGCTCATGATGCCTATCAATGGTAAGTTCCTGAATAAATACTATGTAACCTTTTTTACATAATGTTCACATATGTTCAGTCATATAAATGTACAGTACAATGTTTATGTGATTTGAAAAAATTATCTAACTATTATCTATATTTTAAAAGTCTTGAATACGCCTTGGATAATAGGTCCTCTAAAATATTTTCCCAATGGAATCATTCTCGTTTTTGACTATGTCCAAACTCGGTTTGACGAAAACAAGTCACGTCCCTATTACCTCTGAATTATTTTTCGATAATTATTTCCCCAGTAGAAAGATTAAGAAATGTTTTTCTACATCCACATAAACTCTGAGCAAAGCATTCATCAAGGATAATCACGTCCATATTATCTCTGAATTATCCACTCCCTACCTAACGTTATATATCTTTCCATGTCCATATTACCTCTGGTCAGATATAGAACACCCTCTGCTATTACGTCCATATTACCTCTACTAGCAGCTTCGTTCAACTTATTATCTATATTAAAAAAAAACTTGAATATAAAATGGATAATAGGCCCACATCAAATTCTCCAGCAGAATACCCACCAAAAATATCCCTGCTACGTCCACATTACCTCTAGTTTCGATATTTCTCAAAACCATATTCATTTTGAAAAGATTCTTTATTCTCTACTTGAACGTCTATCAAGAGACAAAAAAAATGTACAAGAGCCGTGACGGCTGGAAAGGAAAAAAAAGTCACAAACAAAGAATCTAAGGGATATATAGGTGATTGATGTTGTCCCTTAGAGCCGCAATTTCGGCTTTAGACTTCGCGATAGCTCGACGGTGCGCCTCATCTTGACGAGCAGCTTCATCCTCGAAAAGGATCAGACTCAGATGCTCTTCCTTCAACTTCGCCTGCTGTTCTTCTAAATGGACAGAAGTGGTGATGGTCATGGCAGCCTGAGCCAAATAATCCTCTTGCTCAGATGTTGTTGACCTCAAGATTGGCTTCCAGTTGGGCGATCTTGTTCTAGATCTGTATGATGTGATTATACTTCTCGGTAATCTGTGCAGCCAATTTATTCTTCGAGGCAGCACGTGCCTCACTTGCAGCGTTGAACTGACCATACTGGTCAGCCAATTCACCGATCTCTCGAACGAAGGCATCCTTTTTTGTCTAGAAAGTAGCCTTTTCTTTCGCAAGAACCGTGATCAAAGCCTCATCTTCTGCACGGAACAGGGATGACGGGCTCCATTGCCTGGCATTCTAGAATCGGGCTACCTGACCCTTCAGGTCATTCAGAACTTTCCTCAGAGTATTAGCCTGCTCTTCATAGCCAGCAACGCTCTCGAGGGCTGCTACTTGGCATTCGGCAACAGCGTTCACAGGGCCAAAGGCAGCATTCCGATTCAGGAGTCTAGGAAGCTTTACTTTCAGCACAGAGTAGAAAGCTTTAACGACTTTCTGGGCCATCTCATCGTCTTCAGTGGAGGTCGTCGAAGAGGAGGCTTAGAGAGTTTATTTCGCTCCAAGAAGGGATACCTGACAAGAAGCCGAACCTGACAAAAAAATAATATGTATATCAATAACCAAAAAAAGAGGAAAAGAAATACGAAAGAGTTGTAATTTTGTTCCTTCGGCTTACTCAACTCTAGCCTGGGCTACGCCATCAGTCTTGGCTTCAGGAAAACCAAGAGCAGGCCCAGACTGTTCAAGAAGAACGATATCAAGGCCCTGAGCGACATTAGGTCTGATATCTTCCATAATCTTAGCCACAATGGGAGCAGATTTAGCAACAGCCCCCTCAGCAGGCTATTCAACCTCTCCTTCTGTGGCTGATACCGACTCACTAACAGCTCCCCCCTCACCAGCAAAATTGAAGGAGCCGGGAACAACTTTTGTCCCTTCCCCAGTACCTGGGACTATCTTTGCAAGGGGTTCTTTCCCCTTGACTACAAGGGAACATATAGTCGTGGTCAGCCGCACGAGGAGCACGTAAAATCGAAGTCGAAAAATCTCATCCGAGGAAAGACACAAAGATAACATACCCGTTGGAGGATGAGCCGATTGGACTTGATTCTCGTCCAACTCTTTCAGTATGGCCCCGATTTCAGATATCGCCCCCAAGGAGATATCAAAAGAATGACTGGCTCTTTGGTCACCACCATAATTCGGGCATTCGCCCTGATCATCCTTTGACTCAGCCCCCTTAGCTGAGGAAGGCTGAGCGTCGTCTGCCGGTCGAGGACAAGGAGGGGACACTGTTGTCACGTCCACCTCCTCAGACGAGGAGACACCTGCCTCAGCTATAAATTCAGGGTCTTGTTCAAAGGACAAACGCAAAGGTGAGAAAGCTTCTAAAGGCTTGACCAAAATGGCTATGGAGTCTAGGAAGGGATCTACCTCCCGAATAGTAACGGCTCGCGATGCCGTTCTACCTCTTCCAGTTTGTCGAGAGGACCTCCTCAAAGGAGACGAGCCAGTACCCACTTCCTTGGCTCTCCTCAGGGCGACAGTTTTCTTCTTCCACTTTAAAGTTGGCTCCTGGGCAAATTCAGTTGAAGCCTTCCTCTTCTGAGGAGGATTGAGAGGAGAAGGATCATCATCTTTCGTGTCCTCTTTTGGAGACACTGTTGTCCCCTAAGGATAACTTTCGGCCGTAGTACTATGGCTGGCTTTACGGTGGGAACAACACTCTCCTTCTTACGGTCCTTCGGCACCTTTTTGCAGGAAAGGGGCCAAACCGAGTTCCCAATATCAAGCTCTGGTCACGATCATACCAGGGATAAAAAGTATTGATCTGAACATAAAATTTGGCGGCAGCATAGCACAAATGGGTCTCAGGCTTATCCAAGGGAAAAGTGAAGACTGTACCCGTGCACCCGATATTATAGTACATCCAAGCACGCGTCCCGTCAATTAAGCTGCTTATCGACTCCAAATATGGGCTAGCATTTCCCAAAAGGAGCTGGCTGTCGCCAAACAGCTGCACGAAACGGCTCGGTAGATACGGCTCCATATAGGCATGATTCCTATTTCAGAGCACCAGATGCGATGGTCTAATAGAATGGAGCCAGTAAAATGCCCTAGCAGTCAAACTAGTGGCATGAACTCTCTCATCCACTAAGACATCTCCTGCATTAGTGCTGTCGGATGGAGGGGATACTCTGAAGAACTTATAGTTCTGCAATAATCCTAAAGCCTTTCTGTAGGCGGGTACACCGGTGATGGTACAATCTGTATTACAAAATCTACGAAGAAAGACATCTCCCGCCAAAAAGTCTGCCACCGGCCCAGCATTCATCAGGGTAGGACAATGCAGTAGCAGCCACCCCATCAAGAAATGATATGGAAGTTCGGTCCGGGCAAAGTTGGCCCTGCCGTCAGGAGTCACCGTATTCCTAACAAAGTCCTGCAGACCTCGTCCAGTGGCACAGACCATCGCGGGAAGCAATGTTAGATGGTATCCGAACACCAGCTTCACAGCCGAAAGTATCATACCCAGCTTATTCTCTCAATGGACCCTGAACCTCCAGGGACTATGCAGTCATGAAGCCAGATCATTAAGAAAGCTGCCAGAATAGCTTTCTTCGACAACGAATATTTGGCTTGACGAAAGTAGTGGCCAATCGGAGACTCAGGATCATCACTGTCTTCAGTATCCGCCGTATCATAATCCGTCATCTGAACTTCTATATCGGACTTGGTCATAGGTTTTAAAATTGAAAAGAAGGTCGGACCTTCACCATCTCCTTGAACGAAGACGTAGCCCATCCAAGCTCTCGTGTGGGGATTGGCCCCTCGGTCCTTCCTTTCTTAGTTATCCTACGATAGATAAGGAGGTGGCAAAGTAATTCCTTGTACACATCAATCATCTCGGAGTTTTTATTCTCCAGATCCCGGAGCTCTTCATCACAAGGCACGTACTTTTCATATGTCTCAGTGCCCCAGGAAAGCTTCGACACTTCCTGTATCTCATAGAGAGCCAATTCCATCTCCCCACCTGGAGTAAAAAAGGTACAAGTATGAAGGTTATATAACTCTGCCAAAGAGACAAACATTGGCCAGTTGACCCTTACACCATATTGAGTGGCCCTAATAGCATAATAAAGGCCAGCAGTCCTCAGGGTGGCTTCATACGTAAAAAGCACCCAGCCAGTAAGGTTGTTCCAGAATGAAGATGGATACCTCTAGCCTTTCATCTGCATCTTCCCTGCGGGATACGACACATCCTCCGTCATCATCAAATTGCAAAGCGTGTCAGCGGCATAAGGATGGAGGTTAGTCAGAATGTTATTTATTATGGCACCAGGTTGCAGTCCTCTCGTAGAGTAAGATGCAGAGCCCCGGACACACTTGAAAGTGTCCTTCTTTGGATCGCCTGAGTCAAACTGTATTCTTACGGAGATGACTCCGGGGAGCTCAGGAGTTAGCTCCCACTCCATCTGTCACCGCACGATAAAGACAGTAAAAGCAGACAAAGGATACTGACGCTCCATCGACGGTATCCATATCCTCTGATTGTTCGGGCGAATTACCATTGGGTTTCTCAAGCGTATGGTCTCGCCATCTTCAAACCCCATACTGTTACCGAACAGGAAGTATGGCTTCTTAAAACGACGTGCCCCTCCAAGCAGGAACTTTTCATCGTTAATCATCTGCCTCAAGAAGGTCTTATCATGTTCAAGTATGGCAAGTATCCATTTCGTAGGCTGATTTTGACTGATCGTAGCTTGATCATTGATGATCATATTTGTTATGAGACTGGTACCGAGGACTTGATAAGCAGAGCCGAAAGGGATTCCCTCAAGTTTCGGGACAAACATGTTTACTAGAAAGACAAAAGAGAAAGTCAGACTCAGAAACCGCAGGAAAAACTAAGTGTTGAATGACTCTTATGCGCCCAAAACAAACATATGGGCGCATAACTTACAACATAACGTGGGCGCATAACATGAAAACATTATGTGGGCACATAACATGGCAACATGTGGGCGTATAGTATACCACAGTATTGGCGCAAGACATCTGTGGGCGTATAAGAATGCTCACAGAAGTATGTTTCCTTAGGCGCATGCACCCAGACAGAAGAAAAGTCTGAGCATCATAAATTAACGCTCGAGACTTTGTTTTTTGAGGCATGGCCTCACCCATAATCGGTTCCTGGACTGGTGAAGACGCTGCCGCAGGAGAAAAGCCACTCGGTGCAGCCCCCTTGCCCTTTGCAGATCTATTGGCAACCTTGGGAGACATGGTTCGTAAAGAAATGAGAAGAAGGGTCTTTTGAAAAGAGAAATGAGAACAATAACTTTCTCTTTCTTTCAAAGACTATTTATAGGCATAGGCCATATTCCTATGCGCCCACTATTCCTATGCGCCTATGCGCCCATTACGTACTATGCACCCACCATGGCCTATGCGCCCACGTGAAGACTCAGCCTCTTGCACACTATGCGACTGCCATTTGCTGACATGGACAACATATGAAGGATGGACCTCTTCAAATTCTACCCCGATAAATTTGTCAGTTCAGATTTTCGAGGAAGATCTCAACAGCCATCTCTCTGACAGGCTGGCCAAACTCTATGCACCCAAAGAGAGAGCCGTGCTATGCGCCCACTTCATCAAGAGAAGACGGTCCATGCTTCTTTTTAAAGTATTTAGAACTCGTTCAAGTATCAAAAACTTTAAAGGGGATCTTGTAGAAGCATGAAAATTTCAGCAATAAAGCCTTATACGCCCAAGCCAATGAGGACATATACGCCCAAGTCATCCTGTGAAGCTCTATGCGCCCAAGTCACCCTGTGAAGCTCTATGCGCCCAAGACAAGCTCCCCCAGAAAGAGGGAGCATAGCCCTGTTTCAGCCTATGCGCCCAAGCCAGAATAGCCCCTGACTTGGTCAAAGCCACGATCAAAACATGCACCAAAGCGTACGGCCACGTCAGTCTCCACGAGCAGTCGTATACCGAAGCATGCGGCCACGTCATTACGACGATCAACCCACGACCACGCAGCTTGCATGTGCCTACATCCTATATGCCCAAAGCAAGACCATGCGCCCACATAAAAACCAGTATGTTTTCTCATGTGGACGTATAACATCATTCCAGCTCAGAAACTACTATAAAAAGAGGTCTCACCCCTCTACAAAACACAGAACGGAGAGCATTTTCAAGAGCCAAATTGCTGCACTTCTTGCCAGTGAGCCGAGAGTTAGTAATTTTTTTAGGTTTTCTTCCACTTTTGTAATCGGAGTGTCAACGGAGTAAAGGAGCAACTGCCGCTCGATCTCCATCGTCCCATTCCCCATAATTCTTTTTTATACTTAGGGATCCTCAGCGCGGGATCTCTCAGGCGTACTCAATTCATGGTGCCTTGTGTCAATAAAAAAGATAGCATTTCTTTTTCTTTTTGTGTGTATCCACATTAATCAATCTGCCATCTTCCAGAAGACATCGGTTCATCCGAGCTATAACCGATTATTCTCCAAATGGGCGGAAGCTATACGCTCACCGAAGTAAAGACGTTGAATGTGATCAGTTTCATCAAATATTATGTTATCTATCGCTTCGACCTACCTCACAGGATCATCCATGATAATGGTCCATAATTTGCGAACCATGTATTCTATCGGTTCTGCGATAAGAATCGAATCCAGAATATAACCTCTATTGCCTACAATCCAGTGGCTAATGAGTTAGCAAAAGCCTTCAATAAAACCATCATTAAACTTCTCAAGAAGTTCGTGTCTTCAAACAAGCACGATTGGAATGAGAAGCTCGACGAATGTCTCTGGACCTATCGTACAACGGTCCGGACTCCAACAGGTAGTACGCCATTCTCTTTGGTTTATGGAAGCAAAACAGTTTTTCTCCTAAAAATCCAGATTCCGTCTCTTCGAGTAGCCTTAGCCAGTGAGTTGACTGCCGAAGAAAGTTATCGTCCGCGACTACAAGAACTCGAAGCGCTAGACGAAAAATACTTATTAGCGCAGCAGCGTATTGAGCTATACCAAGCACGCCTTTCTAGAGCCTTTAATAAAAAGGTGAAGAAAAGAATCTTTCACGTTGGTGATCTAGTCTTAGCAGTGAGAAGACCAATGGTCATGACGCACAAGACAAAAGAAAAATTCTAGCATAAATGGGAAGGTCCTTTCGTTATAGAATCAGTGTATTCTAACGGGTATCGACTAACCAAGCCTGATGGTAACTTGCTCATGATGCCGATCAACGGCAAGTTTCTGAAGAAATACTATGTATAACCTTCATGAACAGCGTTCACATATACCCTGTTTTAATCATGTAAATGTACAGTGCAATGTTTATGTGATTCAGAAAATCATCTAACTATTATCCGTATTTTAAGAGACTTGAATACGCCATGGATAATAGGTCCTCTAAAAAGATTCCCCAGTGGAAATATTTTTGTTTTTGACTCTGTCCAAACCCGGTCTGACGAAAAAAAGTCACGTTCCTATTACCTCTGAACTGTTTTTCGATAATTATTTCCTCAGTGGGATGATTAAGAAACATTTTGCCACGTCTGTATAACCTCTGAGCAAAGCATTCACCAAGGATAATCACGTCCATATTACCTCTGAATTATCCACTCCTATCTAATGTTATATATCCTTTCACGTCTATATTACCTCTGGTCAGATATAGAACATCATCTGCTATTACGTCCATATTATCTCTATTAGCAGCTTCTTTCAACTTATTATCTATATTCAAGAACCCTGAATATAAAACAGATAATAAGTCCACATCAAATTCTCCAGCGGAATACCCACCAGAAATATCCCTACTACGTCCATATTACCTCTAGTTCTGATATTTCACAAACTTTATTCATGAATTTTAAAAGCCAAAAGATTCTTTATTAAAACGTCTATCAAAAGACGGAAAAAAGATACACGAGTCTTGACGGCTAAAATACACAGTTATAGACAAAAAAATCTAAGGGGTACACAATCGATTGATACTATCCCTTAGAGCCGTAATTTCGGCTTCGGACTTCGCGGTAGCACCGCGGTGCACCTCTTCTTGACGAGCAGCCTCATCCTGGAAGGGGATCAGATTCACGTGCTCCTCCTCCAACTTCACCAGCTATTCTTTTAAGTGATCGAAAGTTATGGCGGTCATGGCAGCCTAAGCCAAATAGTCCTCCTGTTCAGACGTCGCTGTCCTCAAACTGGCCTCCAGTTGAGCAATCTCACTTTCGATCCGCGTACTATGATTATATTTCTTAGTAATCTGTGCAGCCAGCTCATTCTTTGAAGCAGCACGTGCCTCACTCGCAGCGTTAAACTACTCATACTGATCAGCCAATTCACTGATCTCTTGAACGAGGGCATCCTTCCTTGCTTGGAAAGTAGCCTCCTCCTCTGTGAGAGCCGTGAGTAAAAGCCTCGTCTTCTGTACGGAATAACAACATCGAGCTTCGTTGTTTAGCATCCCAGAATCTGGCCACCTGACCCTCCAGATCATTCAAAACCCTCCTTAGAGCATTAGCCTGCTCTTTATAGCCGACGATGCTCTCAAGGGTCACCACTTGGCATTCAGTAACAGCCTTCATAGGGCCAAAGGCAGCGTTTCGATTTAGAACTCCAGGTAGCTTTACTTTCAGGACAAAATAGAAAGCTTTGATAACTTTCTAGGCCATCTCGTCGTCTTTAGTGGAGGTCGTCGGGGAGAAAGCTTGATGAGGATCTTCCGCTCCAGGAAGAGATGCCTGACAAGAAGCCGAACCTGACAAGAAAATAATATATGTATCAGTAACCAAAAAAGGAAATACAAAAGAGTTGTAATTTTGTACCTTCGGCATGCTCAATGCCAACTTGGGCTAAGTCATCGATCTTAGCTTCAAGGAAACCGAGAGCAGGCCCAGGATGTTCAAGAAGAACAATATAAAGGCCTCGAGCAGCATCAGGCTAGGTATCTTCCATGGCCCCAGCTAGACCGGGAGCAGATTCAGCAACAGCCCCTTTAGTAGGCTGTTCAACCTCTCCTTCTGCAGCCGATGTCGGCTCACTAACAGATCCTTCCGCACCAGCAAATTCAGAGAAGCCAGGGACAACCTCTATTTCTTCTCCAATACCTTGGGCTATCTCTTTGAGTGGTTCCTTCTCCTTATCTACAAGGGATATATAATGGCAGTCAGCCTCACGAGGAGCACGCAAAATCAAAGTCAAAAAATCTCATCCGAAGAGAGGTGTAAAGATAACGTACCCACGGGAGGGTGAGCCGATTGGACTTGATTCTCGTCCAACTCTTTCATTATGGCCCTAATTTCAGACATCGCCCCCAAGGAGATATCAAAAGAAGGAGTAGCTTTTTGGTCACCACCATAATCCGGGCATTCGCCCTGATCATCTATTGATTCAACCTCCTTGACTCGGAAGGCTAAACATCGTATGCCGGTCGAGGACAATGAGGGGACACTGTTGTCACATCCACTTCCTCAGACGATTATGCACCTACCTCAGCTGTAACTTCAGGATCCTGTGTAAAGGACAAATGTAAGGTTGAGAAAGCTTCTAATAACTTGACCAAAACGGCTATGGAGTCTAGGAAGGGGTCTACCTATCGAATGATAACGGCCCGCGACACCGTTCTACTTCTTCCAGTTTACTGGAAAGACCTTCTCAAGGGAGGTGAGCCAGCACCCACTTCCTTGGCTCTTCTTAGGGCAACAGTCTTCTTCTTCCTCTTAAAAGTTAGCTTATATGCCAATTCAGTTTAAGCTTTTCTCTTCTGAGGAGGATTAGGAAGAGCAGAATCATCTTTCGTGTCCTCCTTTGGAAGCACTACTGGCTCCCTAAGGATAGCCCTCTGCCGTAGTGCTGCGGCTGGCTTCACAGCTGGAGCAGCGCTCTCCTTCTTACGAGCCTTCGGCACCTTTTGTGCATGTTTTGCAGAAGAAAGGCCAAACCGAGTCCCCACTATCAAGCTCTGTTCACGATCATACCAGGGATGAAAGGTATTGATCTGAACATAAAACTTAGAGGCAGCATAGCACAGGTGGGTCTCGGGCTTATCCGAAGGCAGAGTGAAGATTGCCCCCGTGCATCCGGCATTATAATATATCCAGGCACGCTCCCCGTCAATTAAGTTGCCTATTGACTCCAAATGCACGCTAGCATTTCCCAAAAGGAGCTGGCTGTAGCCAAACTGTCGTGTGAAACGACTCGGCAGGTATGGCTCCAGATAGGCATGGTTCCTGTTTCTGAGCACCAGATGCGACGGCCTAATAGACTGAAGCCAGTGAAATGCCCCAACAGTCAAGCTAGTGGCATGAACTCCCTCATCCACTAAGGTATCTCTTGTACTACCGCTGTCGGACGGAGGGGATACCCTGAAGAACTCGTAGTTCTGCAAGAAGCTTAAAGCCCTTCTGCAAGCAGGTACACCAGTGACGGCCTAGTCCGCGTCATGGAATCTACGAAGAAAGGCGTCTTCCGCCAAACAGTCTGTCGTCGGCCCAGTATTTATCAGGGTAGAATAATGCAGTAGCAGCCACCCCATCAAAAAATGATACGAAAGTTTGGTCCAGGCGAAGTTGGCTCTGCCGTCAGGAGTCACCATATTTCTAGCAAAATCCCATAGACCCCGTTCAGTGGCATAGACCATCGTGGGAAGCAAGACAAGCCGATATCCGAATACCAGCTTCACAGCCGGAAGTATTATGCTCCGGCTCATCCTTTCAATAGTCCCTGAACCCCCAGGGACTATACAGTCACGAAGCCAGATCATCAAGAAAGCTGCCAGCACGGCTTTCTCCGACAACGAATATTCAGCTTGACAGAAGTAGTGGCTGATCGGGGACTTTCCCTCAGGATCATCACTGTCCTCAGTATCTGCCGTATCATAATCTGCCATCCGGACTTCTATCTCAGACTTGGTCATAGGTTTTAAAATCGAAAAGGAGGCCGGATCCTCTCCTTCTCCTTGAACGAAGACGTAGCCTGTCCAAGCTCTTGTGTGGGGCTTGGCCCCCTCGGTCCTTCCTTTCTTGTTGATCCTATGGCAAATGAGGAGGTGGCAGGATAACTCCTTGTATACATCCATCATCTCGGAGTTCTTATTTTTTAGGTCTCGGAGCTCCTCATCACAAGGTACGTACTCTTCATACGGCTCTGTGCCCCAAGGAAGCTTCGACACTTCCTGCATCTCGTGGAGAGCCAATCCTATCTTCCCGCCCGGAGTAAAGAAAGTATAAGTGTGATAGTTGTATAACTCTGCCAAGGAGACAAACATTGGCCAATTGACCTTTATGCCGTATTGGGTGGCCCTAATAGCATAAAAAAGGCCAGGACTCTTCAGGGTGGCTTCATACGTGGAAAGCACCCAGTCAGTGAGGTTGCTCCAGAATAAAACTGGATACCTCCAGTCTTCCATCCGTATCTTCCCTACTGGATATGACATATCCTCCAACAACATCAGATTGTAAAGCGTGTCGGCAGCATAAGGGTAGAGGTCAGTCGGGATATCGCTTATTACGGCACCAGGTTGCAGCCCCCTCGTGGAGTAAGATGTAGAGATCCTAACATACTTGAAAGTATCCTTCTTCCGATCTCCTGAGTCGAATTGTATTCTTCCAGAGACGACCCCGGGAAGCTCAGGGGTTAGCTCATATTTCATATGTCGCCACGTGGCTAAGACAGTGAACGCTTTATCACATCCGGACCCGGAATCACCCAAATCATCGTCCTCGCAGGAGGCGTGATGCCGCACGAGCCTGGAGTTGCGCTCGTACAAGACAAGATCACAAGTTCTCAAATGGTTATCTTTTGATTCTATATTAACAACGAAAGGAAAACAGAGTATACGAAACAATTCTCTTTATTGATATTCAAAACT
This sequence comes from Iris pallida, assembly GCA_029216955.1. Lineage (NCBI taxonomy): Eukaryota > Viridiplantae > Streptophyta > Magnoliopsida > Asparagales > Iridaceae > Iris > Iris pallida. The sequence goes on from JANAVB010009957.1 coordinate 21,285, forward strand.
GATATTACAAAGGCTTTCGATAGCCTAACAATAAATGCCAGATTGGCTACAACACTCAGGTTCTCTCTTGCCCACAAAGGATTTCACCGTTTAATATATCATGCCTTCTATATCTCGGTCGCATTAATCCAGTTGTGTAGTCCGAACGTCAATGTGATCGCACGCTTCAATGTGCTTCGGCATTCCAAGCCTCAACACGTTCAAGCAATGCTTCGCCGTGAGCCATCCATTCCCTGTACCTAGCATAAAGCTAGTGGGGGATCAGTACGTTCGTCCTCGCATGTACTGAAGCAAAGATCTTCTTTCCAAACCAACATTGTAATATTTATGTTGAATCATGCAACTTAGCTTATGATCTTGCTATGTTCTCCTTAGGGTCAATTTCATGGCATATTTGAAAGCGTAAAGCATGTTATCATAGCAAGTATGTTATCGAATTGAATAGGCAAGCAAACAAGCAATCTCATGTTTGATTCGTGGCGTGACTTCTTACCGAGTCGACGCACTCGCCCTTGTACCGACGTAAGGTGAATACGCCACATTCCTTCCCTGTAATGTTATATGTGCATCTCTAAGCAGGATCTATATGCGGGATGCATATGCGCCTACACTTTTAACCCATCGTTCCTTAACTATATGAGGGCCGTTGGCGTATCCGTGCCGGAATGGACTAAAGGAGTTCTTACTTTCTTTTCTCTCCTTCTTTTTTCAATATTGGTCGGGCTTTCCGGCGTTTCATGGGTTGGGTTGCTGTCCCAAACAACCAAAATGTTCCCGCTGTATACCATCATTTGCGGCTTTTCCTATAAATAGCGAGAGCTACTCGACTTAAAGATGTGCGCCTACAAAAATTATTCGAATCCCTCCTAGGCCAAGCGGTTCTGGGGCGCATCCGGCATTTAACCGTTTGAGGGAAACACTCGTGCATGAGTCATTATCACATTAATCTCGAGTCCATCCCAATCGACCATGCAACGTCCTTATTATTCAAGCAGTCAAATTCAAACAACCAAACATAGTCTTGAGTCCGAGACTCAGACTTTATCATCTTGTATTTCTTCCGTTAACTTTTTGTGTTCTTACGTTTCTTACTTCGTTTTAATGATTCAATGGCATCATGCCTCAACTCAATGCTCGTCAACCGAACGACCCGAGGTTCTCGAACACCTTTCGAGGCATTATGTCATATCCGATAGTTCCGCCACATTCATGCCACAACTGTATTCTTTCGCAACGAAGCCATCTTTTATTATCCCGTGCACGTAGGCACATTTTGACAGTATTCCCATGTTCTATAACTTAGTGTTCAATGTTCGGGGCTTGCGTGCTAGGGCGCTCGTCTATTGTCTTTCAATGTTCTAGCCGTCTAACTCGTGCACGAAGGCATGGTATGGTTCATGCACTAAGGCACTCGCCGAGTACAATTATCCCATGTTCTTTGCGGCTTGTGCACCGAGGCGCTC
>JANAVB010009958.1:0-86896 GCA_029216955.1 Iris pallida
ATTTAACCCCAAGTTCCCCACAAAGCAAACCCACCCACTAAGCCAAGCTATTAGAAGCTCGACCCAAGTCCACCACACAGCGTTCTTATATACAATTGGATATATAGTGAGAGCCGAGAGGAAGAGAAGGGGGATAGACAAAACCTAACCCTAACGCCTCCTCCTCCAAACCCATGCCCTACCCCGATGCACGCCAAGGCACCTGTGCACGTTGGACAGCTATCGGCGTCGGCCAAACAGCACCGAACCATGGCCGACAGCAATCGCAAACAGAGGACAGCGATAGCAGCATTTGCGTGTAGCAATGCCTACTTCGCTCGATGTTTCTCCTGCCTCGTTCATCCGTTTCACGAACGGTTCTTAGGTATGAAGACAACTTATACACCATTATGTTACTTCAAACAATTCGTATTTAGACGTACCCTGCTGTCCGCGATCTCGACTCAAAGTTGAGCAAAAGCCTGCCCATTAACAAGACAACGATTCATCTATAACCTCTGGTTTGGAAGGGAGGTTATGAACCAACCACTAGAAATTATCCAAAATATTTTGAAACAGTCTTAGATAATATATAGGGATACGAAGCCTTTCTTACAGAAGTCGATTCCGACGACTGTGTGCCGGAAATCGTATTCCAAAGATTGGTGAAAAACTGTTTCAAATATTAAAATATAGAAAAAAAACCCTTCGATACGACGTGCGTCCCACCAATCCGGACGATGTGGTCACAATCGAAAGCATCGAAATATCGTATTGATTTTGCGGACGTGTAGGCTTTGACGAAATTCAAATTGGTTTGCGTGTGCGCGACGAATTTGATGCGTATCCGTCAAAATTCACCGTATCGTCCTCTTTGTAAATTCCAATTATTTTATGCACATTCGTCAGATCGATACAAAACTTGCACTGCAGGACCGTATCCTTTTTTGGTCCTGTATACCAAGTTTGGTTCGATTCTAGATAGTTGATCGGATCGCCGTTTTACGGGCCCTACGATCCGATTCACGGGCAATTTTGTGCACGCCCACCGAAATCCACAAATGGACATACCATTGGTTAGTATCATCAAACGATCTGTAGACATGTATTTTGACGACTTTAGGACCATTAACCCTGGCACATTTTTGGGTGCAAAGCGGGTCCAATGGCAGACACGTTTTGGTCCAAAATTACCGTTTTGCCCCTACGTCCATAATTGAACTTAAGGACAAGAAATTCTAGCTAATTTGACTATTCTGAGAATTTTGGCAATGTCTGTTAAAGCTTTCGGAGACAGTTGTGAGATTTGGACTTTATGGTCTACCAGTTGACGGTATATTATTGGTTTTTCGTGCTACCACCAGGCAAGATACCTTATCTCCCTTTACAGTTTAATTTCATGTTTATAGTTTTCATGTTGTTGTATTATCATTAGATACTCTATTTGCTATAGATCTTATAGTTATTATTAGCTTTCTAGTTGACTTGATTTATCTATTTTTCTACATACCATGTTCACTAGTTTATTGTCTTGCTTGACTTGATAGTGTAGTTATAACTGGACTTGTTCATCATAGTTCATGCTAGAGCTGTCTTTAACTGTGTCTTGACCGAGTTGTACCTTGTCTCACCTGTACATTGTTTGATTCGTGTCATGAAACAAGTATGCTAAGCTGAACTACTATTTTCCCTGTGTTATTTTTCTCAACCAGAGAGTCCACACTCGGGACGAGGGTTGACTAGTTGCACCAGAGAGTCTACACTCAGGATGGGGGTGTTTGTCTTAATCTGTTTACATTCGTGAGTCCACACTTAGGACGAGGATGTTGTTTATTTGCACCAGAGAGTCCAGACTCGGGACGAGGGTACCTTACCTTGAACTAACCAGAGAGTCCACACACGGGACGAGGGTTAGTAATTAGTTCAAACCTACGAGTCCACTCGGGACAAGGGTTTGACATTCCATTGATCTCATGTTTACTTGTTCATTCAGCAGTTCAGTTACGGGTAGTTGTTCTCGTATTCCAGTTTCATAGTCATCTGTCAGTGGCCACTTGTCGATAGTCACTTGTTAGCAGTTTTGGTCGTAGCCTCTTACCATGTGTATGTCTCGTTTCTTGCTTATATCCGTTTATAGCTTATACATGATTAAACTGCTAGATAGGCATGTTTTTATGTATCTTGCTATATCCCCTAAGGACCTGATGATCTCGTCAGGTTTAGCGATTGCAAAGAGTTATTTAGCAGTTCTGGATGGCGGATGATTATGACACCTGTGGGTTTCAGATGATTACGATATTACTTGCGAGATTCAGTTTTTGATATCACTTTTATTTTCCAACTTTGCCATCCTTTCATTATCATGAGATATCCTATTAATTGATTTAGTTTATAGACTCATGTTATATTCTTTGGAGTCTTATTGGACAATTATGCTAGTGGGCTGCAGACCATGACCCATAGTTGTTCATTCATGCTTTATATTACTCTTGTGGATTTGAGATATAGATTGTATTGCCATGATTAGGCAGTATACCATAGCCTTGACCGCGTTTACGTATTCGAGTTGGACTGGAGTCCGCTTGATACGTAGCTGGCTTGCTCACACGCTCGCGTCCCGGAAAGCGGGTGCGGGTCATGACAAGTTTTTTTGGTAGACATGCATTGGGTAGTAGTATTTTAATTTAGTAACCTAGTAGACGATTTTCACAAAATGTAATTATATATATTATGAGTTCTTGATATTAAATAATGTTTTATTGATAATTTCTTTAACAAATATGTTGGATTTTGGGATTTATATAGATTATATATACATATGTATATATATAAGTATATTTATAGTATATGAATATTAGGCTTATATATATAATAATATAATTATATTTCATTTGTATAAATTTTAGTATATAAAAGTAAGAATTTTATATTGTAAATATTGATTTTACTTAGAAATTTCATTGTTAGTGTTTGTATTTATGGCATGAGTGTATATATCTACTTAAAATTATATTGATGGAATAATATATATATATATATATATATAAATATATATATATATATATGTATACATATATATATATATATATATATATATATATATAATATATATGTAAATATATATATATATATATATATATATATATATATATATATATATATATATATATATATATATATATATGTATGTATGTATATATATAAATATACATATATATCAATATAGAGAGAATACCCCAAGCCATTCGGCCCAGCCAGCCCCTTGCACCCCAAGCTCCCAACAAATCAAACCCCAACCCAGCTAAGCCAGGCTATTAGCAGCCCGACCCAAGTCCCCACAACACAGCATTCTTATATACAATTGTGTATATAGAGAGCCGAGAGGGAGAGAAGGGAGGATACACAAAACCCTAACCCTAACGCCTCCTCCGCCAAACCCATGACCTATCCCGACGTGCCGCCCAAGGACAACTGTATACGCCGGACAGCTGCCAGCACCGGCCAAACAGTGCCGAACCACGGCCGACAGCAACCGCGAACAGAGGAACAGAGGAACAGCGACAGCAGCAGTTACGTGTAGCAACATGCCAACTTCGCGCTGATGTTTCTCCTGCCTCGTTTATCCATTTCACAAACGAGTTTCTCAGGTACGAAGACAACTTATACACCTTTAAGTTCCTTCAAACAATTCATATTTAGACGCACCCTGCTGTCTACGATCTCGACTCAAAGTTGAGCAAAGTCTACCATTAACAGGACAACGATTCATCCCCAACCTCTGGTTTGGAAGGAAGGTTATGAACAAACTACTAGAAATTATCCAAAACTATTTTGAAACAGTCTTAGATAATATATAGGGCTACAAAACCTTTCTTACAGAAGTCGATTCCGACGACTGTGTGCCGAAAAATCGGATTCCAAAGATTGGCGAAAAAAATGTTTTAAAATATTAAAAATATAAAAAAAAAACCTACGATACGACGTGCGTTAAGCCAATCCGGGCAACGTGGTCGCGAACTGAAAGCATCGAAAGGTGTGTATCGACTTTGCGGACGTGTGGGCTTTGACGGAATTTAAATTGGTTGCGTATGCGTGATAAATTTGATGCGTATCCGTCGAAATTCTCCGTATCGACCTCTTTGCAAATTTCTTAATTACTTTGTGCACATTCGTCAGATCGAGACAAAACTTATGCCAACAGGACCATATCATTTTTTTGGTCCTGTATGCCAAGTTTGGTCCGATTCTGAGACAGTTGATCGAATCGCCATTTTGTGGGCCCTACGATCTGATTCAACGGACAATTTTGTGCACGACCTATGATAATCCACAATTGGACATATAGTTGGATTCGTATCATCAAAACGAATCTGTAGACATATAGTTTGATAACTTTAGAGACCATTGACCCTGGCACATTTTTCGGTGTAAAGGGGTCCAACGATGGACACCGTTTTGGCCTAAAATTACTGTTTCGCCCCTATGTCCAAAATTAGACTGAAGGATAGGTAATACTAGCTAATTTGACTATTCTAAGATTTTTGGCAATGTCTGCTTCAACTTCGGAGACATTTGTGAGATTTGGACTTTATGGCCTACCAGTTGACGGTATATTGTTGGTTCTTCGTGCTACCACCAGGCAAGATACCTTGCCTCCCTCTACAGTTTAATTTCATGTTTATAGTTTTTTGTTGTTATTGTATTATCATTAGATACTCTATTTGTTATAGTTCTTATATGTTATCATTAGCTTTCTAGTTGACTTGATTTATCTATTTTCTACATACCATGTTAACCAGTTTATTACCTTGCTTGACTTAATAGTATAGTTATACTGGACTTGTTCACATCATAGTTCATGCTAGAGCTGTCTTTAACTGTGTCTTGATCGAGTTGTAACTTGTCTCATCTATACATTGTTGGAGTCGTGTCACGAAACAAGTACGCTAAGCTGAACTGCTATTTTCCCTGTGTCGTTTTTCTCAACCAGAGAGTCGACACTCGGGACGAGGGTTGACCAGTTGCACCAGAGAGTCCACACTCGGGACGAGGGTGTTTGTCTTGTCTATTTACATCCGTTACTCCAACTCGGGACGAGGGTGTTTGTCTTGTCTGTTTACATCCGTTAGTCCAACTCGGGACGAGGATGTTGTTTATTTGCACAAGAGAGTCCACACTCGGGACGAGGGTGCCTTGCCTTGAACTAAACAGAGAGTCCACACTCGGGATGAGGGTTAGTGATTAGTTTAAACCTGTGAGTCCACTCAGGGCAAGGGTTTGGTATTCCATTGATCTCGTGTTCACTTGTTCATTCAGCAGTTGAGTTACGTCTAGTTGTTCTCGTATTCCAGTTCATAGTCACCTGTCAGTAGCCATTTGTCGATAGTCACTTGTTAGCAGTTTTGGTTGTAGTTTCTTACCATGTATGTCTCGTTCCTTGCTTATATCCTGTTTATAGTTTATGCATGATTAAACTGCTAGATAGGCATATTTTTATGTATCTTGCTATATCCCCTGAGGACATGATGATCTCGTCAGGTTTAGCGATTGCAAGGAGTTATTTAGCAGTTCTGGATGGCGGATGATTATGACACCTGTGGGTTTCAGATGATTACGATATTGCTTGCGAGATTCAGGTATTGATATCACATTTATTATCCAGCTCGTGCCTTCCTTTCATTATCATGAGATATCCTATTTATCGATTCAGTTTGTAGACTCATGTTATATTCTTTGGAGTCTTATCGGACAATTATGGTAGTGGGTTACAGACCACGACCCATAGTTGTTCATTCATGCTTATATTACTCTTCTGGATTTGAGATATAGATTGCATTGCCATGATTAGGTAGTATACCATAGCCTTGACAGTGTTTACCTATTCGAGTTGGGCTGGAGTCCGCTTGATACGTAGCTGGCTTGCTCATGCGCTTGCATCCCGGAAAGCGGGTGATGGTCGTGACACATGCTAGCCCTTAATCATATAAACGGTTGTGTTGAATCTTAAATCCCAAAGCCATCATGCCCTAATTTACATCATTAGGAGGACTATCATCCTCTCTGGAGTTGCTAGCTTTGCTTTTGTACTTGTACTCATAAGTAGCTACAAGATGTTTCCAAATTTTATGAGGTATTATGCAAGGGAAAATAAGATTGAATACATTTATGTCTATAGCATAATAAAAAGTATGCATCGCTTTTGCATCAAGGCTAGCTAATTTGTTTTCTTCCTCCATGTAACTATAATAAGGTTTGTTAATAATAGAGGAAGTGAGAATAGAGGTGATAGTAGGCTTTTTTAGCCATTGATGACAATTGACCATAAATCAAAGTCAAGAGACTTTAGGTACAAGCTCATCCGTATTTTCCAGTATGTATAGTTGGTTCCATCAAATAGCGAAAGTCTATTCGTGGATTGCCCTTCACCTGTGGACATAGATTTTATGGCTTCTATATCTATTCAGTCTAGAGTGTTATATTTGAATATAACCTGCTCTGATACCAATTGTAGGAAATTGGAATCAGAGGGTAACAATTGATAATAAGGATCTACTCTAAGGATGTTAAGCCAAGTAATAGGGTCTTTGCACTGATACTAATTATAGGACCGTTGAGCACCTTTTGGGGGGTGAATAGAGTATGTGCATGTGCAGCAAAAATAATCACCACTTAAAAATTAAACAGTTATAAACTATGATAGATACGAGACGGTAAATAAAATGTAGTAAAGTTAGAGATTAGAGAATCAAAATCAGTGACACAATGATGTATACTTGTCTCTCTCGGAAAGGACTACTCTAGTCTCGAGTACTCTTGCTCGATGTTAATCCACTACCACAAGCTAAATAAGAGCTTGTAGTCTTTTACAACATCGTGCTCGATGAAGAACGCACGACCAACTCCAGAAACATGATTTCAAAAGCTAGAACGTTTTCAGTATTACAACCTCTGATACAACTCTTCTGAACCAAAACTCTAGATTGAAACAGAACTGTACTGGCTTTGGCTAAATACTGGTATAGGCAAAATGTGAATGATTTTGCTTGAGATAAACACTTAAAAAGATAGAGAAGAGAGAATGGATGAGTGATTTGAAATGGTGAGAATTCTCCTCTATTAATAATATTTTATCTGACCAAATTCGAATTGAGTTCTGGCAGAGTTCGGATACATGAATCTCGCAAACGAACATTGTAGAAAGATTTGGTAGAACTATAATTTAAATTACCCTAGACCGAACTTGAGCCAAAATCGGTCAGAGTTTGCCCTGAGTTTTGTCAGTGTCAGAACAGTATGTATGGACCAAATTTGCATACACTTTGGGCTTTTTGGACTTGTGGACTTTTAGGATATAGATAGGTAGGATTTTTGAAAAATGGAATGATCACATCTAAGCCATTAGCAATCCGATCAATCTTATATATTCTTTTAGACTCAAAAAAATAAAAATACAGAAAAAATATGTAAAAACCAATAGCCCTTTGATTACGCCTTTTTCCTTGACAGCGGTCGTCCAAAGATAAACAGATCTGAAAATCTGAATATCTTTAAAGGGCTTCGATGCGAGACCCCAGATAGGTCGCTCAGTGGTTCAGAGAAATCTTCTTGTATAATGCCATCTTTGGCCCATCATTAATTCTTCATTGCATATGTCCTGTTTCTTCTTTATAACGCTTGTCTGAAAGTACATGTTAGGCAAACAAAATAATATGATGCAGTATGATACAAGCATAACAATATAATATCATGAATATTTAGGGCAATGCTAAGTTTAAGTAGCAACATAATAGTGATTACATGGATATTAGTGACATCATAATGTTAAACTTAATCAGTTAGCCATTTTAAAAATGTGATACAATTATTGGGCTAACAGGGCCAACCTTGCAGTAAACGAAGATAAAGTTGAGAGCCGTCTCGGGAATGGGTAAGATGGCATGGGACACTGGATGTGTGGCTCAGGATACTTTTACAAACCCTCTATCCCATACTGATGAAGCAGGTAGGGAGATCATTAAAAATCAGGCTAGTAAGGTGAGTTAAAAGATGCCGGCAATAAGTCAGGAAAATAAAATGGCCGAAGAGACGGTCGAGGAAGCTGTTAGGGATAAGCCCCATGAGTCAGCCGAGGTGGCTGTTGATGAGTCGACCGAAAAGGCCGTTGACGAATCGGCCAAGGGGGCTATTGAAGAGTCATCCACAGAGGTCGTAGTAGATCAAGCTTACGAGTCGACAAAAGAAGCGTCGGTCGACTCGGCCAATACAGAGAAGGTTGTCGTAGTGGCATCGGATGAGGCTTTGCCCATCAAGGAACTAGTGATGGACCCTGGAGAGTAGGTGTCCTCAATTCTGGAGGGTCCTGACCCAGGGTACTTTCCTTGGGGAACCACCCACGGGACTTCCTCTGAAGTGGTGACCTAGGAGCTCGACCAATCCGCGCCTGGGGCTAGTATGGCGTTTCTCGCAACTGCTTCCATTTCTGTGGCGAATATGGTTTTTTCTGCTGTCGTGCCATCTGTTAGATGTGTAACAGCCAAGGCTACACCTTCTGTCGTAACCACTCTGACTTCTGTTGCGGATGTAGCTATTTTCGTTCATGCCTCTCCTTCACTTGGACCTTCTATGATGCTTCCTCCTATGACTTCGATGACCATGGCTGAACCTAATTATTATGTCGAATTGATCAATAGGACCATTTATGTAGCTCTGAGATGATGTATTGGCAATGTCCTGGGGCATGTTCGGACTTTCGTGCTTACTCGATCTTCAGTGGCACTCTAGTTTGCAACACTACAAGACCATCCCGCCTATGAGGCGAGAGACGAGGCTCTGGAGGCTTCTATGGTGGAGCTGGAGGCTCATTTTTAGAGCTCTAAGGCCTTGAACGTAATCTTTCACCATTGGTGAACGAGGAGATAGGAAAGCTGACAGCTGGGTTATCCTAATACGAATTTGATCGGGAAACCCTTGTGCATGAGGCGGCGGAGATTGAGGCGAGAGTGGCAGAGCTGGCTACTGCCAAAGAGATCCAGGCTCCTATGAAGACTATTGTAGGTAATGTGAAGACTACCGTGAGCAGATTCAGCTCTTGGAAGAGAAATTGGTGACTACGGAGGGCAACCTGGAGAAGGCGAGAAATGAGCAGATGTCTCTTCGCCAACATTCTGAGGTTTTTATCTAGCTGCTGAGGGGGTCAGCATTCGTCAGGTGGAGCTGGAGGAGGCGGCAATGCGTCGAGAAGTAGAATGTCGGGCCAAAGAAGCCATCGGACCGAGGATTGCCTTCTTAAAGAGTCGGATCAATGACCTCTCGTGCCGACCATCTTAGTCAAATATTTTTTTGACTTTTTTGTTTTGTCGTTTTGTGCCTCATTGTAGAGGGGCTTTTCATTTTGCTGTAGTCAAATTGTTTCCTTCCTTTATTATGAAAGAAATAAAAGTTTTTACTTGCTTCCTATCTGCTTATTTGGAAACTATGTTATTATAGAAATCCTTTCAGAGATAATTTTAACATGATAAGATGGAAGTAACTCAGCTGGGGATGTTTTTGCTGACATGTTTACTTGGAGGTAATATGGACATGGTAAACATTAATGTGGTAATAGGGTCGACCTTCTCAAGGGTAGGAATAAGGAAGAATACAACTCTTATGGGTATGCAAAAAACATTTCAAAGGTAATATGAACATGGATGTCTTTATGTAGAGTTTGGAGCGACACAGGAGTGGCTATATGAGGATATTAACTCAAAGGTTTACACCAAAATAGTGAAACACAACATGTCACCCAGATATTTAAACAAACATAGCAAGATATAATTATTGAGAGAGATTCAGAGGTAAGATGAACATGATCGTTTTTTGATGATTTTTATTAGAAATACACGCTAAAAACTAGATATAAATTAATTCTTTCAAAATTTGCCATTGATTGGCATCATCAGTAAATCTCCATTAGGCTTAGCGAGTCAGTAAGCGCTATTGGAATATACCGTCTCTATGACAAAGCGGCCCTCTCACTTGGGTTCAAACTTGTCGGAAGACTTATAAGTCATCACCATTGGTCTTCAAACCGATAATACGAGGTCGCCGACTTGAAATGTTCTTTCCTTGACCTTCTTGTTAAAGGCTCTGAAAATCTGAGCTTGATACAGCTCGATACGTTGCTGAGCTAGAAGACACTTTTTATCCAATGCTTCCAACTCTTGCAGTTGACGACGTTGGTTTTCTTCGTCTATCAACTGGTTGTTGATAGCAACCCATAGAGATGGAATCTAAATCTCCAGGGGGAGTACTGCTTTGTTCCCAGAGACAAGAGAAAATGGCATGTTTTTGGTGGTTGTCCGAATGGTTGTACGGTAAGCCCATAGACATTCGCTTAGCTTTTTATTCTATTCATATTTATTAGAGGATACGACCTTCTTGAATAGCTTAACGATTGTCTTGTTTATTGCTTACGCTATCACATTCATTGTTGGATTGTAGGCTGTTGATATTATTTCTGTATCTGATTTTTATCACAAAATTGATGGAAGGCATGGCTCACAAACTGATGGCCATTTTCATGAATGATCCTTCGGGGTACCCTGAAACAGTAGATAACATGGTTCTTAATGAAGTTGATTACGTTCAAGGTTTTCACCTCTGTCAATGGTATTACCTCTGCCCACTTAGAGAAGTAGTCAGTAATGGCGAGGATGAACTGATGCCCTGTAGAGGATGGCGGACTAATTTGTCCAATGATATAAATTCCTTATGCTTCGAATGGCCAAGTAGTCGTGGTAGGGTATAGGAACTCAGAGGGTTGATGGATAAAATTAGCATGTAGTTGAGATACTCGACACTTCTTAGCATAATCAACATCATCTACCATCATAGCGGCCAATGGTAGCCCATACGTCGTAGTCAGTCCTGTAACTTAGGAACGGGTTGGTGAGCTCTGCAAGTGCTGTCGTGCGCCTCCTTGAGTTCTTCTTTTGCTTCAGCATTAGATAAACACTGAAGGAGGGGTCCGTCGTATAAACGACGACACAATATTTTAGTGGCTGTCATAGTAGAACTAGAGCGAGCACCTCTTAATGGAAGTGGCTTCCTTCAAGTTCTCAAGGAGAATTCCATAGACCATATACTCTATGAACGGGAATCGCCAGGCTCTAATGTCAACATTGGTGTCTGTCTGCATAGAATAGCTCATACACATGCATAGGTTGTTCTTTAAGCAAATTAATTCTCAACCCATCACAGAGATGGAGTATTGGGTCCCGACCGGGTTGCCAAAGAAGCGGTGAGACCAGCAAGGGCATCGACATCTAGATTCTGTAATGGAGGTACATATTCTATAAAGAACACCGTAAAGCTAGAGATGATGTCGATTGCTGCCTGATAGTAAGGGACCAGATCCTCATGTCGGACCTCATATTGACTTCTAACCTTTATTTTCAACTTTGAGTCACCATAAGCCTTAAGGTAGTCAAATCCCAACTATTTAGCGAGCTGAAGTCCGATGATAAGGCCATTGTACTCAGCAACATTATTGGTGCATGATTCCATGAGAGATTATGCCCGATGAATGACTAGGCCTTCACAAGTGACCAGGACCACTTCTAGTCCTGCAACGATCTTGCCTTCGGGTCCTGTTCTTGAAGCACCTTCAAAGAACATTCGCCAAATAGGATCCTCTATGACCACGTTGTACTCTAAGACCTCGTCTAGAATCCCATCATAGAGTTTAGATGTTTCTGAAACAGGATATACAGCCAAGAAATCGGCCGATGCTTGACCCTTAATCGCCTTATGTGGGACGAACACTATGTCATAGGGAGATAGCAGGATTTCCCATATTGCTAACCGCGAGTTTAGTGCTCCCGGCTTGGTCATGAGGACATTGAGGGGGTTTGTCACAACCCGCTCCCGCTTTTCAGGATACAAGTACGTAGCCAAGTCCAGCCTATGACATAACATCAAAGGTAGTACGTTGTCTAGTACTTAATATTAATATCAAATACAACAAAATTATATCTAATTGCTCATTCATAATAATTATTCAAATTACAATTCCAATAATTTACTAAATAACATTTGGGAACAAACCCGCTAAAAATAATGGAACTATTTAATCTATTTAGAATCTAAAGCCAACCTCCGAGATCTCTATCTCCTCCGTAAAGTCCATAGCGCAAAATTAGAAAGCATGCCATGTCACCTGCAATGATCTAGTCAGGAAAAGAGCAAAGTACAGTCAAATTACATTTATGTAACTTAATACAAAATAAAGGTAGACAATAGAGATGCAATGTAATATTAAGGGAACATGAACTAGAACTTGACAACATATACAAGAAACTACTGACCGAAATATGTATGAACAAGACAACTAGAAAATAAACATGAACAAGTAAAACCACTCAAACAGTGCTTTAAAATACCTTTCGACACGTGAACGACTGTGCTAATACGGCACATCATAAGATGGCTATCATTCAATATTGGTACATCTAACTCGTACGTGAGGTGTATGACTTAGCTATCATTCAATAACAATAGTTGGGTTTGTTCACACTTTTATTTAACATTTTTCCTCCTGACTCACTAAATAATTAATAAACGAGCAATGATACAATCAAGTCTATCGTGTCACAATTGTGTGACAATTTTGATACTCAATGAAATGCAATAAAAGATACATTATCATATAAAAAAACATAAAACAATAGTGTACTTATCTCAAGTTAAGTTACAGTTGATGTATGCGACACAATTTTGATTTGGTTGAAAGTTGTTGTAATAAACGCTACTAATTCGATGAATCACCGACCATTATGGGTTCTACAAATTAAATAAAATATTAAACTATTTTATTAATTTCTAAAAAATTAGTATGATATAGATCTATGTATAGTTTTCTAAAACATTAAATGGTTCGTAAAACTGAGTTCGGGATCTCCCGGAATCTCAAAAATAGTACAACAAATTGATATTTTGGACAACTGGCACTCAAATAATTTTCCAAAAATTTAGAACCTTAATTACGGAAATTAAATTATAGATTTAGAAATCTAACCTCGATATGGTTCTAAGAAAAAATATTAGAGGTGAAACCATGTCCGGAGTTGGTCGCAAAGGCCTCACGAAGTCGTTATAGATTCAAAAAAGGAGGTTGAATTTATGGCAAATTTTGTCCTGTTTTGGTCGAAAAAGACAGAAATTTTGGAAAAGAAAACATAGAAAATGAAGGTTCAAAAGGTATATATAATGGGTAGCAATTATTTAATTAGGATTAGATTAAAAGTGTTTTAGTTTGGGAGAAGAATAAGGGCTCCTTAAATAGATGGAGATTGGGTCATAATTTCCTAATTAGGTAAGGACTAGTGTTCATGAAACAAATCTTAAATCAATAAATTTAAATTTATCAAATCTAATCAAAGACTGATCACAATAGAAATTTAAAATTCAATGAACATAACTTTCCATAAAACTTTAAATCAAATACAATCCTAGATTTGATTGGCCAAATCAATAATAAATTTAAAATAACATCTAATACTATCAATAATATAAATGATGGTCATAAATCAAATACTTCAAAAATATATTTTATAAATTCAATCTAAATGATAAAGATAAATTAGGTAAAGATTATATATTTTTTATAATTAGAGAAATAATGTAACAAATCCTTTCATCATCAAAAGATATCTTTTATAAACTTAAAATAAAATTAGTTTTAATTAAGAAAATATTTAAAACTAAAATAATATAAAAAATTAAAATAAATTGAGAAGTGGCTTACAAATCTACCCACCTTAGAAAAATATCATCCTCGAAATTTCAAATGGCATGATTAGGCACGAATAAGAATATAATCAAGAAAATGATACGATTAATAATCAAAATTAGATAAGCATAATCGCGAATAGAATTGAAAGATAAAAAGTGATTGGCACGGTCAATTTATAATCAAAATAGTCTAGTCGCGACCAAATATGTTTAAGAAGGATCAAAAATCGAAATCGTTTGGCACGATCAACTATTTAACCAAAATCATTTAGGCACGATTATAGAGTCAAAATCTATGAAAAATGCGAGTTGGCACGATTGAGATAAAGTAAAAACAATAGTCTAGTTGCAACCAAAATTGTTTAAGAATAATAAATGCGAAGGTGTTTAAGCACGATCAATTATTTAGGTACGATCATAGATTCAAAATCTAAATATAATTATAAATCTAGTGGAATATGATCAAAATATAGTAATCGGTTCTAAATAATTACTAGGAAGAAAGAAACTAAATGTCAATTTTTGAATAGAAAATATAAGAAAGAAGAGAAGAATTACCAATTAATAGAGAAGATGGTAATAAGAAATAAGACATGAAGTCAATTTGGAAAATTAATAGTCATATGCCAATAAAAGATATATTCTCTATAGGTATCCTAAAAATGTAAGCATATCTGAAGTCATTTTACTGAGAATCCATGCCTCGCTTGTGTACATCTTGCTGCAGTAAACTCTTCTTTTCATGACTCAAAGAAGGATACGGTATCGAATACTCTATCCAATATTGACATAACAATTGAAAGGATCAAATAATGCAACTAGGACATAGTTTTAATATTATTCGATAACCTACACTTACTTGAAATTATTTTAACTTAGGGGTCATGTCATCGCAGTGCGCTGCTAGTTGTAGTGAACACGCAGTCTCCATAATTCAAAAAATGGCGACAGTACGTATCTGCTTTGCCATTGTAAGTCATCAAAAATTATTCCAATTATATCCATAAGGATTTCAAAGAAACTTTTAAAATTTCAAACAAGTTCCAAGACGATCAAGATAGAAAAGTGTAAGTATTTATCCAATAAGTTTTAATTCTTGAAAATAAAATGATTAATTAGGAAGAAAATAACTGAAGACTAGAGAAGTATAAACATTTTAATCTCTATTTTATGGATATTCAAATGATTGAGGGGAAAACTTCGAATCAAAAACTAACTCGAGATTCATATATGAATAGCAGAATCAGAAATTATAAAAAAATAATTCCTTATGGCAAAAATGGAAAATAAATAAGCAATTCGGATTTACGATATAATGATAGTTAGAGATGGTAAAATAAATGATGAAGATTAGGAATTGAATCATAAGAAGTCCTAGTTTACCAAGCGAATAGTCTACCCACCTTTAATCATACCATCATATTAAAATACAATAGTATATCCTTCTATGAAGATTCCTTAAATATCTAATAGGGTCTAGAATTCAATAAATCCTACCTAATCACATGGCCTATGTGTCAACCTTAACTTCCCAACAGTCAAATTGAATACGGGACTCCTATTTCTAGTCATTATCCTAAAAGTTAAATCAATACTAGTTGTGAATAAGCATTTCCTAGTCGCACGCTAGTAGCAGTACGATTACTATAATTACCACCGCGAGTTCGCAAAATTTTGCAAAAATTGACCTGTATAGGCTGCCAAAAAAATTTGTCATGACACGTTCCTGCTTTTTGGGATACGACTACGTAACCAAGTCCAACCTACGCCATAGCATCGGCGGTAGTACACTATCTAAGTCTTAATGTTGATATTAAACACAGCAAAATCATATCTAATTGCTTATTCACAATAATTATTCAAATTACAAATCCAATAATTCATTAAATAACATTCGAGAACAAACCCGCTTAAAATAATGGAACTATCTAATCTATTTAGAATCTAAAGTCGACCTCCGAGATATCTATCTCCTCCGTACAGTTTATGGCTCAAAAGTAGGAAGCATGCCAAGTCACCTGCAATGATCCAGTCAGGAGAGGAGCAAAGTACAACCATATTGCATTTTTGTAACTTAATACAAATAATAGAGATACAATGTAACATTAAGGGAACATGAACTGGAACTCGATAACATATACAAGAAACTACTGGCAATAACACGTATGAACATGTAGTAACCCTAGAAGGGGGTGAATAGGGTCAAGCTAACTAATCAAGCACTTAGCACAAGCTAATTGGCATTTTAAAAAATATAAGTGCAAGAGAAGAAGCAATAACAATACCGACACACGATATATCCTGGTATCCTCCCAAGAGGCACTCCATTCCCGGAACTCTCTCCGGCTTTAATCAACTATTTGAGTAAATAGTTACTATAACGTCCCAGTCCCAAAATACGTAGGACTAAAATGTAATCATTCCAGCTGTATACATACGAAGTATATGGACCCTCGTATATATACATAAGCTGTAAAATACAGTAACCAAGGCACTAAATCTCATCCACAAAGATAAATATTATATAAAAGCAACTTTGAATTTGTCATGTATACAATCGTTGGGCAGAGACAAAGTCCACTACCAACTAATTTTAATAAGAACGAAATATACAAGGAAAGGAATTTAGTAGAGCAAGGAGATGACGATCCAAGAGCAACATCTCGATGAACAGAGCATAAGTCATGGCCTTAGCTAGAGCACCTGCAAAAATCATAAGAACACACACCTGGCGAGATAACCAGGTCCTCAGAGGGACGTAACAAGATACATCAACATGCCATATAATACTGAATATAAAATATGCCACAATCAAAGAAAGTGACAAGACACTATAAGGTAATCTAACCAACTAAAGTGAACATGCAGTGAGAACAAACCTTTCGTCGCATGAGCCCTGGCTGTAAATGGGATCTGGTATAGTCCCCACTTGGGCACCAGTGACCGAGAGCATGACGTTCAAAAACGACAGTGGCCAACCTGAGAGGCTCATCCCGTATCTCCAGCGGAGCTTCCGGGTTACAAGGAAAGTGCAATAGAAGCCCATACGATAAGGAAATGTTCTCCCCACCCAATGTACCTATCATGTTGTATCCACGACCATGTAACACTACTAACTGTCAAGTCTTCTAACATACAACTATTGACAGTTAGACCTAACGCACGTCCTGTACGCATCAGTGATCAGCCAACACGCAAGTCCGTGGACTATATGCTACTCATAACTCACACATCTCGTGGCACATCAGTGTCAAAGTTTATGCAATGCACTAAGCTAGTGGTAGTCCCATAACTCTAAGTCCATATGCAATCAAAGGTAAATAACAAGGTACAACTAATATCACTGAGCAGGCAGAAATCATGACTAAAAATAAATGAACAGTGATATGTAATAAAAATACAGACTGAATATAAACAGTATAATTGCAAGGTATCTTGCCTGGGGTGTCTTCTGGAGTGGTGCGAAGATCGAGCAAGTCATGTTCTGTCCAATGGCCATGTTCGATGTGTAATGGTCCGAGAGTCACGAGGAAATAGGAAAGAGGATCAGTCGCAATCAAGGTAATTGAGGGAATTTGTGTGAAGAAATATATATTATATTTTGTAAAAAAAAATTTATAATACTTTGAAAAAATATATTTTATTAGTCCAAGATATTTAGATAAAATACATACAAAAGAAATAAGTTTAAATTTCGAAACTACCATTGTTATTTAAATGTAATTTTTTGAAAAATACTTAAAACGTAAAAATTTGTCTTAGGCAAAAACTCTAAGTTGTCCAAAGTAAAAATTTAGGTAGGAAGCTATATTTTAATATTCTTGGCCAATATTCGAAAACTAGAAATCCTTTTTAAGGTGATACTAAATTTTGGCAAACAAAATTTTAGACTCCAAAAGTCCATATTTTAAAATAGCATATTTTAGAACTTTCAATGCGCAGTTAAAATAAGTGTAGGACTCAAGGCCTACTCCCAATAATTTTTTTTTAAATATTAAATGTATATATAAATAATAACAAAATAAATATGTAATAATGATACCAATGAATAATAACAATAATAATAATAATAATAATTATTATAATAATAATAATAATAATAATACAAATAACAGAAATGATAATGTTAATAATAATAATAATACAAATAATAACAATAATAAATATAATAACAATTAATACTAATAATAAAACTAATAATAATATTAACTATAATAAAACCTAACTATTCAGTCATCCCCCCCAATTTCGTAGAAAGAGAGAGAGAGCGGGGAACAAGGGTTTCACCTGAGGGGGACGGGCTTCCGGTGGCCGGCGGGCAGGGCGCGGTGCCCAGGCGCCGGCGCACGGAGCGGCGGATGCTGGAGGTCGGCCGGCCCTGCTCCGGCGCGGATGGGCGCCGGTGGAAGATGGAGCGGGATTGGCGGGTGGCGACACTGTGGACTCACCGGCGGCTGGCCTGGTCGAAAAGGAGGGGGGCGCGATGGTCGTTCTCCGACGGGCAGAGTACGCGATCGGGAATCAAGGCGGCATGAGGTCGGGCGAAGGGGGAAGGCGGCCACGCAGTGGGCCCTCCGCAGAGGCGACGGTGGATCGCCGGAGGAGGAGACCGGCGCGGAGCGGAGCGCGGCGACCCCGGCCACTGGTGGCGGTTCAGTAGAGAAGCGGGGAGGTGACCATGGGGGATGCGGTCGCCGGGGCTGGGCGCGCACCTGGAGGCGGCGAGGCGCAGCGTCGGAAAGGGGAGTTCCTGCTCGGCTCGGTGAGTTTTTCTTTTCCTTCCTCCTTATCTTCTGTCGATGGTGGTTGCGTCGGATCTTGATTGATGGTGGTGACGGTGACGGCACGGACAGGGTGGTTGTCGAGGCCGTGTAGGGAGGAGGCGGATGGGTATCGTGATTTGGGGATGGACGTTGCTTGGGGTTCGGCTTTGGTGTTCTGTAGATTTTGGGGGACGGCCAAGGTGGCCGAGGAGGATGGGTGCTCCATGGAGGCGGGGGCCATGGTGGTGCGGAAGGTATCTTGGCGACGGTGTTGACGGAGATGGTGGTGGTGTCGGTCGTTAGGGTTAGGGTTTGGGATAGACCGAGTCCGTGTCGGGGGTGTCCGACACGGCGGAGTGGGCGTCCGGGATTGTCGGACGCGGAGTAACGATGTATTTATGCAAAATAGAATATAGTGGATGAGACACCGACACGATGCACAGTTTGGTTGTGGATGGAAAATTGCTGGAGGAGTACCTCTCCTTTTATAGGAGGTGGGAATACCCAGTTAGATAAACATTAGGATTAATTTAAAACCCAATTTAAAACAATGATCAAATCCAAACTTAAATTAAATTCCAATTTAAAACTAGACAATCTAACTTAATTTAAGTATAAATGCTATCTTTTAACTATTTAAAATAAATCCATGAAATTAAACCGAGATTTAAAATGGCCACAAAAATTTTCAAATATATTTTTCCAAAAATACCAATAATAATAATTTTGAAAATAACAATATTTTTAAATATCTATTTGAATTATAAAATATTAATATAATAATTTCGAAAATGAAATTATATTTATGAATAAAAATTCATGTACCTCATGTTAAGAATATTGGCATAAAATAGAAATTTTAAATTACCACTATTAAATAAGTTAGCCTTAAATAAAAATAATACTAAGATTTGTCCATCCTGATACGATATTTTTTTTCAAAATTTAAAAATATATAAATACCAATAATTATAAAAAAATATAAAATAAATATTTTCCAAAAATATGTAAGCTCGCACATATTCGTACTCGTCGAGCATTCATGAATAAACGAAATTTGTGCGCACTGTACAATACGACTACGCGGCGTACAAAATTTTAAAATAGTACAAAAAATATACAGTAGAAATTTAGGGGTTTTACAGTTACACACGAGTTTGGATCCGAAGAACTCGCCAACTTCTTACACGTGAGCTTTAATCCGAAGGCCTCTCCGACTTCAACCGAGAGTTTGGATACGAAGACTCTCCAACTTCAACCGAGAGTTTGGATACGAAGACTCTCCAATTTCAACCTTTCACAATAGGTTTTGATCTCCTTATACAATAAGATGAAGATCTTAGTTTTCAACTCAATAACTCTAACACAATTTGTGGATGGCAAAGGAAAGCTTTGTAGAGTTGTTTGTGGATAGGCTTTGGTGGTTTAGAAAGTTTTAGGCTCAAAACATCAAGCTTGAATGAAGGGGTTCAAGGCTATTTATAACCAAAGCATTAAAAAGAGGTCAAGGCAACTTTCCAGTCCGCGAACCGGCATATCGTCGGTATGAACCGGCATACCGGCGGTATACGGTCTGGAATGCAACGGCTAGAAATATAGCCGTTGGGATCATTAATTGTTCGAATTTTCGACCGTTGGAATTTCAACGTTACTAAACCGGTATACCATCGGTATGAACTGGTATGCCGTCGGTATGCCGATTTTGTAGACAGAAACTTTTTGTGAACAAAAATCGGTATACTGTCGGTATGGACCAATATACCGTCGGTATACCGGTTTTCATCCGAAAATGATCCTGGGCTAATTTCTACCTTAGCTTTCGATTTTGCCATCCATTTCTTGTGTTTACAATTATTCCTAAGACTCATTACAGACTCCAGATATACTGTAGCAGGTGCAGGCTTCTTCAAAGTCTTGAAATGATTATGGCATGGCTTGGCTCCGGAGATGTCGTCGGGTGGTTCAGAGAAATCTTGTGGGATCCGTCGTCTTTGGCCCACCATGATTTTTTCATTGCATATGTCCACATTGATCTTGCTGATTGCTTTTCTGCATGTACATGTTAGACGAACAACGCAATATATATAATAGCAAGTATGATAAGTTTAATGCACATTAGGACAATGCTGAGTTTAAGTATAAGTGCTAAGGTGATTGCATAAATGTTAGTGATATCATAATGATTAAACTTAATTGAATGACCACAATCAAAAACATAGTTTTGATTTTGGCAATCCGATTAAATTTAAGATAGATAAGCTCATATCACTAATATGTAAACCAATAGGCACAATCACCAAAGGTATAAGTATAAGTAAAAATGCTATAACGATACTATGAAGATTAGTGATAATGAAATGCTAAACTTAACATATTAACCATATTCAAAAACATGATACAATCATTGGGCTAACAGAACAGACAACTGAAAAATAAACATGAACAAGTAAAACTAATCAAACAGTTCTTTGAAATACATCTCTACATATTAACGGCTGGACTAATATGGCACATCTTTTAATGGCTATCATTCAACATTGGTATGGCTAACCCTTACATGAGGTGTATGACTTAGCTATCATTCAATAACAATAGTTGGGTTTGTTCACACGTCTATTTAGCATTTTCTCTCCCGACTCACTAAATAATCAATGAACGACCAATGATACAATCAAGTCTATGATATAGATCTTTGTGTCATATTTCCAAAAAATTAAACGGTGGGCCAAACGGAGTTCGGAATCTCTCAAAATCTTAAAAACAGTAAGACATGTCGATATTTTGGACAATTGGCACTCAAATAATCATTCAAAAATTTAGGATCATATTTACATAAAATAAATTATTGATTTTGAAATCTAATCTCGATACGGTTCTAAAAAAAATTAGAGGTAAAACGGAGTAAGGAGTTGTTTGCAACGGCCTCGAAAAGTTGTTATAGTTTCAAAAAAAATAGGCCGAATTTATGACGATTTTTGCCTATTTTGGACGAAAAAGAGAATAATTTTGGATAAGAAAATATGGAACATGACATGGGTTCAATAGGTATATATAATGGGTAGCAATTATTTAATTAGGATTAGATTGGAAGGGTTTTGATTTTGAGAGAAGAATAAGGACTCCTTAAATAGATGGAGATTGACTCATAATTTCCTAACTTGGTAAGGACCGGTATTCATGGAACAAATATTTCCATAGATTTAAATATATAAATTTAAATTGATCAAATCTAATCAAGGACTGACCACAAAAGAAATTTAAAATTCAATGAACATATTTTTCCATAAATCTTTAAATCAAATACAATCTTAGATTTGATTGGCCAAATCAATAATAAATTTAAAATAACATCTAGTATTATCAAATAATATAATTGATGGTAATAAATCAAATACTTTAAAAATATATTTTATAAATTCAATGTAGAAAATAAATGACAAAATAAATAAATTAATTTCTTTTATAAATACAAAAAAAATTGACAATTTCTTCATTCAAAAATATCTTTTATAAACTTAAAAACTAAATTTTATTTTCTATGTACGAAAATATTTAAAACTAAAATAAAATAAACAAATTTAAACAAATTTGGGAAGTGGGTTACAGGGTTGACCACAGAGATAACGTGGATAGTTTGACTAGCTACATAGTGACGCGTCTTTTGAATAGCAAATACTAGAGCAAGATACTCTTTCTCAACAGAATATACTGATGTTCGGCACCAATCATGGTCCTGCTCAGAGAGTAGATTGCTTGCTCGTGTCCTTTATTGCTTTCCTGCGCTAACAAGGCACTGAGAGAATGGTCAATGGCTCGGACGTATAGTAAAAAGGGCTTTACCATGACTGGGACTACCAAGACTGGGGAGCTAGTGAGATATTTCTTGATGTCATCAAACGCTTGTTGGCATTCCTTAATCCAGACGTAAGAAACTCTATTTTTATTAGTTTAGTGAAGGGTCGGCATCGCCCAGAAAAATTTGCTATGAATCTTCGGATATATGCCAAACGTCCTTGTAGGCCACGAAGCTCACAAAGGTTATTCAGTGGAGCTATGTCCAGTATAGCCTTGGTCTTTTTAGGGTCAATGTGAATACCCATGGATGTAACAATAAAGCCCAAGAACATGGCATTGGAAACCCCCATGAAAGACTTGTTGGGTTATTTTGAGCTGATGTGCTCGCATTAAGTCAAACACTGTCTTCAGGTGTTTCAAATGGTCGGCCTTCTTCCGACTTTTGATGGCAATGTCATCAACATAACATTCCACCGTCTTTTGAAGGTGTTCGTAGAATATAGTGCTCATAGCCTGATGATATGTTGCTCCAATATTCTTCAAACCAAAAGACATTACTGTGTAACAGTAGATTCCTTTTGGCATTCAGAATGACGTGTCCTTTTATTTGTCAGGGAACATTTTGATTTGGTTGTAGCTTGAAAACCCATCCATAAAAGAAATACATTTGAAGCTACAAGTATTATCGATCAATACGTCTGTAATTGGAAGGAAAAACTCGTCTTTTAGACAGGCCGAGTTGAGATCGCTAAAGTCTATGCAGACTTTAATCTTTCCATTCTTTTTGGTGATAGGAACAACATTGGCTACCCAATCTGGGTGTTGCTCCTCGAAAATAAAGGTACTAGTAATAAGCTTGTTCACCTCGATTTTGATGGCGTTTATAACATCAGGGCAAAAGTACCACTATTATTGTTTGACCGGCTTAGCACCGGGCCGAGTGTTAAGGTTTTATATTATGACTTGCGGGTCTAGTCCCGGTATATCCTTATAGCTCCAAGCAAAGACATCAATGTACTCTTGGATAAGTTGGATCAGAGATTCTTTGTCATCACCTGTCAGGCTTTTGCTAATTAAGATGGGCTTAAGTGAAGACTCATCTTCTATGTCGATTTGCAGACCTCATCTTCAATGGAAGGTTCTTGCTGTTCGAAGCACCATTGCCATTGGGATCCTAGGCGTTGAGCCAAGGGTTCTTCTTCGAAGAATTCTAGTGTTTGGTCTTCAACTTCCATTAAAGGATTTACAAATACCATTGTTTGCAAAAACAAAAGTCGATCTTTATTTCAACAAACTTTGTAAGAAGATTACAAGAATTCTGGGAAAGTACAACAATAGGAATCCGATCTGAAGACGATCGCTTTATCCCTTGGACGATGTGAACTTTGAAGACGGTAGCCTCTAAAGATTGTAGCAGCACTTTGGCAAGAACTCCTGATCTCTGGTGATAATTTCTGATGTATATCCGATCCCCTCTAGGAAGGACTTGAAACTCTATTTATAGAGTTCTAGAAATAACTACTTTTTAGTTATTCTGGATTGCACATGCATTTGACCGTGCAGACATCAGACTGCGCTGACAGTTATTTGATCGTGGGCCAACTGTAGTGGACACATGGTATTATTTGATTGAAATACGCATGATCTTGTACAGACGGTTACCACGTAGTGAGTAATTGATGGCATGAAGGCCACGTGTACTTTGTCAGTTGTCTTGATGGAGTGCGCCAACTGAATTGTGCTGGCTTCAGATTACGCTGAGATGGACCGTGCTGCAGAGAGTCTGGCCAATTGTGCTATATGTACAGCTATCCTCGAGTGCTGTGCTGTACGATAAATGAACAGTTTCCTCGTTCTCCGTGCTGTCAGTTGTCAGAAGATCTGATTCTCTGTCAGGTAATGATGAGTAGGCCACGTCAGCTTACGCACTTGAATAAGTGTGTAGTTCAGCCTGCACAATCGAGTTGGTGCGCAATCTGTCTCCTGCGCAGTTCACTTGAAAGATGCCCAATTTGATTTTTATGACTTCTTTGATGGGTGCAACTAGATTTTTAGGACCTACAAGACCCCCTTCAAAGTTTTCAAAGTTTAAAGATAGTCAAAGCTTCAAAATACTTTGAATTTTGATTAAAAAACAAGTTGCACAAGTAATGACTTGTCTGCGCAATTGGAGGAGTTAGCTCCCATTTCTTCGGCGCAATATGAGGCGACCGTTGCTCTCGAAAAACTATAAATAGTTCTCTTTGTTCTTCTTGTTATTCTTTACTTGTTTTCACTTTGCTTAAGAGAGAGAAAATTCTCGAGCCTACTCTGACTTTCTTTCTTCTTCTTCGTCGACTTCAAATGGCTCCAAATCGTTCTGCCGTCGACAAGGGCAAAGCCCCCGCCGAGTCTTCGACTCATGCTGTGTCACATATTTTACGACATGAAGTTGGTCACCCAGCATTGTAAGGTAGTTACTCGATCGAAAACCCTTTTTAGGGTTCTTCGACATGATTGAATCCCCAAACCTATCTCTTTTTAGAGATTTGGTTATATTGTGCCACCCTATTTAGGGTTTCAGTTGCATAAACCCAATAGTTTTCATTTTTATGAATACTATTTTCTTGCGCAATTGGTTAGAACGTGCTGGCAAAAGTTAGCACAATCTGCTGATTTGTGCAAGGCTGTCCAGCGTAAACTGATGCTTTGTGCAAGTTATTCAGCACAATCTGATGGCTTGCACAAGTAAATGAGTTGGCACAACTGAACAGTTTGCACATAGAATCTATTATTGCGTAATCTGATGCTTGCGTAATTTGCTAATTTTTTTGGACAGAATCTTTGATTTTACTTGTACTGAATTCTGTCTTTCTGCTTTGATGCAGTTAACATCAGAGAGGACCCAGAGTATAAAATCTTTGCAGGGACCCTTGCTGAACTAGAGTTTAAGGAAGATTTATCCCATGTACTATTTCCCCAATATGCTCTGCCATCCTCCCATCAAGCCATCTTGGTAGCACAGGACAATGAAACTCTATTGAGTCTGATGAATGGACAGCCTCTGCAGACTGCCGATGCCATTACTCATAAGAAACCCCTGTTCATATTTGGCAAAGCTATTAACAAGAGTTCTCAGCCGAGACCCGTGTTGAACAGAGACTCTTCCACAGAAAGGAGAAAGTAATCCTATTACCGGACATTGCCAGATGTCTTCCTCTAACTCGCTATGCCCATGCAAGCTATCCCAGGAGGATGGACTGGGATATTACACCCTCCAGCAAGCAAGGACAGGGAATATTTGTGTAAAGAAAGGACCAAACAACATGGATATGTTCTATAGCTCCTCTGAGCGTCATAGCACTTTGCTCAGAGGATTGAAGCCTGGCTGCATCCCTCCAGAGAACACTTCCTTGCTGCTGTCGGTGAGGACGCCGATTTTTGCTAATGAATATGCATAGGTTGAGGGCAGATACCCGGATCAGGACATCCGGTTGACAGGTCTGGTGAACCCAGACAACAAAAAGTGGAACTGCATAACCAATTGGATATTGGTTCAGTTCGAAGACAAGCTCAAAGAGATCGAGCTATATCAGGCGGTATACGCTACCGTATATGGATTCCTCCCCAACCCTCATCTGTTTCTGGCCTTTGCAGAGAGGTAAAATTATAGGACAGGGATATTCATGACACCCTGCGAGGAAATTGGATTAGCCCTTCATGAGATGAAATACATCTCGTGCTTACCAATGGGAAACTTCCCTTATGAGGAATATGTTCCAACAAACGACGAATTAGACCGACTTCGTCGAGAGAATACAGAGATGGTGGCTATTTTTTAGGAACTACTGTGCCACTATAAAATTTGCTCCATGTACTATAAGAGCGGTTCTTCCGGCACCTGTTATTCATCAAAGTGGTTGCCCTATCTTTTCCTTAATCATATCATCGAAAAAAAGACTAAGGATCATGATACGTGCAACCCGACCTTCTTCCAACCCCTCAGCCACAGTGAAGTGATAAGATTGTTGGAAGAAAACAAAAAAATTGACATCAAAGTTAATGACGAACTTCAATACCCTCCACTCAAGACCGGAGATTTTGTTGAGTGTTTTATGAGAATGGGCTACAGGCCCCTGTCAAAGGAAGCCCAGTTGGCGGGTTTCCTGACATATTAGCTTCGACGCTTCGTCGTACCCAGAGCGAGCGCCGTGGACCGCTTCTACCGCGGCGTGCTCTTTGCTGCTGTCCGGTTAGTCTTTGGCTACCGGATGGATTTGCTGTCGGCGATGACCTGTAGAGTGAACGCCGGTCTTCGTCTTTATGTAGAATCTATGCTCAAATAGAAGGGTGAGAAGGGGAACTTCCCTCGGCTGGAGTTGCCTTACACCTATTTGTTCGTATGGTTACTTCTGTACCATCCGTCATTGATGAACCCTGATATGGGAGCAGTCGACGGTAGCTATCTGCGAAGATTCTCCCAGAGCAAGTGGATATATACTAGTCTAAAAGATTGCAGACGTGCCTTGAACCTTGGGAAGGGGTGGAACTTTTACTGCATTTTCCCTCCAACCGGTTACGAACATATGTCGACAAATCTAGTTGACCTTGGGAGGCAGCCGTTGGGTCGGGCAGTATTTGATTGGCTGAGGACGGTCAGGCCGTCGCACTTGGTGTATAGATTTGAAGATGAGTGTTTCTTGGAACCATATCTGCCAAGCCGCTTCGCTCGTCAATTTGGTTACGACCAGTTCCACGTAGGTAATGCTATAACTTGCCTACAAGGAAAGGGGTATCTGATTGATGGTGCCAAAGCATGGGCCTATTACAACGCTCGAGACACAAGGACAGTGTTCTCGATGCCGACCAAGAATGATCACGGCCCCCGAATGTTATATACATATTCACTTTTTTACACAACTGCAAATACATTCGCCAAGAACTTTAATCTTGTAGATAGCTTCGCGACAGCGATGCATTTGAAGAAAGGAGCAACTGCTATGCTAGCTCCAGGTAATGACGAGCAACATGAGCCAGTGGATGATCCCTTGGAAGCCTCAAGGGAAGCTAACTTCCCTAAGGAGGTTAATGAACCACTGCGGGTTTCTTTGAAAGTGGCCAAATCTCCAACCAAGGAGAGAAAGAGAAGGATTAATGAACCTTCTTCTCCGGTTGTAAAGAAGAAACTTATCTTAGACCCATCAGAGAAGGTCACCACCAGGTCACAGTCTCAGTAACTGGCCGAGTCGACCCAAAGAGAAGAAGCGACCACACCGACCTCTCTTCCAAGGCATGTCGATGTAGTAGATGTGGAGAGTCCCGAAAGACCTCTTCATAGAAAGAAACTGGCCTATAGAAGAAGAAAAAGGGTGATCACCCCTCCGAGAAAAATCTTGTCTTCGGTGGTGGCCAGTATTGTAGCTGGAATAACCATGTCATCCCCTACACTTGCCTCCGAGCCTAGGCAGGAGACTCCTTCCCGAGAGCCAAGGGATGAGGTTGAATAGAGGGATGAAGCTGAGCTAGGGGCTGAAGCTGAGCTTAGAGATAAAACTGGGCAGAAGGATGATGAAATTTTAAGATCTCCTTGTCTTGCGGTGAGAACTACCCAGATTCCTGCTATACTAGGAGGGCTCCGTGAAGAAGAAGATCGTCTAATGATTGAAGCTCTAAATGATTGCGACTTCGGTCTGTAGGACTATGTTGATCAAGCCTCTGTCGCAAATGCCAGCGAGGAAGCTCCAGAGGATAGCATAAGTAATGAAGATACATCGACAGAAGATGTTGACGATACATTAAATCCCGAAGAAGGCACTGATGTTCATATGTCTCCCGAAGCCGTAGATGACACGCTACATCCGGAAGCGGATGTGGAGGTGTACGTATCTCCGGAAAAGAATACGGATGTAGAAGTAGCACCAGCTGAAACTACTCCTACTGATCCAAAAGGTATTAAATAATTTTATCTACCCTCTTTTCATAGATTCAAATAGCTGACATTTACATTTTTATCCATGCAGAACTTGAATCTCCCCCGGTTCCTCCCGTGTGCACAGACATAGTGCCAGTAACGGCTATCGCTAGCGGTAGCCAACATTTTTCGGGTGGTTCTGAGGCCGGAAGTCGCCAGGCAGTAATGTTTGAGGCTACTTCTGTTAGACTGGAATCTGTGCCAACAGACGAAAGGCTTGTTGCTGGGGCAAGTCATGGTAAGATTGTCTTTGATCTTTTGATCATTTTCAATTAGTTGCTAATGACAACAACAATCAATGATAAGGTTCATTTGATTTTGCAGAAGAGCATCTGGGAGGAGCAGCTAGCTCTACGATGGCTCCTCTGGCTAAAGAACCGCCTACTCAAAGAGAAGAAATCGGACGTCGGTCTTCACAGACACCTGCTGCTGCTTCTACATCTATGGGAGTAGCTGCTACCCCGGGTGCTCTGGCTACCAACCATTTTATCATCAGCTCTTTCAGCAACCTTTTCTTTAAGTCTTTGAAACCCTTAGCAGATAGGGTGATAGAAAAAGAAGAGGCTGGTTTCTCCACTGTCAGAGATCCAACCTCCTATTTGATCAATGCCATCCGTCATCAAGGCGACGAAGCTTAGGCTATTTTTTTCGAACATGTACTAGATGAGCTAGAGGCATCGGTCAAAATTTACAAAGAGCTGAATAAGGGAGAGATGGAGCCTTTGGTGCCGGCTGAATTTGAAAAGATGTCTCAAGAGGCTGCGGTTGAGAAAGTTAATTTCCAAATTCTCTTAGATGCTTTCACTACCAAGTCTGCTGAGTATAATGCCCAAGTGGAAACAGTGGCATCTGTTGCTGACGAAAAGGAGAGGAAGGTTGCTGAACTGCAATCAGAATCTGTCCATCTTAAAGAAGAGCTGAGACTTGTCCAGCTTGCTCTGGAGGACGAGGCTGCACAACACTAGACTGCAGTTCAACAGCTGAATGCTCTGACTCTGGAAAGGGATGAGTATATCGCAACTCATCAAGAAGAAATCTCTCACAGAATAGTAACCATGCCATCTTTTGACGACAAGTCGGGGATGGAGGAAGCTAGGAAGCGAGTGATGGAATCTCGTGAGGAGCGGCTGCAATCTTTAAAGCAGCAGATGACCAGCTTAATGACTCCGTCGGCAGAATGAGAAAGACTTTTTGTATCTTCAATCTTTTTGTGATATGTAATGTTGTAATTTCTTTCAATTTTGATCAATCAATAAAAAGACATTTTCTTGGTGGCTCTATTATTTATTTCATATCTTATTCAGATATAAATAATAGCGATAGAAAATATATTTAGAGGTACAAGACATGATATATTTCTTGATTTTGGAAAATAATTATATTCAATTATATCTGCTCAGAGGTAATATGGACATGGCAGAATATAATTTATTGAATATCATTATTTCAATAGACAACTTAATCAAAGATGACAAGTTGCTGATATGAACGAAATGGATGATTCGC
The DNA here is from genome assembly GCA_029216955.1 of Iris pallida. Classification (NCBI taxonomy): domain Eukaryota; kingdom Viridiplantae; phylum Streptophyta; class Magnoliopsida; order Asparagales; family Iridaceae; genus Iris; species Iris pallida. Next base: position 29,767 of record JANAVB010009958.1, read on the forward strand.
CAAAATGTGTGAACAAAATGAATGAACGAAATAAATCGTCGGGATGAACGGATGGACCGTCAAACGAATTAAATGAACGGGTGGACCGTCAGATGAATGGAATGAATGGGTGAACCGTCAGATAAATGTAATGAATGGGTGAACCGTCAGATGGATGTGTAAACGGGTAAATCGTCGGGTGAATAAATATAATAAACGGATGAACAGTCAAGGGGATATGATGAATGGACGAACCGTCAGATGAACGGGCGAACCGTCGGACAAACCGTCAGATGAATTAAATAAAGTTTCATTGTCATATGAATCTCTGTCTATAAATAAAACAAAAAATCAGAAGGGATGGTCACTTTCATTTTTCAACATAAAGATGTCGTCTGGAGATGCATCCAAGAAGGCTGAGATCGCCCCGAAGGTTGAAGTGGGTACTGAGGAACATCCAGTCGAACCAGCTCAACCAAAGCAAATAGTAGCGAGTGAAGGTTCGTCTGCCCCCAAACCGCAAAAGGACATCTTGGATTTCCTTCTTGAACCAGGGAATATTGAAGAAGAAAAAGCCATGAGGATGGCTGCTTGCAAGTTCCTGGTGGGTTCCAGCAAGAATGTTCTCGGCTCTTTTGCTGATCATATCTTCAATAAGGACGACAGTGGCCCGCGTCCCAATTTTGAGAAGGATGATAGTGACCTTCCTTGATATTATGTACTATCATTCATGATGAAATAAAATTGAATTTTATTTATGAACTTGCCTATTGATTATAAGCAATGTCTTTTACATTTATACATAATATTTTTTGAGGAACTTGCCATTGATAGGCATCATTGCAACTCGACCGTCTAGCTCTGTGAGTTGATAGGCTCCATTTGAGAAGACTTTGCTCACGATATATGGCCCTTCCCACTTCGTATCGAACTTGCCCTTGCTCGAGTGTCATAGTCATAGGACATCTGACGGTTAGAACGAGCTCTCCTTTCTGAAAGGCTCTGACCTTAACTTTGCGGTTGAATGTCTTTGAGATGCGGGCTTGGTATAACTAAATATGGTATTGAGCCATCAACCGCTTCTCATCGAGCGCCTCCAATTCTTGAAGTCGGAGAAGATCGTTGTTCTTTGTCGTGAGTTCGTTGGCGATGGCAATCCTCAAAGACGAAATTTGGAGTTCCAGAGGTAGAACTGCTTCACAGTCGTACACCAAAAAGAAGGGTGTATAACCTGTAGGGTTGCAGACCGTAGTACGGTAGGCCCAAAGACATTCCCTAAGCTTTTTACTCCAGTTTTGTTTGTTATTAGACACAAACTTCTTGAGGAGCTTGATGATAGTCTTGTTAAAAGCTTCAGCTAAGCCATTAGCAGCAGGATTGTCGAAGCGACATTGTCAATCCGGTGATCGTCACAGAATCTTGCGAACTTTTGGCTGATGAATTGAGGTCCATTGTTATGAATGATCCTTCGAGGTACACCAAATCGATAGATGACATAGTGTTTGACGAAGTTGATGACACTGCTGGTCATGACTTCCGCCAATGGTATAGCTTCGGCCCATTTGGAGAAGTAGTTAGTTATTGCCAGTATAAACCGATGTCCTCTAGAAGAAGGAGGATTGATGGGACCGATGATGTCCATGCCCCAAGCTTTAAAAGGCCAGGAAGCAGCAGTCGGATGAAGGAATTCTGATGGTTGATAAATAAAATCTGCATGGATTTGACAAGCTCGACACTTCATTGCATATTCGATGGCATCAGATACCATAGAGGGACAATAGTAACCCAGGCGTCGGATGCGTTCCTGCAGTTTAGGACCAGGTTGATGTGCTCCGCAGACACCGTCGTGAGCTTTAGGTAATACTTTCTTTGCTTCATCACCAGCAAGACAGCGCAAAAGTAGGCCGTCATAAGTCCGCCGGTAGAGAGTTTTGGTGGTCTGATTGTAGTAGAAAAGTAGAGATCGCCGACGAATACTCGTAGCCTCCTTGGGATCTTCAAGGAGTATGTCATGGACCACGAAGTCGATGAAAGGAGTTCTCCAATCTTCATTGATAACATTGACTTCAGTAAGATTACTGAACTCAATATTACGATTGTTTTCGACGCAGAATAATTCTCGATTAGAGATAACCACCACCTGCTGTCTTTTGATAGGGATGGCTAAGACTGCTACAAGATTGGCCAAAGCATTGGCTTTAGTATTACAAGCTCGTCATACATATTCGATGAAGAAGGCTTTAAATGATGTAGCCATGTTGATTGCCGCTTCAAGGTAAGGCACTAGATCTTGATGGTGAACTTCATAAGTCCCTCTAACCTGGTTAACAACTAGCTTGGAGTCACCATAGACTTCAAGATACTCGATGTCTAGTTGTTTAGCTAGCTGAAGACCAATGAGTAGATCATTGTATTCTGCTACGTTGTTGGAGCAAGGCCCATCTAAGGAATAGGCTCTTTGAATAGCTGACCCGTCTGGAGAAATAAGGACAACTCCGACTCCTGTAACAATGGCACCATTGGGTCCAATCCTGGATGTACATCAAAGAATAAGCGCCAAGTACGAAATTCTTTGAAGATTGTATTAGATTCCAATGTCTCGTCTGGAATTTCATCACAGAGTTTGGATGTCTTTGGAACATGATGGGCTGCTAAGAAATTCGCCAGTGCTTGACCTTTGACAGATTTTTGAGGAACATATACCATGTCATATTGGGCTAGCAGAATGGCCCATGTAGCCAGCCGAGAATTGAGTGTGCTAGGCTTTTTCATCAGTACCCGAAGAGGATTAACTCAGGATATGACATGAATAGTTTGGCCAATAATGTAATATCGAGTCTTTTGAACAACAAACATAAGAGCTAGGCATTCTTTTTCGACCGGACTATAACGGTGTTCAGCACCAATCATAGTACGACTGAGGTAGTAGATGGCTTGTTCGTGACCTTCTTTGTTCTTTTGGGTAAGTAAAGCACCCAATGAATGGTCCATAGCATGGACATACATTAAGAATGGTATGCCAGAGATTGGTGGCACCAAGACTGGTGGATTCATGAGATACCGCATTATGTCATCAAATGCTCGTTGACATTCTTCGGTCCAAACGAAAGATACACCATTCTTCATTAGTTGAGTAAATGGTCGGCAGCGTCCAGACAGATTCGAAATGAATCTCCTGATGTACGCAAGTCGACCTTGGAATCCTCGTAGCTCTTTTAAGTTGTGTGGAGGACGTATCTCTTGAATGGCTTTGATCTTCTCGGGATCCATGTGTATACCCTTAGAGGTAATAACGAAGCCGAGAAATTTGCCACTAGAGACACCCAAGAATGACTTGGTGGGATTTATTTTGAGTTGATGTTGGCGTATGAGGTTGAAGATAGTTCTCAAGTCTTAGATGTGATCTTCCTTTAGACGACTTTTGACAGCAATATCGTCGACGTAGCATTCGACAGTCTTGTGCAGATGATCTCGAAAGATGGTACTCATGGCTCGTTGGTATGTTGCACCAGCGTTCTTGAGACCAAATGGCATTACAGTATAGTAGTAGACTCCGTGAGGAGTACGGAAAGAAGTGTGTTTTTTATCTTCAAGATTCATCCGAATCTGATTGTATCCGGAGAATCTATCCATGAAATATATTCTTTCGAACCCATAGGTGTTGTCAATCATGACGTCCGTGATAGGGAGAGGAAATTCATCTTTTGGACATACTTCATTAAGATCCCGAAAGTCGATGTAGACTCGAACTTTAACGGTTTTCTTTAGAACTGGGACGGCATTGGCTACCCAATCATGATGCTGCTCTTTTCGGATAAAGCCACAAGCGATGAGCTTCTTGACTTCATCATCGATGGCATCCATCATTTCTGGCTTGAAGCGCCGTGTTGCTGTTTGACCGATTTTGCATTCGGCAAGATGTTCAATTTGTGAGTAGCAACTTTAGGATCTAGGCCTGGCATGTCTTCATAGCTCCAGGCAAAGACACTAATGTATTTTTGAATAAGAAGAATTAATTTTTGCTTATCTGCCTCTGGAAGGTTCTTGCTGATGAATATTGGACGAGGTGATCCGCTCTCTCCTATATTAATTTAAACCAATTGATTTTCGGTAGGAGGTTCTCTTTGTTCGAATCGGAGTTCCCATTGGGTATCCATTCGTTGAGCCTAAGGATCTGTTTCGGGACTTTCTTCAACATCTTCGTCATAGCCTTCTGGAAATTCGACGGAGACCATGTTAGAAGATACAGTCAATCGATAAACTTGACCGATGCTGGTGACAGAATCCCATGATCTGGAATCATAGAGCGCTCCTCGCTATCGGATTAAGAGGCTACTGGGGATAATACCGGAGGGGAAGCATATCCGAGACCTCTTTTGGTCCTACTATAGTACATTTCTGACTTTCCTTTCGGCACAGCCGTACGGATAGGAGTTCTTCTACCCTTACCGTAGTTGAGGCCGTTCTTGAAGTCATAACCCATCTTTCGGATGATGTCTTTTGATTGTTAACTGTAACGACGGATTTGAAGATGCCCCGTGTCGTTACGCTTCCTATCATCCGTATAGTTGAATTGTTGTTCCGGTCCTTTACTAAAAAGTATTGGACTCTCATCTTTCTTTCGAGCGGGAACAATACGATATGTATCATTTGGATGCTCGAGTAAGACTTCTGTTTTAAGAGATTATACAACTCCCATTGTAAATGATTGAAAGCTATCTAACATATCCAAATAGCACTTAGCATGATAAATGACATCAATATACTAGAAAGTAGATGCTTTTTCATTGATTTGTACATTTGTATTTACAGTAGGACCTTTAACCTTAGCAGGCTTAGTCAGATTGATTACAAGAGGGGGAGAAGAAGAACGTGGAGGAGGATTGGCCTTGTTACGACGGAGGTCGATAACAAGCGGCTCAGAGGAGGTGAGCTCCCTTTTATCCTTGTTATGAGATAAATCAATAACAAGTGGCTCAGAAGAGGTGAGCTGTCTTTTTTCCTTGTTACGACGTAAGTCTATAACAAGTGGCTCAGAAGAGGTGAGCTCCCTTTGATCTTGACCATCATCAGTTGGTTGCTTCTGAACTGGCAAGTGAATAGCCAGTGGCTTGGAGGACTGAAGACGAGAAATACGCCCTTTGACAGGTATGATGAGGGTGTCATTAGGCACTGCTTCTTGCTCTTCTTCAGTGTCGTAGGCAGCACTACCTTCATGAACTCATCGTTATACATACGAGCATCGTTATAGTATGCTTTGACGCCTTTGAAAGGATAGAGATCAGCAACCTCCTTTTGAACCTCTCCATTGTCATCGACATATTTGAAACATTGATGGAGAGTCGAAGGAACAATGTTATGTTCATGCAGAAATGGTCTTCCCAACAAAGTATTGTAAGAACAACCATGATTTTCAATAAAATAGAAGGTCACCTTTGTGCGAAGATTGCCTATTTGGAGTTTTAGGCGAATCTTGCCCAGAGGCTCACTCCTTTCCTGATTGAACCCAAGAATGGTGGTGATTGTACTAGAAAGACTATGCACTGGGATCTTCAATGCATCCAACATTGTCTTCGGCATGATGCTGAGAGCAGACCATGGATCTATCAAAATACGATCGACTTTCATTGAGTCGACATATCCTGTATAATAGAGAGGAAGGTCGTGCCTATTATCTTCCATGAGCATGAAGTCCTGTGGGAAAGTTATGTTTGGAATTAACTCAAACATACTATGACAATGAAGGCAAGAGACTGGTTCTGCTTTCGGCTTCTTTAGAAGGGCTAGACAGGTTTCTGCCTGCATGAGAGCCTCACTCAGAGTTTCCCGAGTCTCTTTGGAGAGGCGCAAAAGCTCAAAGATTGACAGCCGGGCCGGTGTATTGGCTAACTGAGCCAAGATATCAAAGTTATAAGGCTTTTCAAGTCTGGAAGGAGATGACTTCTTCAAAGGTTTGTCGAAGCGGACTTATTGTTTGCCTTTGTCAGTGACCGTCGGCTTGAGGGGAATGGGTTCTACAACCGGTGAGGAGGCAGTAGGAATATCCTCAGTAGAAACAGGCTACACTGGAGCAGGCTCAGAAGAAGAAGCAGGATTCTCTTGAGCTTCAGAGTAATCCTTTAGATAGGCTTTCCCTGATCTGGTTCCCAGCAGGATTTCTTCGTCAACTATTGGGTCAAAAGACACCATATTGCAAATCTTTGTCTTGCTCTTGGAGCGGTCTTTCTTCTTTGAGGAAGAGGAAAGTTCGAACTCCGAGGCCAAATCTGGATGAATCCACATAATCTTGCCATTGTCAAGAGGCAAGAGGACGAGACCTTTACTTCGTGGAGAAGGAAGATTCTCGATCTCAAGAGTAGCTTTGGGGATAGGAATGACACCATTCTGTACCATCTGCGGGGGAAGTCATCGAATTGAACTGAGACCATGTTTGCGGTAACAGTCTTCTCGTCTTGCTGGAGAGTGACAACACCAGCGTTGACCAGCTCTTGAATTTTGCCTTTGAGCACATAACATGCTCGAGTGGGATGTCCAATGAACTTGTGATAAATACAGTACTTAGGATGATCAGTCTTACCGACTTCAACGGGCTTCTTCGGATCTGGGAGCTGGAGCTTATTGCTTTTGATCAAGCAATCAAAGATGCTCACGGTGTCATTCTCGTCAAAAGAGTACTCTACTTTTGGACGAGGTTCCCTTGGTGGAGGTGCTGAAGGAGTAGAAGTGGACGTAGGGGGAGCCACATTAACCGCCAGAGATTCTTTGTTTTTCAAATTGATATTCAAAGTTTCTTTTCTCTTGCGGTTGTTCTGGCGATTGCCACCACCAGATGTCTGGTGTTTATCCCGGTCGGGGTTAGACATTTGTACTCCTAGCTGTTTGAATTTGTCGGCGCTTACTTCAGCTGCTTTAGCGTTGACAATGAAGGATGGCCAGTCTTGGAACTGAGTAGATCCTGTCCACATGCTGATGACAGACAAAAGATTTGCCTTTCAGGTGTCTATGGTGACAGCGGCCTGAGTTCCAGGAGGCATTTTCAAAGCTTTCCAGCGGAACCTTTCAATAAAACTCTCAGCAGTTTCATTGTGTCTTTGTTTGATTTTATTGAGGGCTGACATGGTGATGTCGTTGATCCCCTCATAGAATCGTTCCAAGAAGATTTGTTTCAGACCTGAGAAGGAGGTAATACAACCATCGGGCAAGCTTCTGTACCAATCGTATGCTACGCCAGCTAAACAGCCAACGAATACTCTTGTAAGAAGAGCGTCATTTGGTAGAAGTTGGACAGTCATAACCTCAAAGTGGTTAATGAGCTGACTGGAAGAAGTGCTGCCATCAAACAGCAAAATTATTAGAATCTTGTATTTGGAGGAAATTGGACTTCCTTCCTTTCAACTGGATAGGGTTGTTTGATCCCCAACCTCTGCAAGTTGTCCTTCTCTTTGAAGGCCTCGAACTGAGTGCACAGGAGTTTGACAGCTTTATTGGCATCTTCCACTGATGTAGAAGGAGCAGGCTGAATCACAGTGTTAGGGGAAGGAACAGCGTGGTAAGCACTACCCCCAGTACCTGACTGACTGGGTGTAGGTTGAATCTCTACAGAAGGTACTTCAGGAGATGCTACCCCCAGCCCTGTATTGACAGGCACCGACGATGCTATGATTTCAGGATTTGTATGAGGTACGTTCGGTGGTACTGTATGCTGGGCCACGATGATAGAATGCATACTTGCGACCATTTCGGCCATGGTCTTCAACTTGTCTTCTAGCGCAGCTATTCGTTGTTCTTGACTAGCCGAACTGGAAGCATCTGGGCCTTCGGTGACAACATAAGCTATCACTTCTCTAGGTATAGTGGAGGACACTGTCTATTCCAAACTTTTACTGTATGCATCATAGTCGGAGAAAGAATCATCTCCTAAGTGAGAAATAGGAAAATGACCGGAAGGATTTTGAAGATTCCTTTGACCGATTGTGTCTCGGCTTCGGGATCGGGTATGTTGGAATACTCCTTCAGAAAATTCTTGGAGTAGATCCAAATACCGCTGGCTTGGCTTGCAAGGCTAACCGTGCTTGGAGCACTTCCTACCCCCAGTATCTCTGGAAGTCATGTTGACGGAAGTGTATAAAACTTCGTCTTCATCTTCTGACATAGGTTCAGAGTTTGAAAAGTTCAAACGATCGAAGACAGATCGTCTTGTTGTCTGACAACAACACTTGATGACCACTTTGTGATTATAATGGTGTCCAAGTGGTTGTACTGGAGATGTTGAGATGTTGTCCCGTTTTTGCTTGAGGTGTTTTCGGAGATCAGGAACAGTGACGGGACAAGAAGAAGTTCGAGGGATATGTTTTTTTGACAACATTTGGAACATGGCTCTGGTTTTTCAAATATTTTGTCCCGTGAGTGTACAGGAAAGTACTCATTTCATTGGCATAGGTGTCCAGATTTTTGATCCTGGAAGTTTGCTTCTAATACTGGTTGGTCCTAGGCATTGGCTGTTTGCGTTTCACCGAAGTTGGTCGATTGATATAAGTTCTTAGATCAGCAAACTCACCCCCAGGGGTTTTTATCTGAGACACAAGCAATTTTCTCTATCTTGAACGAGATATCTTGAGAGTTGGAAGATCTTGGAATTCTTCTACTGGAGTAGGCAGAATACCTCTCTGATCAGTACACTTCCCTTTGGCAAGGAGGGAAGAAGAACCCTTATTGGAGAGAGTTCTTGTACTGACTGGTGCCGAGGCACGTTCAGATTGATCTTCTACGGTAAAAACCGAGGAAGACTGAGAAAAGACCAAAGGGCCTTTTCCTTTGTTTTGTGAAGAAGGGTTAGTTAAAGAGCGTTTTCCTCTGTTGTCTTCCAGGTCGTGGGACGAGGAAGTTTGAGAAAAGACCAACGGGCCTTTTCCTTTGTTCTGAGGAGGAGGAGGAATAGCCAACAGACTACCCCCAGTGGATTGCACAGGAGCAACAGGGTGCTTGAGAAGAGGAGCAGAGCTTTTTCCTTTGCTGTGAGAAGAGGAGAGATTAGCCAAAGGGCTGTCTTTTTAGACTGCACTGGCACAGTTTGCGCATGGGTTAGAGTGGTTATTGGCGCACTGGCAGGTTGCGCATGAGTAACTCTGACAGAAGGCCTTTTGGCCACAGTCTCAGCAACTTGCGTAGCAAGAATCTTGTTGTCAGAGTGTTTGGGTTGCACTCTGGTTGATGGAGTGATGGATTGTGCAGACAGAGTTGCAGCCAACTGTACCAGAGGAATATGAGTCTTGTACTTTAACAGAGCAGCATAGGAAGTATATTGTGCACTGTCAAGGGGAGCAGCATACTACGCATGGGCAGTAGCAGTAGACTGCGCAACAGAGGCAACAGTCTTGGGAATAGAGGCAGTAGACTGCACAACAGGCTGAGCAGCAGAAGCAGTGGACTGCGCAACAGTCTTGGAGACCCACACTGGGTGAACTTTGCTCGTGGCAGAAGTTGTTGCAGTGCGAGGGATGGTCCTGGAGTTGATCATCGCCTCGTAGGCTGTCTGGTTGACCCTTACAACCAGCGTCTTTTGCATCTTTCCGATAGACGCAACTTCACAATGAGTTGTCACTTCCTCATCGGAGGAGAAAGTCGTCCCTAGCAGAGTCGCCATTTTGTTTGCAAAAACAAAAGTTGATATTTATTTCAACAAACTTTGTAAGAAGATTACATGAATTCTGGGAAAGTACAACTATAGGAATCCGGTCTGAAGACGATCGCTTTATCCCTTGGACGATGTGAACTTTGAAGACGGTAGCCTCTGAAGATTGCAGCAGCACTTTGATAAGAACTAATGATCTCTGGTGATAATTTCTGATGTATATCTGATCCCCTCTAGGAAGGACTTAAAACTCTATTTATAGAGTTCTAGAAATAACTACTTTTTAGTTATTCTGGATTGCGCAAGATGAATTGCGCATGCATTAGACCGCGCAGACATCAGACTGCGCTGGCAGTTATTTGATCATGAGCCAACTATAGTGGACAAATAGCATTATTTGATTGAAATACGCATGATCGTGTACAGACGGTTACCACGTAGTGAGTAATTGATGGCATGAAGGCCACGTATACTTTGTCAGTTGTCTTGATAGAGTGCGCCAACTGAATTGTACTGGCTTCAGATTGCGCTGAGATGGACTGTGCTGCAGAGAGTCTGGACAATTGTGCTGCATGTACAGCTGTCCTCGAGCGCTGTGCTGCACGATAAATGAACAGTTTCCTCGTTCTCCGTGCTGTCAATTGTCAGAAGATCTGATTCTCTGTCAGGTAATGATGACGAGGCCACGTCAGCTTGCGCACTTGAATGAGTGCGCAGTTCAGCCTGCGCAATCGAGTTGGTGCGTAATCTATCTCCTGCGCAGTTCACTTGAAGGATGCCCAATTTGATTTTCATGACTTCTTTGATGGGTGCAACTTGATTTTTAGGACCTACAACCATATTGATCGATAATACCTTCTTAAAGGCCTGGCCGATGCTGGTGTCGGAATCCCAAGCCGAGGAATCGGATGAGTGAGGGTGCATCATGACTTCAGGTTCTAAACTCTCTGGTGTTGTCATGGGCATAACATAACCCAACCCCCGGCGAGTACGTTGGTAATAATCTTGAGGCTTTTCCTTTAGAGCAGAAAGTCATAAAGGGAGGCTTCGACCTATACCAAAGTTTAAGACTTTGCCAATCGTTAAGTCATAACGTATCTTTTGGATGAGGTGTTTAGCCTGAGTAGTATAATGGAAGATTTGCATCTTGCCGTTATCAGGTTCTGGTTCGACAAGAGTAATTCTTTGAGGACGTTCTACCCGACCGAAGATGATGGGCTCCTGGTCCTTCTTTCTCGTCTGGACCACGAAGTATGCATCTCGGGATGAGATGATCCGGCTTGTAATATTGGTAGTTGTTTGTTATGCCCCATTCCAAATTATATAGGGAATCTAAGACATGAGCATGCTAGCTGTACGACTAGAATAAGTATCCAAATTTAATGGACTATCCTAAAAATAGTACGCTGTAAAGTATATAAACATATATTAACTAATCTATATCTCATTCTACAATAAAGAATAAAATTAAGAATGAATAATGTGTGTCATGGTTTACAGCCCATTAACGTATATGTTTGATTAGACCCGAAAATCAATATGGGCCTATATAAAGCTAAGCTAATAAGCAGAAAGCTAGTAAATATGAAATCATAGAAGTTACCTGAATAGAAAATAGCAACCCTAACAAGATCAGCGAACTAATTCAGCAAAATCATCTACCTGGAGAAATTACCAGGTCCTCAGGGGACTAGCAACATACATAAAAGCAAAACCATAATGAACTGTAAATGAAACATGACAAGGGTAATAATAGCTCGGGTTATAACATGGGTTTGCATCCCATCATCAAAATTGTGGTCCACTCCAACAACTAAACAAGGATATGGGATGACCCACTATTCCGAGACAAGATACTATCTATGCTATGTCCCAACACAAACTAAACCTAACCATCTAGGTGTAATGCAAGTCAAAAACTATATTGGAACGTATAAGTGAGTAAGAATAAAGCATAGAATCCGCTAGAGGCTTCGCAAGAACTAGTATACATCTGGACTGGATCTGACGGCAGCCCGGGCCACTAAATGGATATATCCCCTAATATACTTTGCATCACGTGTATACCTCTCGATCATGCTCTAACTCGTAGCCAACAGTCGCGACCGGATATATCCACTAGCAATACACCCATAACCGATAATCTATGAACCCATAACCAGGAAACTATGATGCTATAGGCTAGCTCATACGTCCAAGCAGTTTTTCCCGCCCATGTATCACACAAGTCATATCCACGGCTTGGCGATCCATATCTTTATGCAAATCACTATCTAGACTCTGCTATATCCATAAATGAACTAACACACGAACTGCCCATATCGGTAGCAAGTCGAATACATAGGTTTGTGCCAACTCTATGATCCTCACTCTTGAGTCATGTATGAGACATGTCAATAAGTCAAGGAAGTTATGAAGCATAACTTCAACAAATTGGAAATGTCAACTATCATATATGGTCAACACATACGCATGTACACCAACATCGATAGACATATCGATGGCACCCAAGTCATACTTGGACACACTCTACTAATGTAAAATACTAGCAAACACACAAGCATCATGAATCAAGTATGAGTGCAAGATGGTAAGGTATCTGGCATGAAGGTTTGTATGATGATTCAACGATGTCCTGCAGCGAACTCATCAATCCAATGAAGTAGCAAAGGTGGAACTTTCATAAACATTTTCGGATACTGAAACAGACATTGCCAACATTCTCGAAATAAATAAAATAGCTAAGATAGGCTACCCGTAAGTCCAATTCTAGACACAAGGGCGAAATAGTAAATTTTGGTCAAAATAGTGTCTACCGTTGGACCCACTTTGCACCAAAAATGTGCCACGACAAAGGTTGTCCAAATTTGATAAATTATATATCAATCTGGGCCAGAATGACGCCATGAGTCAAATAGTGGTGTCAGATTAAGAATCCGATATACCAGCGGCTACAACGATCTGATGGCCGTAGGAGCAACTCCAACTGGCCAGAAGATCGTGGAAGCCACTTGTCGGGGGGACAAGACTAAGTCTATTCTGAAGCTTGAACCAAATACTAGTCGCCAACTAACCAGAAAGAAGAACGTGCTCTGCCGATTCCGATGTGTGCTCCACGTAGCAGTGGCATTTGGACGCGAGACTAAAACCGACAGATCTGATGTGGTCGTCCGTCGATAGCTTCCGGCGGAGTGCTCGCCACTTAAGGATAGACCATTTAATGGGAATGCAGGACTGCCAAAACTTGACACACGTGGTATTCGGCATTCCGCTGCCCCTTGTCGCAAGTCTGGCGAAAGCCAGCGTAAATGTCCCACACGGGTTGGGGGACCATCTCCAAGTGTCGGTCGTGTCAGTGACCCGCAGATTAGCTGCAAGAAGACCGTTGGCCACTGGCTGACCATATATATATATTTTATATATATATATATATATATATATATATATAATATCATTATCCTTATACCTATAATTAGCGAAATGTAGCATTTTATTTACAAAAATATATTTATATTTACACAAAATATTTATTCGATGTATTTCATCTGTATATTTAAAATCACCGATGTATTTCATCTATATATTTATATATAAATATAATCATATATATACAAAATCTTGTATAAACCTATTTGACTGTACAAAATCCAATAAAAATAATACAAAATAATTCTACTAGGTCATGGCCACCTAATCATGGCTCTATCAAGCGAGATTGGCGGGGTTAGGGTCCAATTATATATTCTATTCAAATCGAATCCAAAAATCATACAATGAGTATTATGTATCATTCGTAAATAAATAGCATATGGGAACTCAATTGAGTGGCACACCCTTGGCATGTGTGTCGTAGTCTCAAAATGGATCAAAACCTTATATTGGATCAAATGGTTTTGATCTATGTCGAGTCCCAAACTCAAGTTGGAAGTTCGGTCTAGAATTACGTTAAACGGTCAATTGGCCTAAATTGACCCAAAGTTGCGTGAAGTCAAAATTGTATTAGGGAACAAGTTTGGATGGGACATGATATACCAAATTGAAGGTAAATATGTCTACAACAAAACTCATGAAGGACGTTTGTGCACCAAATCAAAGCAATGAAAAAGTACGCCTATAGTCATATTGATATAAAAATCTAGTTTAAAATATAAATAACTATATTAAATAAATAAAATTAAATTAAAAAAAAAGTATCCAAAAATTACGGGGATTATATTGTTACTTGTGTTTGTAACATACCTAAAGCATTATTTAAGAAATACATAGCATTCTATTGTGCACAAGCATAATTCAAAGATAGCTTTCTAATAAAAAAATATGGAATTTTATTCCGAGGGATTACATCATCTAAAGAAGGTGCCTCAGTATTGGTAGATATATAGTCCCCTAACTCTTCGCAGTGAGGAATGGAGCAGCCATGGGAGAAGAAGGCGGAGCTCTCCATTTCAACTTGACAACTAGGGGGCTGAAGCTGGCGGATCCCTTGGAGCTGCTTCTTTGGTCCTTCGAGGCAACTTGACCCTGATAGGTTCTTGGATGGGGACAGGAGCCTTTCCATGAAGCTTGGCCATGAGAGAAGTCGACGTTTGAGGAAGCCACCCTTTTTGTTGGACTCTCAGCGGTTTCTTCAGTCACCATTTTAATTTTTGTTTCATCGTCCACATCATTGGTATCGTCATCCCAGGGGAACGGTTTGTATAAATCAGCATCAGTAAAGAATGCCTCAAGTCCCCAAAAAGGATCGATGTCAGCAAACTCTATCTTGATTTCCCCGTTACTGGCCACATACTTAATGTATTGATAGAGGGTGGTGGGCATGATCATTTATTCATGTATCCACGGACGTCCCAATAATACATTGTAAGATATGCCCGCGTCGGTGACATAACACGTCACATCTATTTGGAGAAAACCTATCCAGTACTTTAGATGGATTTTCTCCAAAGGATTATTTCTTTCAGCCTTGAAAACGCTGATGGAAGTGTTGGATGCGGTCAACCTGTGCATAGGTATCCCCAAGGTCTGGATCAAGCTCCGGAGGATAATGCCGAGGGAAGAGCCGTGGTCGATGTGGATGCGATCGATCTTAATGGCGCCAATATATCATGTATAGTACAGGGATGTGTTGTGCCCATTATTCTTCAACAACATGTCTTGCTGAGTGAAAGTGATGTTCGGGATCATCTCAACCATACTTTGCCAATGTAGGCAAGCCGCGGGATCCTCCTTAGGCGGTTGGACTTGGCAGAGGAAGGATTCAGCATTTTGTAACCATGCTTGATAAGAGTAGGTAAATAGCTAAGCCTCGACCCTTTTATAGAAGATTAACCAATAGGTGTGTGTATCTGTTCAGCTCAGCCTCGAGCCTTTTCTAGAAGATAGGTACAAAATTTTAGGTTTGCTTGTAAGAATTGTATAGCCTGTTGACATTTAGAAGGAGTAGAGTATTATTTTTCTTCTATTTTGTTGAAGACCTAGCCTATATAGGAATAGTGTTGAGGTAGTAATAATTTTTTCTTATAGAGTTGCTAACCAATAATACTATTACGGTACTTAGGACTCTTTAGAAAGCCTTAATTTTATTCCACAATGCCTAAGTTTTATACTCCATATAGGAAGCTATACCGTTCTTGACATTGACTTTTGTTGTTGTCATCAAATAAGTTAGGATAGACCTAGAACTATGGGTACATTATTTTCAGATAGGTTTTGTGAACTTAGAATCCCAATAGTAGTAGTGTCCTTTAGAAATCAGGTTTGATTTGTTTCTTTATATCATGTTTTAAATTTGAGGATAGCATGTAAGACCAAGAAGCCGGCCAGAAAGACATCTTCAGCAGAAGGTCGCCTTGTAGAAGACAAATGAGCTCCCGGCTTGTCACTTTTACGACAAGAAGGGATATTTTCAAAAGAATTGTAAGAAGAAGTTAAGACGATGCCATGGATTATTTGTCATTATTAATATTATGTGTTGTTATATTATTATATATTTATTTTTTAGGATAAAATTTCCTAAGGTTGGTAGGGTGTAAGTCTCCTGGATTATTGGAGTTTTTTATCTCTTTGTTTAATGTAGTTATTAGTATATATTTTTCCTACTATAGTTTTTTATCATTAAATACCCTTTTTGTAGCTTTGATTTTTGGAGGACAAGAAATCCAAAACTCTAGAAACTTCCTTCATGAGTTTTGACCTAGACAAGTTTATCTTCGATTTGGTATATCATATCCCACTCAAATATGTCTTCTTGTATTCTATTTGCTTCTCACAACTTTGGGGGTCAATTTAGGCCAAGAAGTTATCTACCGCCAGATTTGTCGTAACTTTCAACTTAAATTTTGGACTCAACATCGATCCAACCTAAATGACCAAATATATGATCTCGACTATTTTTGAGCCTACTACACACATTCTTAGGCTGTCCCACTCAATCGAGACCCCATGTGCTATTTAAATTCAAATGGAACATAAGACCCCTTATGTGACTTTTAGGGCCTATTTCTAATTCGGGTATTTTTTTATTGAGCATAAACTTATCCAACAACTTGTAGAGGACTTGTTATGGTCATCTCCATGTAGAGGGGCCATTCTAGGTAATTATTTAAGATTTATGGAATATTTATTTGGGTTAAACTCTAACAAGAAAACTCTACAAATCTTGGTTCCTATATTTGGAAGCTTATATATTCATGTGCCAATCCCTCTTGTATTTGGACTCTAAAGTATATCTAACCCCATGTAAAACCTACCTAAAATAGCCCAACCCGAACCCCCTAAGCATCTACCTATATATACCTACTTATATGGCTGACTACCCCCCTCCACAAATCCTAAAACTCCACCCTATATAGCCGACCTGCTACTGCTGTTCTTCTTTCTTTTACTATTGTCCTGACCAATTGTCGATAATTCAAGGGCAGCCACATCAGCCCTGACATGCCCAAGACCCTCCACCTGTTGGCCCATTCCATGGTCACACCCGATTTTAATATTCGACACTAATTTAAGTCAATGCACAAAATATACAAACTGCTGCTAATCATTTCAGGTCTAGTGAAATCAATATCAAAAAGCGTACTACTACATCAGCAAGCATGTGAATCATCATTCTGAAGCTCATTCTCATTGGAATCAGTCTGCATGATTTTATAATTTATTATGTATTTTATCTTTATTAAGTCTAGGATATAAATTGTAAGATCGACTGGATACTACTAGCTTAGGTAAATCATAATCCACTCTCCTATACGGCCTACCCATCCAAAGTCTACTTACCAAAAATATCATTCACTTTGTGCAACAAAATTTGACAAATATTTTACATTTCTATCGAGACAAAACTTAGGCCGAGTTCGGTCAGCTTGAATTTAAATATTTGTTGCCTCCAAATCTGCATGCAACGATCGTTTGCAAAATATTTGTATCAGAATTTGCTCGAATTCTGTCTGAGTTCGGTCCTCGAAAACACTTATAAATAGAAGAGAATTTCTCATTCTAAATCACTCAATCAATTCATCTTCTCTTCTCTCTTCAAGAAGTGTTTTCATTTGATCTAAAGCTTTCATATTTTACCTACGCATCTCTTAGCCGAAAGCTAGTAATATCTATTTGATCTAGAGACTTTTGGTTCTCAAGAGTTGTAAAGAGGTTGTTCAAAGTTCAAAAACTATCTCTGTTTTTGGTGCTGGTCGTGCGCTCGTCGCCAAGCACGGTATTGTGAAGTCGGTCATAAACCGGTCACCAAACACGGTGTCGTAAGAGACTGCAAGCTCTCAATTAGCTTGTGCCTTATTGGATTAACATCGAGCAAGAGTACTCAAGACTGTGTTAGTACTCTCAGTGGGATACCAGTATACATCGCCGTGTCATTGAGTTTGATCTCTCTATCTCTTGTTATATCTATTTACTATCTCTTTATTCACTGCCATAGTTATCTGTTTTTAAATTTTAAATTGGTGATTATTTTTTGCTGCACTCGTACTCACTCTATTCACCTCCTCTATAGAGGTGCTCAACGGTGCTACAATTGGTATCAGAGCAGGTTATATTCTAATATAACAAACCTTAGAGAGTATATATGGCAGCCGTGAAATCAATATTCAACGGTAAAGGGCAATCCATAAATAGACCCCCACTATTTGATGGTACTAACTATACTTACTGGAAAACACGAATGACATTATTTTTACAGTCTCTTGACTTTGATCTTTGGTCTATAGTATTTGACGGTTATAAGAAATCGGCACCTACAGTAGTTGACGGCGTGGTCTGTCTTATGGCTTTTGATAAGGTATCCTCAAATCCTTTGTATGACGATTTTACTTTCGATGAATTAGAAAATGCCTTCAGTGAACTACTTGAAGAACACAAAAATGTGCTTGACAAGTATAAGCAATCTCGAACAGAGGTTAAGGCATGCACAATCGAAGTAGCTAGACTGTCCAGTCTCATTGAAGACATTAAAGAGACATCTACTACCGGTCACACGAAAGAGATAGCTAAGCCTAAAGTAGACTATCATGAGGCTATCCTCAAAATTGAAAAGAAAGAAAAAGACTATGTCAAAATACAAGAGTTATATGACATAGAGAAGAAGCAGCACTTAGTCACAGAACAAAGACTCATAGATATGAGTGCTAAATATGAAGAGTCTTATGCGGTTTCTAAAAAGTTAGAAATCAAGTTAGGTAAACAGGCGATACCTGTGACACAGCCTAAGTTTAGTCTTAATGCTAAGCATACACCTAAGAGGACTAAAACACAGAAAGCACGTAAGAAACACGAATATCACCATGCTTTCACTTATATGTTTTCAAAGAAACCACATATGCATGTCAACAAAAATTCTACTAACATGTTTTCAAAACTTACTTGCACATACTGCGGTACTCATGGACACATATCACAGTATTATTTAGCAAGAAAACTTGTTGACAATCGTACATTATTTTGGAGACCTAAAACTAATCAATATGGACCCTTCAGTAAATGGGTACCGAAGGATTCATCTACTTATTTTATAGGTAGACCCTCCACCCTCTCATGCTAAAATCAAGTAAATCCTCGATAGCAGATGTTCGCGGCACATGACTGGTGATGCATCTTTGTTCGCCCCGCTATCGATGAAGAAAGAAGGATACGTCTCCTCCGGAAACAACCTGAGAGGTGATATCAATGGAAATGATACTGTTGGTTTATCCTGAAATAAAAGATGTTTGTCTAGTTACAGAATTGAAACATAACCTATTAAGTATAAGTCACTTGGCTGATAATGGTTATGGTATCAACTTTGTAAAAGTCAAATGTACCATACATGATATGTCATCCGGTAATCCCGTATATGAAGGAATTAGAGAAGACAATATTTAAGTTTTCTTTCTGGTGAGTACTAACAATGCTGGAAGATGCCTAGTAGCTAACCTAGACGAAATTTGGCTATGGCATATGAGACTAGGACATGCTAATATGGACACTATCTCATGACTGAGCACTAAGAAGCTGGTAAAAGGACTCCTGAGATACTATTCAAGAGAGATATGGTATGTGCTGACTGTGAAAAGAACAAAGCACGTAGGTCTACATTTGAATCCATCAACGCTGTAAGTACTTCTAGACCTTTGCAGTTGATACATATAAATTTATTTGGTCCTAGTAGAGTCGTTAGTCTTAGCGGTAAGCTCTACACATTTGTTATTGTTGATGATTTCTCTCATTTTATTTGGATTTATTTTTTATCAAACAAAAGTGATGCTATTTTTGAATTTTAGTTATTTTATAAAAAGGTACAAAATAAAAAAGGCTCATGATTACTCGTGTCCGAAGTGATTATGGTGGTAAATTCGTAAATACTGATTTTAAAAAGTTTTGTTATGATAGTGGATATTACCACGAATTTTTCTATCCTAGAAATCCTCAACAGAATGGTGTTGTGGAGCGGAAGAGCTGTACTCTAAGCGATATGGCTAGAGTCATGCTGAATCAACATAACCTTTCTAAATATTTTTGGTCAGAAGCTGTTAGTACAGTCTGTCATGTTTTAAATTGGGTGTTAATTCGACCCATCTCGAAGAAAACACCTTATGAACTTTGGTTCGGAAGGATTCCAATTATTTCTTATTTTAAAGTTTTTGGATGTCGTTGTTTTATCCTGAACATCAAGGATAACTTGGAAAAGTTTGACTCTAAAGCAGATAAAGGAATATTTCTCGGATATGTTGTTAAGAGTAAGGGATATAGAATCAATAAAAAATCTATGATTTTTGAAGAATCCATTAATGTTACTTTTGATGAGCTCAATAGTTACAGATCTAGCGACAATGATTATGAAGATGTATATGCAAGAACTGATAAGAGTCCTGTGGAAGATCTGACTCATAGATTTGTATCATTGAAGTTCTTACCAGATCATCTAGAGACACTCATTATAGGTGACATATCAAAAGGTGTAAGTACACGCTTTTCTCTTATAGATTCTGAAATAGTAGCAAATGTAGCCTTTATTTCACAAATAGAACATAAGAATGTAGAAGATGCTTCTAATGATGAGTTTTGGATTAATGCCATATAAGAGGAACTTAATCAATTTGAGAGAAATCAAGTTTGGGAACTCGTTCCTAAACCTATTGGTCAATTGATAATTGGTACCAAATGGGTGTTCCAAAATAAACTAAGTGAAGATGGACAAGTTCTATGCAACAAAGCACGTCTAGTGGCACAACGTTATAATCAAGAAGAAGGTATTGATTATGATGAGACATATGCTCCTGTTGTTAGACAAGAAGCCATCCGCATGTTTTATGCATTTGTATATTTTAATAATTTTAAATTATTTCAAATGGACTTAAAAAGTGCATTTATAAACGGTTTTCTGAAAGAAGAAGTGTTTGTGGAACAACACCGTAGTTTTAAAGATTTTCAAAAACCTGATCACGTCTCCAAACCTAACAAAGCACTATATGGACTCAAATAGGCACCTCGTGCTTGGTATTAACGCCTAAGTGCCTTCTTACTTGATAGTAGTTTTTCAAAAAAAATAGTTGATACAACTTTGTTTATCAAGTCTTTAGATGATAATATTCTTCTTGTACAAATATATGTTGATGATATCATATTCGGATCTACTAATGAAAAACTTTGCCAAGAGTTTGCTAAGTGTATGCAGAGTAAATTTGAGATGAGTATGATGGAAGAGCTGAACTTCTTTCTAGGACTTCAGATCAAACAACACTCAAAGGGAACATTCATTATCAAGCCAAATATACGAAGGACATACTGAAAAAGTACATCTTCGAAAATGTAAAGCCAATCAGAACTCCAATGGCTATATCTACAAAGCTTGACACTGATGAAAGTGGCAAACCTGTCAACCAACATAAGTATCGAGGTATGATTGGTAGCTTATTATATTTAACTACTAGTCGCCCTGATATTATGTTCAGTATTTGCTTTTCTGCACGATACACGGCAAATCCTAAGGAATAACACCTAAGTGCCATTAAGCGTATCTTCTGATACCTTAAGGGAACTTCAACAGTCGGCTTTTGGTATCCTAAAACCAAATCCTTTGACCTGATAGGTTAGTCGGATGCAGATTTTCCAGGATGCAAAGTAGACCGTAAAAGTACCAACGGTACGTGTCATTTCCTAGGAAAGGCCTTAGTCTCATGGTTTAGCAAGAAACAAAATTTTGTAGCATTATCAACTACTGAGGCTGAGTATATCGCCGTAGGACATTGCTATGCTAAAATTTTGTGGATGAAGCAAACTTAGAAGACTACAATCTGCACTACACTAAGATTCCTATTTACTATGATAACACTAGCCCTATTAACTTGACTAAGAACCCTGTATGTCACTCACGCACAAAGCACATTAAAATTCGTTATCACTTTTTACGTAATCACCAACAACACGGGGCATCTGCTTAGAATTTATTGATACAGATCATCAACTAGGAGACATTTTCACAAAAATACTAGCTGAAGACCGCTTTAACATTATGCGGCGAGAGCTCGGCATACTTGACTTTTTAGATTCATAATGTATTATAATTATTAAATTTATTTTATAACTCAAAACTTTGTAATTTATTAATAAAAATTATTTTGGATACAAGCCGAAAGGGTCCTTCTGTCATACATGCATAAATAGCCTGAAGCAATACAGTGTACTAGTCTTCGGACTACCGCTAGCTGGGATCCGGCCCCTACAGCTAACCTAAAGTAATAAAAATTATTAAATGAAGAAGTGTAACAGTTATAGATTTAAATTTTAAACAAATACTGCATTTATGACATTGGAAATACAAGCATCCAAACTTGGACCGAACTCTTACCGAGTTCGGACCGAGTTCGGTCGGCGCGGTACGGATTTCTAGAACCGAATAGCCGGCCTTAGCCATATTTAATCACCATCTTCCTTTCGTTTTTCTCCACAATTATACCGAGAAAAACCCTCCAAATCGTAAGAGAGCTTCTCCTCCTCCTTCTCTTCAAGCTTTTCGGAGTCTTGTGGTCTTCCGCTCAACCTTCTTCATCCTTTACTCAAGGTATTCAACTTCCTTTCTTCTTCATCCATGTCACCCAAACATCAGAAGAGAAAGATTGATTCCTCTCAAGCAGGATCATCTTCCTCGAATTATGTTCCAACCAATGTCTTCAGTCCAGCCCGTCCTACTGGATCTGATGACTATGACTCCAGACTCTTTCTCGATAGGGTATTTTTTGATCTTTGGTTCGATTCATTTTTGGGTCGTAAAATTTGTGCTGGGGCACGTGTTAACTTTACTATCTTGTCTGAGTATGCCCCTACTTTCAACCATCTTGGTTTTCATGATTTTTTTGAAGTTGTTGAGAATATTTATGATAATCATGTTCGTATATTTTACTGCAATTTGCAAGTAAAAGATAACGACAACTTCTACTAATGTGTAGCTGGGGAGGAATTAGAGTTCAATGCCACAGACATTAGTGAATATTTTATGTTCCTAATGTAGGTGAGGCATTAGTGGATATTCACCATGTCCAATTCCCTGAAGGTGTCACCTTTGATTCCTTCAAAGAACTATTGTGTCATCCTAAACCTGTTCCTAGAAGGGTATATTCCAAACATCTGAATCAAAACTTCTATGAACTCCATATGTTTATATTTTGTGTTCATCTTCCAAAGAAGGGATCTTCTGACGAGATCACTGTTATGGAGTTATCGGCCATGTACCATATTCATTTTGGTATCCCCTTTTCTGTTGCAAAGACTATCATGGCACGTATGCTTAACTGCAGAAATGCGGGACGCAACCAAGTCTACCCTATGCACTTGGCTTCCATCTTCAGGAGGTTTGAAATTGATCTTCAAACTTATCCTTACTCCGCTACTGCCATTGAACTCAGTAGGTCTAGGTTTTATCCTCCTCCTCCTCTGCATCCTGGTGCTGAACCTGTTCACGATGATGACCCTGAGGCCCCTCCTACTGCTGCTGCTCCAGCCCCTGCTACGGGTTTTGACCCCAGTTTCTATCAGCGCTTTGATAATTTGGTTGCCCTCTCAGTGCAACGACATCAAGGCTATCTTGATTCCGAGTTCTGCTATATCACCCAGGCTCAGGTGTTGCAGAACAGTATTGCTGATATTCACTGGAGTCTTTCTCATTACCCCACACATCCAGTCACTATACTTCATCACCCTAGCTTCCCTGGACCTAGGTTCGATGATGAGACGACTTTTCCTTATTTCGATCCTACTACTGCATACTTTCCACCGGATGCTCCTGGGTGACGACACGCCGATGTAATGAGGACTTTAGTTAGTGGTTCTTTTGGATGTAGTTTGATAGATGATAATCTTCTGTTGTTTTCTTTATGTCTAAACTTTATAGTTAGACATTTATTAGCAGTTTGTGATGGTTATATCTTTCATTATGTATGACATTTTCATATTTTACTTTTAGTTATTTTGCTATGCACTTGTTATTTGTGGCATTTTGTGGTTATCTCTTTAGAATTATATTGTCTTTTGATAAACATTGTTGGCTTCACACATTACGGGGGAGCCAAAACTATTTTTTGACATTGACAAAGGGGGAGAAAGAGCAATACCACCAAAATTTAAATCAACAAACACCACCATTTATTATTTTTCAAGTATTTTTTCGTTCTATTTAGATATATTTTGGTATAGACTCAAGTTTGTCAATTATCAAAATGGGAGAGATTGTTGGCTCTTTCCACGGTTACACCCGATTTTAATAATCGACACTAACTTAAGTCAATGCACAAAATATACAAACAGCTGTTAATCATTTCAGGTCTAGTGAAATCAATATCAAAAAGCGTACTACTATATCAGCAAGCATGTGAATCATCATTCTGAAGCTCATTCTCATTGGAATCAGTCCGAGTCATTTTATAATTTATTATGTATTTTATCTTTAATGAGCCTAGTATATAAATTGTAAGATCGACTGGATACTACTAGCTTAGGTAAATCATAGTCCACTCTCCTATACAGCCTACCCTTCCAAAGTCCACTTACCAAAAATATCATTCATTTTGTGCAAAAAAATTGACAAATATTTTATATTTCTACTGAGACAAAACTCAGGCAGGGTTCGATCCGAACTCTGACCGAGTTCGGTCATTTTGAATTTAAATATTTGTTGCCTCCAAATCTGCATGCAACGTTCGTTCGCAATATCTTTACATTAGAACTCTGCCAGAATTCTGTCCGAGTTCGGTCCTCGAAAACACCTATAAATAGAAGAGAATTATCTCTTGCTATATCTATTTACTGTCTCTTTATTCAATACCATAGTTGTCTGTTTTTAAATTTTAAATTGGTGATTATTTTCTGCTGCACTCGCACTCACTCTATTCACCCTCCCTCTAGAGTTGCTCAACGGTCCTACACCACCACCTTTTCCAGGCCGACTAGCATCAATAATAGCCCCTACAGGCCGTACACAACCACACTTGTTCGGCTAAACTTGTCCGAAATCATAGCAGGTATAACATATTGCGATAGAATTTTCTCAAATCTAGAAATCAAAATTTTGTGAAACCAAAAATGCTGAGTTCCTATAGGTGTCTACTACTTTCATATAAAATTTCATGTCGAAATTCTTTCTAGATTTTTGCGTCACACGTTTTACCAAAGGGTGTCAAGAATTGACACTGTTCGGTATGTGGAGGTTTTGATCTTGTTAAAATAACTTTTACTATTGATATCATACATAAAAATGACCATAATTTGATTATCAACAATTTCCTCTAGTTACTTTTTCATAATTTTGCAATTTTGATATATAAATCTGTACATCTTTGAAGAACAAATTCTGCCGTAAAACGAACTACTAAAATTACTATCTTCTGAGTCCCGAAATATCTTTTGTGCATCCAAGGCTCAATATTATGGATCCCCGACATATGATTATGAATATTTGATATTTTAAGTATTTTTTACTATTTACTTCAGAATTTTGAAGTTAATTTATTTATGGTTAAACAAGTTCAAATAATATTGATTCATAAATGTTGATATTAGATTGATCATGAGATGGTTTCTAAATGGTTTTTATGCAATAATAATTATATAAATTATATTACCATAATATTAAAGATTTATTTCATAATTAATACGGAATATTTTATACATATATTTTATGGAATTTATTAGTCCTAGAAGGAATATTATGACTAGTTATGTATTATGACTAGTGTGACTAGTATATAGTTAGATGACCCTATGTAATATATATATATATATATATATATATATATATTAATATATATATATATATATATATATATATATATATATATATATATATATATATATATATATTAACAAACCACCCCTTTTTATTCATGAAATGCGCAAAATGCCGAAGCCTTTACAAGTAAGCGTTAAAAGCAAAATAAACAAGACAAAATAAAATGGTGGTCTCTCCTGGCAAAAATCAGGAGGACAGTAGATCCTAGAACGTCTGGTGGCCATGGTTGCATAGACGCACGATCTTGAGGCTCTGGCGGATGGCTTCCCAAGTTAGCTGCTCGACGGTGAATTATCGTCCTTCATATCTAGCTTCGTTTCAGTTTTTCCATAAGACCCACGTGGTAGCGACTGCAACGATCTAGTGGCAATGAGATACGTTGGCCTAGGATGCCAGAAGATCGTTGAAGCTCCCAACAACTATGGCCAAGCTGCAGTAGTGGAAGATGGTCGACCAGACGATCGTTGTCGAGTCGCCGTGTCCAAGGATGTGGTTTATAGTTTCTGATTATTTTTCTGTGCAGTAATGACATACGGACGCTAAACTGAAACCAATAGTGGTGAAGATGTCATCAGTAGGAATTTTGTTGTGGACAGCTCGCCATACTAGGAATGACCATTTCTTTGGTATACAGTAGTGCCAGAAAGGACCCAGAATAGGTGCGAGAGGCCCAGCACCGCGAATGACCCTTCTGGCCGAGGCAACAGTGACGGCGTCGTTGGTGGTCTCCGACCACAAGAGTGCGTCGTCTGTCCTGCCAATCTTCAATCCAGAGTTTCGGAGCCCGGAAGCGGCTTCATCTTCCATCCAATGCCGGACTCTCGGCCAATTCCAGTTGCCCGCAGGGTTCTACAGATCTCTCATGTTGCTGATTGCCGGAACAGCGGCGGTACGAGAGATAAGGTCGGCACCCAACCACCGTTCAAGGAATAGATGAGAGTCCCCGGTGCCCAGCTGAAGGTGAATCTTAGGTTTCGCGATTGTACGGCCATACAGGATACGGCTCCAAGAAGAAGAAGATCTGTTGTTGTTGATAGCAGTCGCTGGGTGGATGTGTTTGAAATATATGGCCTTCATGAAGCATGCAAAGAGGGAGAGACTCACGCGAATCTTCCACCACAGTTTCATAGAAAAGGTGTCCATAATGTGCTGCAGTCGGTTGAATCCCAACCCCCCGTCCCCCCAACAGTGGCTTGGCCATGGAACTCCAGCTGGCCCAATGGTATTTATCTTTGGAGTCG
This sequence comes from Iris pallida, assembly GCA_029216955.1. Taxonomy (NCBI): domain Eukaryota; kingdom Viridiplantae; phylum Streptophyta; class Magnoliopsida; order Asparagales; family Iridaceae; genus Iris; species Iris pallida. The sequence continues at coordinate 56,384 of JANAVB010009958.1, forward strand.
TTGTGGCCCCAAAAAAAGTTGGTTAAGTGGTTCTCGATGAGGGTGAGAACCTTCTTCTCGGGGGAGCATGCCGCGAGAGTGTAAATTGGGATGGAGGATAGCTTGTGATTAATCAGAACTATTTTGCCGCCAGGGGATAAGGTTGCGTTGTGCCAACCTTCATGTTTTTTCCTGATTTTTCGAATAAGACCTGCAAAGATGCCCGCACTCGATTTCCCGTAGACCAATGGGCATCCAAGATAAGAGAAAAGCGGATATGCGACAGAGAAGGAGGTTATGTTGGTGAGGGTTGCAGTGTGCTCCCTGTCGACTTTGTGGTGGACGTAAATGATGCTTTTTTTAGGATTTACTCTTTGGCCGGAGCAGCGAGCATATCTTTGAAGCACATTGTTTACGACTTCTACGGATCTGACGTCGCCGGAGGAGAATATAAGGATATCGTTGGCGTAAGCCAGGTAAGTAACGATCGGGCAATTGCTCGCGGTATGAAAATGATTGAAGTTTGGGGTCCTCGGTAGCTTGTTTAGGTTTCTGCTCAGGGCTTCTGGTACGATGATGAAGATGGTAGACGAAAGTGGGTCCCCCTGTCTAACGCCCCTGCTGGATGTGAAGAAACCGTCCACTTGCCCGTTGATCACCGAGGAGAACCGTGAGTTGTTGATGATCTCCAGACCACATTGATCCAAGATTCAAAGAATCTGAAAGATCTGAAGACCCAGGTCATGAACTGCCAATCTAGTCTATCATAAGCCTTCTCTATGTCCAGTTTGATAGCGATGTTCCCTCCCATGGCTGGAAGTTTCATGCAAGTAATCTTTTCCTGCACCAGCATAATATTATCTTGGATGTTTCTGCCCAGGACAAAGCCGTTCTGTTCCTCGGATATGATTTTTGGAAGGATGTCGGTCTTGCACGTGGCAATGATCTTCGAAATGATTTTGTTGGTGAATATGCATAAGCTGATGGGCATGTAGTCCCGGAAGATTTTCGGATTTTCTTTCTTGGGGATGAGGATCGGTTTAGCACAAGAAATAGATCTAAGGTACCTGGCTCCCTGGAAGAAGGCGATCGTCGCTTCGTAGATGTCAGTTTTGATGATGTCCCAACACGTATGGAAGAAAACATTGTTAAATTTGTCCAGACCAGGGGAACTGTGAGCATCAAGCGCCCAAACAGCCTCCTTCACTTCCTGCTCCGAGGGGAGGTGCTCTAATCGAAAGTTGTCCGTGTCATAGATGAGACGGGAGATCTTTGAGAGGAAGTCAGCGTCCCTGGTGACAGCTTCTTTGGAGAACAGATACGAGTAGAAGGTGGCTGCGGCCTGTTGGATTCCCTGCTAATCTTTTAGAATGGTTCCGAAGTTGTCGGCGATCTGATGGATGTTAAGCTTCAGTTTGCGGCCCATGACGCAAGCGTAGAAGTAGCTTGTGTTTTTATCTCCCTCGTTGTCCCATTTGAGTCTAGCTTTCTACTTCCAAAATTCTATTTCAACTTTTAGTCAGAATTTGAGTATGTCTTCAGAAAGGTTCATGGTCGTTCTAGTCGCTCGCGAATTATCAGTCACAAAGAGGGCTTCGGCACGGGTCACATCGTCTTCGATCGAACGGACAGCTTGGAAGATATCGCCGAAAGCTTACTTGCTCCAGGTAGTGAGGGCTTTTCTTGTAGCCTTGAGTTTGTTTGCCACTCGAATGAGGGGGTCAAGTGCGTCAGTTCTGGACCAAGCATCTTCAACGATCCTCAATAATTGGGGGTGGTAGCACCAAAACTCCAGAAAGCTAAAGCTTTTATTGATCTGGTTAAAGTTCCAGTTGACGTCTATGAGGAGAGGAGCGTGGTCGGACTCTGTGGCGTTGAGGTAGGCGAGGTTAGATGTGATGTCCATATCTTTCCATTGAGTGTTGATGAGGACTCTGTCTAGACAAGAGTATTGCCTGCGGGTGCCTTCATGCATGTTACACCAGGTGAATGCGCTGCCGGTGAACTTAAGGGATGTTAGATGAGCATTGAAGATAAAGTTGTTGAAGTCTTGCATAGCCTCCGGGGGGGGGGAGGCCTCCCTCCCATTTTTTCCTCGTTATAAGTGACAGCATTGAAGTCTACAACACAAAGCCAGGGGGAATGGGAGTTATTGTCAAAAGTGTCGAGGAGGTCTACCCAGAGCTATTTGGGTTCGATGATATCGTAACTGCCATGTACAGCGGAGAGCAGTGCGCAGTTCGAGAGGGTGGGGTGCTCCACCCAGCACGAGAGAGCTTGCGTAGTATCGAGCACGGTGCTGATAGTCACATCGGAGGTGTAAAAGAGCCAAATGTCATGTCTGCCGGCAATAGCGGAGTGGAAACCCAGCTGAATTGGGATTGATTTGAGTCTATTAGGAGGGATTTTGGGTTCTAATATGATAAGGATGTCGATTTATGGATTCTCTTGAGACTAGATAGTCGCCTCAAGGTGGGTTTGTTTGGTATGCTTCTAACGTTCCAGGATCGGATGTTAGGCATTAGTTTTGTTGGGTTGTTGGTGTTTTGAGAGTTTCGCGACCGACCGGGTTGTCATTGCCGTGGACTCTGTGGCTCCTTTAGCTTTAAATCTTTTGCTCATTGATATCAAGTCTGCGGTTTGGTTCTGGTGTAAGGCTGAGGGGTCGTCCTCTATGCTTTCGAGTTCTATTTCTTTGCCTAGGCTGGAGGGAGTACCGAAGTGGGAGGACGGATCGAAGGCTCTCGCGTCGATGGCTTACTGACAGCTGATGACTTGCTCAGAGCCGATGATTGTGAGGTCTTCAGTAAGGATGGCCTGGATGGCGATGATTGATGGGTTGCTTCTGCTAGCTGCAGGATTGTTGTGCTCTGCGGGCTCTTTGATCTTTTGTGAGTTGTTGACAGGGATGGTGAATTCTTTTTGGGTGGTCTGGTTAGCGATGTCTGGAGTTGAGGAGTTGCATTCCCGACCAGTGATGGCAGTACATGTGTGATCTATTTTGGTGTGGGTATTTTCTTCCGACGCCAGGACGTCGAACCTGTTGTGGGTGTTAACTGTGGGGCTCTTAGGGGAGGTGGAAGTTCTTTCCTGCTTGGTGGTTTTGTTTAGTGGATGAGCCGACTGCGGGCTTGCTTCGAATCTGATGTACGAATTCGGGGGAGGTAGGAGGGGAGTGCTCTGCTCCTGTTCCTTCCGAGGCTTACGGACCCTCGGCTCCTCTTTCTGTTTCAATTCTGGGTTGGCTCTGTAACAGTGCTTGGTGAGACGCCCCCTCTTATTGCAGTGATTGCAGTATATAACGTTGTTGTCATATATAATAGGATGCGAGTGGGACTTGTTGACTAGCTCGATGTTAATGAATTTGGGGATTTCTTTGGAGATGTCTAATTCCAGGCAAACTTTGGCGTAGTTAGCTCTAGTAAGATTCCTTGTTTTCTCCGCCATAGCGACGAAAGTGCCGAAGGACTTAACAATTCTTTTCAGAGCAGCTGGGATGAAGAAGATCAGGGTTAGGTTGAGGAGAGTGACCCAGGCGACCAAAATAGGGGAATCCTCTTTGGGGTTGTAATCTTGAGACCAGGGAACGACAGTCATGTCCTTTGAGTCAATTTTGTTTGTGCCCCGAGTCAGAACAATCTTTTGGTCAGTCTCCGAGGAAGGGTGTAGGAGGATACTTTTTTGGTCGAGAGGAGCTACTCGGTAATTCGACGTCAGGCTCCATTTGGCGATATCTTCCTGAACTCGTGCGAGCTTGGGGCATCACAAGGGGAATCTTAACACGATTGTGGACGCGAACCGCTCGTAGAGCTGTAGAAGCATGGAAAAGAATAAAAAAGATCCATGCGGCCAAGGATCCCCATGCGGCTCGGAGAGCTCATGCGGCTCAGGGACCCATGCGGCTCAAGCTTCTATGCGGCCCAAAGAGGAGCCACGTGGCCCTCAATAGCTCTTCCCTTTGTCTTCTACTGCATTTAATACCTTGACGGCTGCCAGCTCTGACCAATGACAGAAAGATGCAATAATGACTCTGTCATAATAGCAGACTCTTAGGGAAATGAAGGATATCTCTGACACAATCCTCCGAAACCCAGAAACCTTCATGCGTCCTTGACACGTGTACAGTCGCATGCGGCTCAGACAGAGGCCACCCATGCGGCTCAGGCAGAAGCTATCCCATACGGCTCACGAGAACTACCCCATGCGGCTCAAGCAGAGGCTATCTCCATGCGGCTCACGAGGACTATCTCCATGCGGCTTACGAAGAAAGCACCCATCATGCGGTCACCTACGCCCATGCGTCTCAGACCACCACCATACGGCTCACGAAGAAAGCACCCATCATTGATCCTTAGCCGTCGGCTTTTGAGAATAGGCAATCATTGTAAACCTTAATGATGCCCCCCACTCTTATAAATAGCAAGGTGCCATTCCCTTGCAGGAGGGAGAAGACATAGAAGGAGAGAACACAGAGACAGACAGAAGTGAGAGAGAGCAGAGAGACAAAGGCACGCACAGAGAGCATCCTGAGAGCATTTCTTCCCCGGAGCCAAGGTTGCATCCGATCGTCCAAGGAGTAAGGCAGAGCTGCTGTCGCTTTCCCGAGCCTCTATCGTCACCCCCAGAATCTAAAATAAACAATTGTACTTAGATTGCTGTACCTAGGTTTTCGTCGCTAGGCTTTCTTTGTATAAGCGAGTTTGTATTGTGAAGTAAAAGTCCAGTCCTCCGATAATTGTTCTGTTCTTTTATATTTCATGGCAAATACGATGGCGACTCTGCTGTGGACAAACTTCTCCACTGCTGAGGAGTTGGTGACGCAATCGGATGCAACCAAACTTGGCTCCACGTAACAGAAGATGGTCGTCCGCTTCGACCAACAGGCGTTTGAAGAAATGCTCTCTGAAGGAAGTGCTGGCCCGGTCCAGAAGCGAACCCGCACAAAGAAAGCTCGCAGCGAGTGGAGGCCAAAATCATTTTCTCTTCCCCAAGCTCTGGACGGAGTACTCTCTTCTGCCCAAGATGGCGAAGGCGACTCTCGTGCGGCCCCACTTCGAGCCATGGATGACTCTGCTGTCCCCAAGTCCGGCAGAGGAAAGCACTACGATGCTGGACTTGAAGGGGCAAAGAGCGATTCTATGTGTTCCAGGAAGAAACCGAACAAGGGCACTAGCCGTAAAACGAAGACTCATGCGGCCAAGATTGCCAGCCGTATGAATGATGACCATGCGGCTGAGACTGCTAACCAAATGCATAATACTCATCCGGCCAGGATTTCCAGCCGCATAGAGAACACTCATGCGGCCAGGATTTCTAGCCGCATGGAGAAGACCTATGCGGCTACGCCCGCCAGCCGCATAAAGATTATTGATGCCAGCCGCATGACGCCTACTCCACGCGGCTCTGTCTTCGACCGCCTCTACTATGGTCCTGATCTCTTGAGCTCCCAAGGAGACATGTCTGACTCTCTCCAGCACCACTTAGACTCTTTCTACTATGTGCCCTCACGCACTAGAGTGAAGAAGTCTAGGACAGCACGAGCTTGGCAAGCTTTGTCCGCTGATCCAACCTCTGACCATCTGAGCGCCCCATATACTATTATACGGGCCTCTGATGGAAAGTTGTACAGAACCTCTCGAGTCCAACCCCCGGTGGCAAACGGACAGAGAGGTTCCCAAAAGTCTTCCAAAATCCAGAAAGCAAACATGGTCGATCCGGACCCATCTGACTTGCGTGAGGCCATCCTCCACAAACGTAAGGAAAGAAAAGGTGCCTCGGGGTGCAAAGAGTCCTCTCACGGACGTCACGGCACCCAAATCATCGTCAACTGCTGTTGCAATAACGCGACGGTACGAGAAGACCGGCAGTCCGTCTTCCAAAGACTGCAACAAGCATGTTCAGAAGATGAGCCATTTCTCGTCGTCTCCTACAACTCTGCTCAGAAAATCCCTGCCAATGGAAGAGGGAAGAAGACCAATACTGTTAGTCCGAAGATTTCAACCACTATGACTAAGAGACTATCGTCTAAACGGGTGCCCACCATCGAAGTTTTGTAAGGTACCCGTTCAAAGACGAAATTTGCTACAGTGGGAGGTTCATCGTCCACACCACTGGGGGTTGCAAGGACTGGGGGTAGCACTCCTGAGAACATCCACGATAATCCGATGTTCCAAGAAGATGAACCCGAGGTAACAACTCTCCCATCAGATACAACAAGGGCCGACGTCCCCGAGGACGTCCACGACTCCCAAGATGAAGCAAACTCTGAAGCTGGGGGTACTATCCTTTCTGACTCCGAACCAGAGGAGAATATTCCTACATACTCCGATGACTTCTCGCTACAGGGTTATGATTCAGAGGGCACGTCCTCCACCGTTCCGTCCATCTCTCCTCATGTAAAGACGGTGTTCATGACGGACAGCAACCAAGGTAGTTCCAGTGATCGCCAACGCATCGACACTCTGGAGGCCATACTGCATGCCTTGGTAAAGTCCGTAGACGAGATCAAAGCGGCCCTTCCAACTCTCCAAGGAGGGATGCCTGGCCAGACAAGCGTGGGTCCCGCGGTCAATGCGGACTCGAACTCAGCGGTACCGAACCCGGGCAACAATCCTCCTGAAGTGACGGCCCCCACCGCTGTGGATGAGGCCAGGGACGCAAGAAGAGAGGTCCAGGAGCTCCGAGCCATTTTTCACGCTCTAGAAACCTCTCAAGACCTCAGAATACGGCAACCATACCATGCTGCATAGAGGGATGTCCCCTTCCCACCAAGATATAAGCTGTTCAATATCAATCCTTATGATGGCAAGACCTCCGCAAGTCAGTACATCACTTACTTCGAGGTCACCACCGACCATCTGCCCTATGACGATGCCGTCCTTACACGATTATTCATCGGAGCATTGGAAGGAGTCGCCTTCGACTGGTATCGCAACCTGCCAGACAACTGCATCCACTCCTTCGCCATCTTCAAGCGCATGTTCTTAGAGAGATTTTACGAAGTAGGACAGGACATCACGATGTCCACCCTCATGGATGTCGTCCAGGGAAAGAAAGAGCTGACAAGGAACTATATTGAGCGGTTTTGCTAAACCGCAATGAAGCTGCCGTCTGGTAACCCGGATTCCTTCTTAATTGAAATTTGCCAAAAGAGACTGCTTCCAACAATTAACCTCTGGATGGGCGAAAGTCAATTCAAGGACTGGAAGACGTTTATCATCAGTGCCACAAGCGCCGAAGAACGATTGAAGAAGGATCGCCAACTGGGATTGCACATCTCAGAGAGAGAAGACAAGGACAGGCATCCCAACGCCAACACCAACAATGGGGGTAGCTCCACCAACAATCGGGACAACAAAGGCAAACAGGCTATGGTGGCCGACACAACACAGAAACCTGAGCCAAAACCGGCAGACAAGCAATGGCCACAAATGACCTACTCCTTCGAAGACGGCCACGTCAAGTCCATCTTGGACATGCTCATACAAGGAGACAGAATTTAGCTTCCTCCACAAAGACGGGAACCTCGGCCGGCAGAAATGGAGAACCCAAAGTACTGCCATTACCACTGCTACGTCTACCATGCTACATACGACTGCTACCAACTAAAACGGTACATCCAAAATCTTATCGATTCGAACGCTCTGGCCATAGATTTCGAAGAGGTAACTGTGGCAGCCAATATGGTGTCAGTATAATTTGGCAGCTTCCCTCCAACAGAGACTCAAGACGGTATGGTCCCCATCCCTCTAGCGACAATAGAGTTTACTAATCTTCTATCTCCCCGAGATCAGGCTGCTGGTCTAGTGTCCCTCACTACATCACGAGGGAAGGTCATGTGGGTCCATCCAGACTTAGTATCTGAAGTGACTCAGTCCACACCATCTTCCATTAGCAAGAGCAAGAGTGGAAAAGTCAGATCATGCCGCACAATCTCGGTAGATATCAAAGAAGTTGCAGCCGTCGTCACTCGGTCTGGGGCACAATCCCAACCTATGGCTGATAACTCGGCTGAAGATCATCAGCCTGCTACAACTGACGCTCCGGGACCTTCTCAGCCTCCGACGACCGACAAGCCTAGGCCGAAGGAGATTTGATTTGACAAATCCCTCCGGAAAGAGGCACCACAGGGGCTGGAGAGGCCCTACAACTTTGACATCTTGGCACAATTGGCCAACACATCGGCCAAGTTGTCATTATACGAGCTCCTAAGACTCTTAAAGGATGTTCGTGCGACTTTGAGCGATGCACTCCAAAATGCCGATGCGTACCTGGCTCAGGTCAACCTCACGGGAGAAAACCTGCCTGCAGATCTCCAAGACAGCACTTGAATGAGAGCGATGCCCAATATTGTCTTCACTCCGTAGGATATGCTCATCAAAACCAATATGTACGATCGCCCGTTATATTACACTGGATACATCGGCGACGTAAAGGTGGATCGGATGCACATTGATCCTGGTTCTTCCATAAGCATCATCCCGAAGGGTCTGTTACATCATCTCCGCATTCCTATGCATCGTCTGACGCCGACAAGCACTGCCATCAGTGGTTTCAATTCAGATAGGATCTACCCGATTGGGAAGATTCGCTTGAAGTGCAAATCGGCGATCTCCAGTCGGAAGTCACCTGTTACGTCATATATGCAGACATATCTTACAACATCCTCCTAGGGTGCCCTTGGATACACGATTATATGATCGTACCTAATATGCTGCACCAATGCTTCAAGTATGTTGACAAACACGGCTTTGTGAGGACAGAATTTGCCGACATGGATCCCTTCAAAGGGGTCGAATCCTACTTCTCAGACTCCTGCCTGTACGAAAAGTCAAAGAAGCACCTTGGTGAAGGAGATATGCAAGCTCGTACCGAGATAGCAACAGGATCAGAAGAACCCCTAACGATCCACCTTCAAGCTCGCAAACCTGGCAAGTCCACACCCCTTACGGCCACTCTGTGTAAGGACACAATCAGCCTCTCGGTACAAGAAGAGCAAATGATAATCCGGCTGCCAAGGTCTGGCCAAGTGCCAAGACCCACAACGGAGCCACTGCCAATCAGACTGCCGAGAGTCAGCCAGCCGTAAACGGAGAAGCTCAATCCCTCCAACAAGCCAATGACGATACGCCTCCCCAAGAAGAGTCGTCACCCCGATATAAAGTCTGGGGCTTCTAGCGAGCCAACAATCCCTGCCCAGCATCAGGTACCAAACTGGGGGTCGCTAGTTTGCCAACAACTCCACGCTCGGCTCCACCTGCTGAACCATTGACAATCAAGCTGCCCAGATCATCCTCTCAGTCTTCATTTATACAGAGGATAGCCGAAGAATAACCAGAGCTAGCCAAGTATGTGGCTTCCCACACTGATGTTCCCTCCGAAGATGATGTAATCCCGCTAGAAAAGATACTTTACTTCATCAATAAAGGGCTATCTTTGAACTACCTCGAGCTTAATAAGCTTTGTACAATGTATGCTACGAAAAATGGTATAGGCACTCACCTACACACACAGGTGACGAATGTTTACACCGCAAACCAGCTTACCCCAGTGGAAGACGCTTATCGCATAATCGAGGGAGGGGACCATCCAATCATCTTCGACCGAAAGGACGACCCGCAGTCCTTCACCATAGAAGAAGTCGACCTTGAATCAGATGCCGGAAGACTGCCTCTGTATCTTTATATCCCCCAATCCAAATACCTCATACAATAATAGGGGTATGATCTGGAGACTACGCCAGGCTTGAACTACGACACTGGGCGACGATTACCTTTGAAGTCACCGGTCCCGGCTGCCAAACCATGGGACCACTATAGCAAGACTCGATGTGGATTAGGGTATGTTACGCCCACAACGACCCCTGAAAGCTCAGACGAGGAATACGACTGGCATTCACATTTAACCGAGTCACCAACTTCTGATTCGAATACTAGCGTCGGAGACGTATTCAGACAAGTCCTGTCAGTCAACATGGCATTCGCCGATGCTTATGATGAAGATAAAGACATTCCTGAAATCCTCGAGTTAGAGCCGTGGGCCCAACAGTTAGATGCACAATGGGAAAAGTGATTCGAAAAGAGAGAACCTTCTACTGAAGATGAGGTCATACAAGTGGATCTCTGCAGCGAATCTTCTCCAAAACCAATCTTCGTCAGTAAAAGCCTAACAGACGAAGAGAGAGAATCGCTGCTGGAACTTGTCAAAGAATATATTGATGTGTTTGCCTGGAGCTATGAAGATATGCCAGAACTAAATCCCGAGGTTGCCCTTCACAAGCTCAACATTCGGCTAGAAGCAAAGCCGGTCAAACAACAACAGCGATGCTTCCGCCCGGGCATCATGGATGTGATCGAAGACGAAGTCAACAAATTAATAGCCAGCGGCTTAATTCGTGAGGAACAACATCCGAATTGGGTCCCCAACATAGTACCAGTCCTCAAGAAGAATAGGATAATTCGAATCTGCATCGACTTTTGCAATCTGAACGAGGCATGTCCCAAAGATGAATTCCCGCTCCTTATCACAGACATCATGATCGATAACACATGCGACTTCGAACGCATGTCATTCATGGATGGCTTCTTGGGGTACAACCAAATAAAGATGTCTCCTGACGACGAAAAGCATACATCATTTCGAACACCGATTGGCACATACTGCTACACAGTCATGCCTTTCGGTTTAAAGAATGCTGGCACCACATATCAAAGAGCCATGAGTATCATCTTCAGAGACCACTTACGCAAGACGGTAGAGTGCTATATTGATGACATCGCCGTCAAGTGCCGCTGCAAGGAAGACCATCTCCAGGATCTAAGGATGGTGTTCGACCTGATGCGAGCACACAACCTGAAGATGAATCCCACAAAATCCTTCTTGGGTGTGTCCAGCAGAAAGTTCTTATGTTTCATCATCACCGCCCAGGGTATCCATGTAGACCCCAAGAAGACGAAGGCAATCATGGAGATGGGCCCCCCGAGAAATCTCCGAGAACTTCGAGGCCTCCAAGGGAGGCTAGCTTACATCAGAAGGTTCATTTCTAACCTCTCCGGGCGATGTCGGCCATTCACCCATCTCATGAAGAAAGGCGTCTCGTTCGTATGGGATGAAGAATGCCAGCGTGCATTCGACAGCATCAAAGAATATTTGTTGATCCAGTCCTGGTGGCCCCGGTTGTTGGAAAACTATTCCTGTTCTATGTACGAGCAATGAAGCATTCCCTCGGCGCTCTGCTGGCACAAAACAACAATGCAGGCCATGAACAAGCTATATATTACCTCAGCCGAATGATGATTGGGCCAGTGCACTGATATACCGTCGTAGAAAAGGAATGCCTCGCCCTGGTGTTCGCTATTCAAAAGACGCGGCACTATGTCACAGGACAAACCATATATGTCATCTCACGAGTCAACCCCCTCAGGGTCCTCATGACGAAACCAAGGGCACTCAGCTCTCGCCTTGCTACATGGGCAATATTGCTACATATCCCCCTATCATATGATCTTCGTCCCACAAAAAGCTGTTAAAGGTCAAGCTGTGGCAGACTTTTTAGCAGCTCACCCAGGCTCGGAGTCGTCCAGAATATATGAGGGAATCCTAGATGAGGTCGCCGACTCGTACACAACCTCTCACGATGATATATGTCGAATGTTCTTCGACGGCGCCTCAAGGACCGGACCTAAGGGCAACGTCGTCGTCGGAGTCCGGGTGGTGCTGGTTTCTTCTTCCGGATTGGTGATCAACCGCGCTTACTCCCTCACAGAACCCTACTCTAATAATGTGGCCGAGTACAACGCTTTGGTCATTGGCCTCTAACTTGCAAGAGAGCTGGAGGTAGAATATCTTGAAGCATACCGCAATACACAGTTAATCGTCAATCAGATCCGGAGCTCATACGAAGTCCGCCATGAAGACATGATCCCCTATCACCAAATAGCAATCAACATCATCTCGTCGTTCGAGGGGTTATTCATCGAACACGTTCCCAGACTCCAAAACATCGAAGCCGATGCCTTAGCAGTCCTTGCCGCTTCCCTAGCAGTGTCGAATCATACTCATCATTCGGTTGAGGTGATAGGCCACGAACTGGTCTGTCCTAAGAACAACGTTCAATTCGTGGCGAGTTATTCCGCTCAGACGATCGACGAAGCACCGGACTGGAGACAACCATTCATTGACTACGTAGTCTACGACATCCTGCTAGAGAACCCAAAGGAAGCCACTTCCATCAGAAGGCGTTCTCTCAGATTCTTCTACGATACAGAGACAAAAATGCTGTATCGGCGATCTTACGATGGGCTATTGCTTCGGAGTTTGTCAAACGCAGAAGCCAAAGAAGCCGTACGTGAAGCTCATGACGGTGTCTGCGGGGCCCATTAGCCTGGCCCTAAATTGTAAGACCGTCTTCGCCGAATGGGCTACTACTGGCCCACGATGGTAGCAGATGCGATAGACTATACGAGAAAGTGCAAAGCCTGTCAAGTCCACGCGGACTTCATCCACCAGCCATCCGAATTTCTACATCCGACAGTAGCGTCCTGGCCATTCGAAGCATGGGGAATGGATATCATTGGTCCAATCACTCCACCTTCTTCCCGAGGACATCGCTTCATACTCGCAATCACGGATTACTTCTCCAAATGGGCGGAAGCTGTTCCACTTGCAGAAGTAAAGACTTCAAACATGATCAGCTTTCTCAAGCATCACGTCACTTTGGACTGCCCCGAAGGATCATCCACGATAATGGTCCACAGTTTATAAGCCATGCCTTCTATCAGTTTTGTGACAAGCACCGCATCCAGAATGTTGCTTCAACGCCATATAATCCGACAGCAAATGGGTTGGCAGAAGCATTCAATAAAACAATCATTAAACTGCTCAAGAAGTTTGTGTCATCCAACAAATGCGACTGGAACGAAAAGCTTGGCGAATGCTTATGGGCGTACCGTACTATAATCCGAACGGCCACTGGAAATATGCCGTTTTCCCTGGTGTACGGGAGTGAGGCAGTCCTCCCGTTGGAAACTCAAATACCTTCACTCCGTGTCGCCCTTACTTACCAATTGACGACGGATGATAACTACCATTGCCGACTACAAGAGTTGGAGGCCTTAGATGAAAAGTGCCTCTTGGCTAAGCAACGGATCGAGCTATACCAAGCACGCATATCCGGAGCCTTCAACAAGAAGGTTAAAATCAGAACATTCCAAGTGGGCGATCTCGTTCTGGCAGTCCGGAGGCCGATGGTCATGACTCACAAAACCGCCGGCAAATTTCAGCCAAAATGGGAAGGTCCGTTTAACATTGAGGCTGTATTCTCCAACGGTGCCTACCGCCTCGCAAAACAAAATGGAGACTTGCTCATGTTGTCCGTTAACGACAAGTTCCTGAAGAAATATTATGTCTAAACGACATTTTCTAGATTACTGAGTTACGTACCCACTGGTACCGCTGAACTCATATTCCAAAATTCTAGATTATTGAGTCATGTACCCGCTGGTACCGCTGAACTCATATTTACAATCCCAGATAGTTGAGTCATGTACCCGTTGATACCGCTGAACTCATACCCACAAAATTCCAGATTATTGAGTCATGTACCCTCCCATACCGCTGAACTCATAATCTCCTAGATTATGGAGTTATGTACCTGCAGGTGCCTCTGAACTCACATTCCGGTCACTCTTTCAGATAGTAAGTCATGTATCACCATACCTCTGAACATTCTTCTTGAAAGAGATCCTTCCTCATGATCCACTACCCGCACTCCCAGTGCACAAAAAGGGTAACAGATCCACAAATTTCTAAAACGGCCATGTCCTCATTACCTCTGAGTCGTCTCACTTCAGCCAAAAATAAATCACCCCTTTACATAGAACTTCCATGTCCTCATTACCTCTGAGTCATTCTATGTACCCTCCTTCATTGAGCCCACTCCTGCCATGTCCTCATTACCTCTGAGTGGGAAGGCTCCGTTGAAGAAACCTTCATGCTTGCCATGTCCTCATTACCTCTGAGTAAGTATGTTGATTCCCTTTCGACTTATTATCCGTACCCACAACCGGAGTACGCCAAGGATAATAGGTCCACAAATATTCTCCGTCGAGTCCACTTCTGCCATGTCCTCATTACCTCTGAGTAGGAAGACTCCACGATAAAACCCTCATACTTGCCATGTCCTCATTACCTCTGAGTAAGTACGTTGGTTCCCTTTTCACCCTATTATCCATATCCTTAGACAGGGTATGCCAAGGATAATAGGTCCATAAATATCCTCCGTTGAGTCCACTCCTACCATGTCCTCATTACCTCTGAGTAGGAAGACTCCACGGTAAAACCCTCATACTTGCCATGTCCTCATTACCTCTGAGTAAGTATGTTGGTTCCCTTTTCATCCTATTATTCGTATCCTGAGTCAAGGTACGCCAAGGATAATAGGCCCACAAATGTCCTTTGCTAAGTCTCTTAGTACAGGCCCACCATTCCTCGTCATGCCCCGGGAGCCCAGCTGCTCCATGGTATTCTCTCTTCCGATACCCGGAACGTCCATGATCACCTTACCGTAGAATTGTTCTAGGTATCCCCAATCAAACTTATTATCCGTACCTAAAACTAAGGTATGCCAAGGGTAACAGGTCCATAAATAAGTCCCCCATTCGGGACAAACGCCACCATAACACCACAAGCACAACAGGCAGTACAAATAAAAGATGGAATAAAATATACTCTTTTATTTGAAAGCCAAAAAAGCATTACATGTTTTGGGACCACGTCCCTCTCAAAAAGAAAAGAAAAGGAGAACAGAAACAAAAGGAGAAAAAGGCCGACTATGGTTCGGCATTACACAACTCCAAAATACGATTTCTCACTAAGGTGGTCCCCCGCTCAAGCCGCTGTCTAGCTCGGCGCTCAGCCTCCTGGGACAACCGCTCCCCATTATCCAAGTCCATAAGTGCCCGCCAGTCGTCTTCCAACTTCTTCAGGGCAATATCTAGGTCAGCTAAAGCTTGATTAACTCTGTCAGCCTCCTGGAAAATTAGCCCCCTGTCGATACGGGCAGCCTCAAGCTCAGACTCAAAGAAAGCTAACTTCCTCTGAAGCTCAAGGATCTGCTCCCGCGTGTCAGTGATCCCGCGGGAGGCAGTCGCTTCCCGAGCCATAACATCTTTACTCTCGTGGCTCAATTGATCGTACCGATCAGACAGATCGTGGAGGTCCTTCAGTATGGCCGGCCTAGTTTTATCCCGAGCAGCCCTTGCCTTCTCTATAGTAGCTATGAGGGAACCACGCTCCTGATCTATAGTAGTTGGCAGATCAGCCTGCCGTAATACCTGAAGCTGGGCCACCAGCTGATCAGTCTCCAGTAATTTAGCCTCCAGAAGTGCAGCCACCCCTGTCCCACCGGGAAGGGCCTTAAGGATATCAATTTGACCCTGGGCGCATTGTCGGCCAAGACGAAAGAGGTCTCTCTTTCCACAGCAGCCTCTATCCCCCTTTTCAAGTGACGATAAAAGCTGTCGACCACGTCCTGTAACGCTTCATCCAGGACCTCTGTAGAGGACGGCGTCAGAGGAAGCATGGCCGACAACATCGAAGGAGTTGTGCTAGAACTTGCCACCAAGGGGACAAATTCCGAGCAGAATGGTACGCGGATAGCGGCTAACTCTTCTTCGGCAACCCGAAGAGCCTGGACACTTGGCAGGGTAGAGAGAACGACTCTCGGAGCCGCCCGAGCAGAGGAAGCCGCAAGGACCATCGTCCCCTGTCCCGGCTGTCCCATCACCTGACTGGCCGAACTCGAGCCTGCGGAAGGCCCATCAAGACGAGCCGGAGGGAGAGGAGGCACGCTTTTCTTCGCCAGTGCCCCTTCGGCAGAGTCTATCTCAATAGTGGCCATTATCGGCACTGGAAAGGCAGGACCTGCATGTCCATGACAACAATCAATCACGTGACCCGAAGGATGTGATGATAGAGCAGATAGGCCTCCTCGCAAGTTAAGATTCGGCTTATCTTACCAGGGAAGGAGCATGAAGGCTGCAGCTCGTTCGCAGCTAGCATGGTCTCCTCACCTGCTATCTCTAAGTTAAATTCGGCCGGCTCCTCTGTCCCAGCCACCTCGAAGGGAGAGACAACTCGATCAGCATCATCTTGATGGAATTCAGCAATTTTAGGGGCAGGCTCACCGGAGCCCCCGTCATTCCGAGTCACGACCTCGACAACTTAAGATTCCTCTTCTTCTGACACCTATAAGAGGGAAGAAAGATGATTAAAATCAAAGCTAGAAGAAAGGAAGAACCGGTAGCGACTTATTTACCTCTGATGCGGGGTCAACCTTATTGCCTCTTTCCCTGATAGTTAACTTGTGGTGTCTGGTCACAGCCAGTTTCCGGGAGCGAGGAATACCGCCAACAGGAGAAATTTGCCTGCTACGCTTTCGTACAGGGCGTGGTGCAACGGGTGGCTGATCTGCCGCCATCTCATTGGCAAAACAGGCGGCTGATATGCCCCAACATCTTCCAACGGAAGGGAAGAATCATCTGCATCATGCTCATCACTTTCATCATCCGCAGTAGTGGAGTCTGAATCTGGCACTTCGACTCTATTCTTCCTCTTCCTCGTCTTGGCCCCCTGGGACCTCTTCTCCAAGCCGGTACCGACAATAAAACTGGCACCAAGGTTAAAATCGATAAGGGGTTTGTTCGCCATGACATGGTACAGAGCCGCCATATACAAAATCTCTATCGGCACCTTAATAGCAGGGACCGAGAAAATGGTACGGGTATGGAATGTATCGTAGTAGTGCCAGGCCCTGATGCCGTCAAGAAGGCTACCTTCAAAACCCAGACAAGAGCTGGGACTGTCTAGAAAAAGCTGGCTGTATCCACACTGTCGGGCAAACCTGCTGGGCAAATAAGGCTCCAGAAAGACAGTATTGCGGTTGCGATACACCATATGAGTGGGGCGGATGTTACGCAGTCACAGGAGCATCTGGTCGTCCAGAAGCTGAGGGGGCCCAATACCATCAAGATGTACAATCGCTATTTCCTCTGCAGTAAAACGAGGGACAGATACGAAAATATTATACATATCTGCCCTCGCCAGCGCCATTCGACAAGCGCACATGGTCTCACACTCCCAACACTTATTACGATAACGGAAGATAAAAGCATCATCGTCAGTTACGCCGTCTTCAGAGTCCGATCTCATCAAAGACGGATAATGCATCAGCAGCCACCCCATCAGATAATGATAGGGTAGCTCAGTCCGTTCAAAATCTTTTGTCACATCGTGGGCGGTAACCTTGGACGTGAAAGTACGAAGGCCATGGTGTGTGCTGTACACCATGGCTGGAAGGAGAGCTAGCTTGACTCGCGAAACTAACTTCACAGCCGGAAGGATGAAATTACGACTGATCCTTTCAATAGAACCAGCTCCTCCCAAGACTACACAATTTTGCAGCCATAACATCAAGAATCCCGCCAGGAGCGCCTTTTCTGAAGGTTCTTGGGTATCCTGTTAAAAATAACCAAAAGAGTCGATTTTACTCCCGAATCTGTCACTAGTGGTGGCTACCCTCTTGGTCGACGACACCAAAGTTTGAACCGCCTCCCGGGATTGAGGACGTCGGGAAGTAACTCGACCTGAGGCACCCATCGTGAAGAGATAGCGCACCCAGTCCTTGGTGTGGGGAGCATTCCCTTCCGAGCTGCTGTCCTTTTTGGCTATCTGCTGATATGTGCTATAGTGGCACAAAATCTCTTGATAATAGCTACGAAGCCTTGATATCGTCCCTCCAACTCTTCGAACTCCTCATTCGTGGGAGTGTATGCCTCAAGAGCTTTATCCCCTAAAGAAGCTTGGAGACCGCGTGCATTTCATGGAGCGCAAGCCCCATTTCCCCTATGGGTGTATAGAAGGTTCCCGTACGGCGGTTATACATCTCCAGCAAGATATGAATAATCTCTTGTTTATGGGCAACCATTGCTGGTGCCCCGAAACATGATAAAGACCAACTCACACAGAAAGGCCTTATACTTTCGCAGATCCACATAGACAATTAGTCCCTGAGGGAATGGGGTGTATCCACTTGGAAGCATCAACCGCCAATGGGATAGGAGCCCTTCCGAGCAAGTTGGTTCATAAAGGTGTCGGCTGCAGAAAACGTAAATTGGGACCCGGCACATTCAAGAAAGTACCCGGGCCAATCCCATTACAAACGGCTGGTGTGCACCTTGCCCGCACACACTGACTTCATACTGTTGTTATAATGGATGTCTCCCACAAACATCCCACTTCGAGTAGGAGTTAAAGACACCTCCATCTTTCGGTCCAGTGGGAGCAATTGAACCAAGATAGTGGAAGTAACGCTCCATTTGGGGGATGCGGATCGCCATCCCGTTAGAAACAAAGCTCCAGTTCTCTGACACATCCAGAACCTGACTGTTCTTCACAGTCAAGGCGTCTCCGAAGAAGAATGCAGGCTTCAAGTACTCCCCTTCTAATTTCCCCGAGTTCATCATAGCATTGAGAAAAAGAAAGGCTGGTTCTTGAGGGCATTCAATCTCGCCGGAGGCTCATCACTAGGAAACTGGTCTGCCATATGCCTAACTATATGGTCGTACCTATAGCCCAGAGCAGCTTGGGCACGACCTACCAGGAGTTCTCCAGCAGCATTAACGGCAAATTAACTGAGACAAAGACAGAAGCAATAAGTTAAAAAGATGATTGACTAGTGCCCTCAAGCCTATGCGGCTCGATTCAAAGAAGCCTCAGGCGGCCCAACTCAGAAAAAGCTTATGCGGCTCCGACTAGTGGAGACTCATGCTACAGTGACTAAACATAGTTATGCGTCTGTTCAAACACAGCCTCATGAGACAGAGTTCGAATAAGTTTAAAAGGCTCATACGACAAGGTGAGTTCAAACGAGCATATGCGGTCCAAATTAAGTGAGCTTATGCGGCCCCGTTAGAGACACACTTATGCGGCTCAAATGCAGATAAGTTCATACAGTCCAATTCGAATAGGCTTATGCGGTCCAAATCAAGTGAGTTTATGCCGAGCTTATGCGGCCCCGCTAGAGAAGTACTCATGCGGTCACAATATCAGATCTCATGCGGCTTCGACATGGAACATACCCCATGCGGCTCGAGACATGTAGGCAACACAAAAGAAGTAGAGGCTCGCGCATAAAATATATGACGTAGCCATGATAGTCAGGGTTCCAAACTTACGCCAAAGGTCCTTACCATCGATAGCGGGATGGACGTCGGGGTGAACTATGTGTACGTCAACTGGCGGACAAGCTGTCAGATCGTCGTCGCAGAAGCAGCTTTCTTACCCTTCGCCGTCGATAATGACACTGCCTTCTTCGCCGCAACAGTCTTCTTGGGAGCCATTACTATGATCAGAGAAAGAAACGAAGACAAAGGGTTAGGGCAATAGCAGAAAGTAAAAGAAAGTCTTTCTCAAACACCCTGCTATTTATAGGCAGAACCCCTATGAACCGACGCATCGGTCCACGAGCAGTATAACCGACTCTTCGTTTATCAAGGCGATCTGATTATTTAGGCTAGACTCTTGGATCCTGCCCCAAAAAGCGGCCTTAGAATCAAACAGCAATTAATGCAAAAAGATTTCACACGTGACAGGATGACGTGGCAAGGAGCTTCATGCGGCCAGACAGCCCATGCGGCCAAAGGGTCCATGCGGCTGATTGACTAATGCGGATGAGGAGGCTATACGATTGGGA
The DNA here is from genome assembly GCA_029216955.1 of Iris pallida. Classification (NCBI taxonomy): domain Eukaryota; kingdom Viridiplantae; phylum Streptophyta; class Magnoliopsida; order Asparagales; family Iridaceae; genus Iris; species Iris pallida. The sequence goes on from JANAVB010009958.1 coordinate 76,113, forward strand.
CATCTATGTGGAAGGACATCATATGCGGCCAGAAGAGTTTATACACTGCCATGCTTCTTATTCAAAGTATTTCAATTTTGCAAATTGAAAACATTGAAGGGGTCTTGTAGAAGCATGGAAAAGAATAAAGAAAGATCCATGCGGCCAAGGATCCCCTGCGGCTCAGAGAGCTCATGCGGCTCAGGGACCCATGCGGCTCAAGCATCTATGCGGCCCAGAGAGGAGCCACGTGGCCCTCAACAGCTCTTCCCTTTGTCTTCTACTGTATTTAATGCCTTGACGGCTGACAGCTCTGACTAATGACAGAAATGCAATAATATTCTGTCATAATGGCAGACTCCTAGGGAAACGAAGGATATCTCTGACACAATCTCCCGAAATCCAGAAACCTTTATGCGTCCTTGACACGTACAGTCGCATGCGGCTCAGACAGAGGCCACCCATGCGGCTCAGGCAGAAGCTATCCCATGGCTCACGAGAACTACCCCATGCGGCTCAAGCAGAGGCTATCTCCATGCGGCTCACGAGGACTATCTCCATGCGGCTCACGAAAAAGCACCCATCATGGGGTCACCTACCCGCATACGGCTCAGATCACCACCATGTGGTTCAAATGTTCAGGGGGCACTCCCAAGCAGCCTTGACATGTGGCCAGCCTTATGCAGCTCAATGGGGAGCAGTCCTCATGCGGCTCAGAGTTTCTAAATGGCTCGCGGTTAAGACATGGCATAATAATGGACACGTGGTATCAAATCGACCGAAATCCATCAATAAATCCCAATAAAATATTGGGATCAAATCAGATCATTTGCAATCAAGCAAATCAATGACACGTGGCTAAAAATCCGAGATTGGCATAACAAATTATGGGGATTTATGTCAATCATCATTAATTACCCACAAAGATTTGATGTAATCACATTAATTGCCCAGATCTATTATATTCAAGATGAGCGGCCCATTCATTGATCCTTAGCCGCCGGCTTTTGAGAATGGGCAATCATTGCAAACCCTAATGATGCCCCCCACTCTTATAAATAGTAAGGTGCCATTCCCTTGCAGGAGGGAGAAGACATAGAAGAGAGAACACAGAGAACAGACAGAAGAGAGAGAGCAGAGATACAAAGGCACGCACAGAGAGCATCCTGAGAGCATTTTTCCCGGAGCCAAGGTTGCATCCGATCGTCCAAGGAGTAAGGCAGAGCTGCTGTCGCTTTCTCGAGCCTCTATCGTCACCCCAGAATCTAAAATAAATAATTGTACTTAGATTGCTGTACCTTGGTTTTCGTCCCTAGGCTTTCTTTGTACAAGCGAGTTTGTATTGTGAAGTAAAAGTCCAGTCCTCCGATAATTGTTCTGTTCTTTTTATTTTATGGCAAACAAGAGCGAGTCCAGATCAGTCGGAGAGAACGGGATCGTTAAAGACTGCCCGTCTGAGGGAGCAGTGTAGGCTATCTCAGGGAGAGGGACGTTGGAAGGATGGTTTGAGCTGGGTCCAATTCGGGCGAACAATGTCTGCGAAGGACACCAATTACCGAAGGGCGACGGGGATTCTCCTCGCGAACCGGGAGCCCGAGTGTCGGTAGGAAGGTGCTGCTGCCCATGGTGAGGCCAGCAAAATGGGCAGCAAAAGGGGACAAGAGGGGGGGTGGACGCATAGAAAGTGAAAGGGGGGGGAGGTGGCGCATAGGAACAGCCAACAGGAGCCTGGCTATACGCAACCAGGATGGGGGCACATATGGCGCACAAGCAGGAAGAGAAAGGCGCATGGTGGCACACCGCTGGGGCGCAGAAGGGGCCAGGGGCGCAGAGGAAGCCAAGCGCATGGGAAGCACCAACGGGGGGCGCATATACGCACTGAAGCCAGGCCATGTGTGGCGCCAGGGGGGCGTCTATGCACATGGGAGTACTTAGGGAGGGGCCCCAAGGGGGTAGGCCTAGGAACAATGAAAGTGTCTGCGCCCGAAGAGAGGAAGGGAGGGAAGAGAAAAAAACCGAACATTCGAATTTGAACTGGAGGAAAGTGGAGAAAATTGAGGGAAGGAGCAAAAGCAGTGGTGGAGGGAGGAGCGAGCGGAGGATGGGGGTGGGTGGCGGCGGAGGGATAGTGGAGGCGGGGGAAAAGGGGGGTGGTGGTGGTAGAAGGCGGAGGCGAGCGCGGCCATGTAAAGGGGCCGGGGGCCAACTCCCATGAACCGGAGTTGGTCGAGAGACCAGGAGCAGCACCCCACCGTCCCGGCGGGGGTGCAGAGCCATACGGAGGAGAGGGGGGAAAAAGAGGGGCGGCGGCTAACTGCGGGACGACGGAGCAACATGAGGGGGAGGAGAGGGAGTAGCGAACACCGGGCCGACGCTGGGAGGAGCCCAGCTATAGGCGGCTGGCGTTCCCCGCGGGGAACCGGAGGGGAATCAGAGGAAGAAGAAGGGGAAGGTGGGACGCCATTCTATATATGTATATCATTGAATATCATTGATATATATATATATATATATATATATATATATATATATTATATATATATAATATATATATTATATATATATATATATATATAATATATATATATTATATATATATACTGTCATTGACAGTAATAATGATAATGTGGTTATTAATGTTAGCTATTATTTTAGGATTATATATAATTAATTAGATTTTATGAGAGAAGACAACTTAAAAATGTGGGTCCTGCTCTAGGCTTGACCTATTACACAGGGACCGAGTTCCAGCTGAACTCGAACAGAGTTCAGTCCATGTTCGGTCTCCTTGTATCTAGGTTAGCATATATTGAATTATGTACAAAAAATAAAATTCATAGAAATTTTGACAGATCTCATATATCTTAGGTTAGCTGTAGAGGCCGATCACAGCTAGTGGGAGTTCGAAGACTAGTACATCGTGTAGCTTTAGGCTATTCACACATGTATGACAGAAGGACCATTTCGACTTGTACCAAAAATTTTGATTTAATAAATTGTTTAATTATATCAAAGCATTTATCAAACAAAAGTCATTATGCTTCCGAGACGATATAAGAATACCTAACTTGCGAAAATAAAATTTAAGCGGTCTTTGGCTAATGGTCTTGTAAAATATCTACTATTTGATGACTTGTGTCAACAAATCCTAGACAAATATCTCCGTGTTGTTGATGATCACGAAGAAAATGATGATGTATTTGTAAATCCCTAAATTTCCAAAGAATTTTTTTATTTTATATGTTGCTAAATATTAATTTTTGGATTTTTATTACTTTAAAATAATGTATTTATAAACATAGTCTTAATGATGGTTAAGTTTTGTTATGTAGGTTGACTAGAATATATGACATGGCTAGAGCAGTCGTGTGTCTGGACTAGCATATTAGCTATAAACCTCGCTAAATTTATTTATTTCATATTTATTGTTTACAATCGATTAAATCATATTCTTGTTATCTTTTTCATATTTTAATATTTATTTATTTAGTTTCTTGAAAGGATTTAAAATTAAAATTTTTGTTATGTACTAATAATAGTAGTATTGTGTGTTAGCCCAATTTATCATACACCTATTTATTTTTACTATTATTATTATTATTATTATTATTATTATTATTATTATTATTATTATTATTATTATTATTATTATTATTATTATTATTATTATTATTATTATTATTATTATATTTATTGATGTTGTTGTTATTGTTATTAATCATATATATAATATATATATATATATATATATATATATATTATAATATATATATATATATATATATCTATATATATATTTAAAAATATATATATATATATATATATATATATATATATATATATATATATATATATATATATATTATATACATTCATAAAGGTAAAATACCAGGCACTAGAAAAATTGCTATAATAGGTTTAAAGTATTTTTAAGTTTATTTTCTTGTATTATTTATATATTTCAATTCATATCATATATAATATGTATAATTAGTAAAAATAATTATAATAATCTGATGAACAGTTTTTCACAATGCTCATCTTCCCCAAGGGAAAAGATTCGACTGTGCATAGCACAACGGTTCTTTCCAATTTTTTCTTCTTCTTTTCTTTGAATCATATGAACCGAATTAAATCAGGATTATTTTCTGGTGATTGTAATCTCTTCCTTATTACGATTACGCTAAATCCTACAAATATTTGAATTTAAAACCCCTATAAATCGATTAGAAAGGTCGAGATATAACTGTCAATAGCTTTCAAATTTCTTCCGCAACCCTAAACACCTAACCACGTGTTCGAATTTCACAAGAACCAGAGTGTCCCAGACATCCCCCGCCGCGCTGACCACTTGATCCGCATGCAAGCGCCGCTCATCGTCACGAATAATCGTCAGTCGCCTATATGAGCCAGCGACAGAGCCACTGCTGTCAACACCCACAATAGGTACCCATGTTCTCGTTCCCTTTTCTCCCTTGTTAGTCAAGTTTTGCAATCGACAAATTTTTGTGGAAAGATGGATCGACCCTCTCTGAAATGCCATAATTAGTTTGATTTAATTCGTAAAAAATTTGAGGGGAAATTCGAGGTCAAAACTAAAAAAATGTTGTCTTGAGTCTGGAAGCAGAACCCAAACCAGTCTACTATACCCCTAATAGGAAGGCTGTTAGCTACAAGATTTTTGGTATTTTTGAAATCGGATTAAACAGTTTTGTAGCCAATATAACCAGCATCAAAACAGAATTTTTACTTCTAATTATAACCAAGTATTGCTTAGATAAATCGATTTCAAAATCTCCAAAAAATAGTTTTCTAAAAGTTAAAATTCTCGATACAAGGTCCGTCCTGACAAACCAGATGACTTTGTCGTAACCCGAGGCATACAAAGGTGCGTATGAAAATTGTGAACGTGCGGGCTTTGACAAAATTTGAATTGGTTGTGTGCACGACAAATTCGATCCATATCCCGAAGAACACCATATCAACCTTTCTATATTTTCCAATTACATTGTGCATACTTGTCACTTCGTGACGAAACTTGTGCCATTGGAATTGTATCATTTTTTTGGTCCTATGAGCAATGTTTAGTCTGATTCTGAGATAGTTGACCAGATCACCATTTTGCGGGCCCCATGAACCGAATCAACGGACGATTTTGTACACGACTCATTGAAATCCAAAATAGACATACCATTGGGTTCATATCAAAAAATTGAACTCGTAGACATATAGTTTGATAACTTTAGAGACCATAGGTTTTGACATACTTTTTGCTGCAAAGCGGGTCTAACGGCGGAAAGTGTTGTGACCGAAATTATCATTTTGCCATTGTCCAAATTGGACTTATGGTTATCAATCTTGGACATTCCTTTTATTCGAAAAATGTTGTTGATGTTTATTTTAGCATCTGGGGACGTTTGCGGAAGTTCCATCATTGTAGCTTCTCCTAACTTGTTGATTTCATTAATCGGATGTCGTCAAAATACCCAACAACCACCAGGCAAGTATACCTTGTTATGATTTTTGATTTTGCATATTTCTTTCGATTTATTTATTTTTCATTATTTTTTGCTTAGTTTAAATTGTGTCTAAGTCACACTTAGGTGCAAGAGATTGTGCTAGTCATTTTTCTGTTATTTTTATTTGTATTTTGCATGTGACCTAGAATTAAAAGACGACCTCATGTGTATGGAGCATTTCTATGTCTTTATTGCCCTGACACTTGTGTATCGCGAGTAGTGAGTCTCATATAGGTCTCGGACATGCGTATCGACTAGCCAACGGTACGTACAGGCCGTGCAATAGTTAAATTCTAATAGATTTGCATGTCTAGAGACTTAGTGGTTATTAGAATACCATGATCTGGACATAACATGAGTAGTGCATGGGGAAGGAGAAGACAGTTATCATGCGTAGGGGCTTCCATTTATTTACTTTCTTCAGTCGTCGCTAGTCGACTCAGTCGAGTGCTAGTGTGCCATGCATTTACTTTCCTCTAGATGCCTTTACTGACTCACCCAAGAGACATATGTCATACAATTTTTTTTCTGATGCCACTAGTGCCTCGGTTGAAACGCTATTGTGTCATGCCTTTATTTTCGGAGATCCTCTGCATGGAACGTTGTCTTCAAAGTGCATTTTCACATAGATGGTCAGAAGCCCAGTTATTGTTTGCATTTTTTCAGTTATTGTAGCATGTTTTTTCTATATCTTATTTTGTTCCTCTAAGTACCTGGTGATCTCTCCAGGTATAGACGACGAGCAGTAGAATGAGGAGTACGGTTCTAGACTAGACTCTTCTATTGCAGCCGAGGAGGTCTCACCTTCGGAGTCTATTTGAGTTTTTTTAGTTGATGGAAAATTAATATGAGATATAGTTGTTATATGTGCCCATGGAAAATTAATATGAGCTGGAGTTCATACAATACAACTTATATGTGTATTTGTAGGTTCCATATTGGATTAGCCTGCGTATACATATAACTGGCATGTACGTATTCTTAGTTCTACGTATGTTGGGAGAAGGGCGTTACATGTTTTTTGGTAGTCTATGTAGGTGAAGAAAATATTGTTCGGTTACGTTACTGTACCGATCAAGCCTGCATATAGGATTAGAAATTAGGATCTCATCTACATGCTTGATCACCTTTCTTGATTTTAATTTTCATACTCTCATTTGACTGCTTCACTTACATCCAGCTTGATCCTGTCCTAACACAAATATTATATTCGTGCCAATAGGATAGATATTTGTAGTGTTCGCGCTACCCTTCTCGCCATTAACGTTAGGGATTCAACCACTTCATAGGGACAAGCGGATCAGCCACCTCCAACCATATCCCCAACCACACTAGCACCATTAGAATCATCATCAAAGCCTATGATGACACCACCCACTATGCAGCAGCAAGTCCCCGTCCCATGGAGGACAAGCAGACCCCTAGAATCTTGCACCTCAAGAAGGGTACCTGCCACTCCCGCCACCCTACTACCTCAGTTTCCACAACAGTATCCACCCCCTATCCGCCTTAGTATCCGCCACCATATCCACCCCAGCTCTTCCATAATATCCACACTATCAACCTAAATACCCACTATAGTACCCCTATCTATATCTACCTTATACCCCCTATTATATGGGCCACAGGGTGCCCAACAGTTTGTGCCAAAAATGCCATACATTCCCTATATCAGCCCATGTAACGCCCTAGTCCCAAAATACGTATAGGACCAAGATACGTAATATGCCAGCTACGTATCGAGATGACTCCAGTCCCGTTCGAATATGTATAATCTGTATGGACTATGGCATTAGGTTTAATCATGTCAAGTCAAAACTAATCTCAATCCACATAAAATAATCAAACATCAAGAATGAACAATATGGTTCGTGGTCTGCAGGCCACTAGCATACATGTCCGAATAGACTCAAAAGGAAATACGAGTCTAGTAAAGTAGACTAACAAGCAGAATATGTTAAGACAAAAAATATACAGCACGAGAGAATAATAGAATGAAACCATGCACCAACGATACCTGAATTCTGCAGACGTAACTCATAACCATCCATCGATTCTACCAGCTTGGCTATAACCTGGAGAGATAACCAGGTCCTCAAGGGACTAGTAAGACACATAATATACATGCCTACTTTAATAGTTTTAACATACAAGGAATGATAAAAAGTACAAGACAAATAGACAAGAGTACAGAAGTACAGAATATATAAGGAAGTGACATGCCATAGAGAATCGTGTTGATAAATATGACTGAGAGTAAATCGGAGTAAACCGCAGCTCAGTGGGGACTCATGGCCCTTTAGATCATAGCTCAATGGGGGCTCACAACCTATAGTAAGTCTCTATCGCAGCTCAGTAGGGTCTCACATAGAGAGTGGTCAGTATAGTCATCGTCTATCACAAGGTCCTCGCCTAGAACTACGATTCAGTCAGGCAAGTCGAGTTACTAAGTCAACAAGTCCAGTCCATCTCAATCATGTCAAGGGACATGACAGAGGCTAAGCATACTATCACGACATGATCACGATAGAAAAAATATGGCAAGTAACATAAGAAAAAAGGGTAATAATCTACGTGCATGTAAAACTAGGAAGTAACTATGACATGAAGCAAGAGAGAAATATGTACCAAGTGAGACAAAAGAATAGCAGTATAGAAAAGCATGTAAGTACTGTAAAGTTTGGCAAGGTGCACTTGCCTGGTTCCATGATGTGAAGATGAAGTCTCGCTCCGGTGTCCACGCCTCCGGAATCTAATGCTCCTAAATAATTTATTTAACTACTTATGAAACTTATAACAGAACTTAATTACTATATTAATGTTTTATACTTTAACTATATTCAAATATCTTGTATGACTAAAAATGTATAACATACATACGTGTCGAACGAGACCTCGGAGCACAGTTTTAGGGTTTTCGACCTTCCAATTAGTCGTTATGACCCCACTTCAATAACATATTTAAAAATCATATATCCATAAATAATATTTAACTAATTTGAAACAGAATGTATGTTATACATTTGAAACAGAATTATACCCAAATATATGGCTAATTACTCGAAACTCGTCCTGAACATGGCCAATTACTCAAAATAGCTAAAATACCCAAAAATATTTGAAACAAAATTAAAATACCTTATTTTCCAGAATATCATCATGGGTACAAGGTTTAAGTTATTCTATAAGTTGTGGCACATTCTAGGTCAGCAGGTTACCCGAAAAAGCTAGTTTTTTACTATATATTTTTGACCAGATTTGAGTTGCTCAATTCATCTAAAATACTTAAAAATCCTAATTTATATAGTTTAACATAGAAAAAATTAATTTTTTAAAATAACCACCAATAACTTATAGTTCCTTCACAACGAGGTTAAATTTGATCCTACCGAAACATGAATATTACGACTATAAATTATGAAACTTTTATGGGCAAAATAAATAACAAAATTACCAAAATACTATTTTAGATTAATAATAGAATTTCTATAGAACCATAGCATAGGTTTGAAATAGAAAAATTAGGGTTTCTTACCAAAAGTCCTTGCTAGTTGGGTTGTAGGGCTTCTCCTTACCAAAGCTCCCACCTTTATTGCTATCCTTGCTTGCTAATCCTCTTTATAAGTTTGGAGGGTGGAAATGGCTCTAGATGGTTGGATGGAGAAGATGGTGATTTTAGGGTTTGTTTGGTGGAATTTAGATGAAAGAAGGATTTTTTTAATGGAGGAAAAAGGGTTGTATGATAGAGGGATGAAGATGATGGATTTGGATGGAGGAGGAGCTGCCAAAATTGAAGGGAAGAGACGTTGGTCGGCTATGGAGAGGAAGAGGAAGGGAAAATTAAGTTAGCATTAGGGTTGGCTAAAAGTAGGTATATATATAGGCTTTTTGGGTTGCATGCATGTAGTAATAGGAAACATATTCCTAATGGGATGTTGGAGAATGTACACAGGGGAGGGCTGTTTTGGTCAGCCAAGAGTGGCCCCCTTAGATTTGTTTGGTTATTGTGAGTTGGCTAATTGATTGGATTGAGGATTAAAAAGGTTTTCCTAATATAGACTAATTAAATTGTTCTATATAAATACAATCAAATCTGAATTAAATATAAAATATATATATATAATTAAATATTATGCCCAATATGCCTACATAGGTTTGGATTTGGACTTTGGGTCAAATATAAACTATGCCAATTAGGATTATACTAGGATTACACGTAGACACTTTCTATAAGTAGAAATTTTCCAAAATTGAAAACATATTAATATTAATAAATGTATATCAACATGAAGGTATTTGAGAGTACAAAGCACACGTGTATACTATCCGTGCCACAATTCTTGGTCATCTTGTACTCCAAAACTCAACCATGGCTATAGTCATCTATAATAATAACTATTAATTTAAAGATATTCATAAATTCCATAAAATCCTATTTAAGCCAAATAAAATAAATAAATAATCTAAAATTTATGGGTTTTATAGCCCATGTCCCATGCTGATGGTACTCCCATGCCAGTTCTTTCAGGGCAAGATGCAGGCCCAAATGCAGCAAGTGAGTTGATTAGGAGGAGCCTAGAGACACACTAACTCGAGCACCCCAAGCATCTATAGGTACTATCGAGGGGTCCCACAACATGAATCCTCCAACCTTCAAAGGCACTAAAGACTCCATAGGTATACCAAACTAGTTGGTACAAACATAAATCTTTTAAGGGCTTCGTAGTTTCTCAAATCTACAGATGATGGTGGTTAGATTACAGATGGAGAGAAATGCTTATCATTGGTGGGGGAGGAGAAGCTTCAACTAGGAGTTAATTCGACCTTGGAGGAATTCAAAGAGATTTCAACAAAAAGTACTTTTCAACACAACTAAGGACACCCTTTATGACCATTTCCTACACTTAGAGCAAGGTAGTATGACAATAGATGAGACGATGTCGAGTTCAGTTGGTTAAGTCATTTTGCTCCCCGATTAGTTTCGGCAGATTGAGAAGGCTAATAGATTTCATAACGGATTGAGCATAGAGATACACTAGTTCTGAGTACGAGTCTCACAGCCAGCTATCTTGGCAGAGGCTAGAACTCAGGTTGTTTGCAAAAACAAAAGTTTGATTTACAAACTAAGAAAAAGAAAAGTACAATTAGTACAATTTGATTTCTGGAGAAGTACAACTGTAGGAATCTGATCGGAAGACGATCACTTTATCCCTTGGACGATATGATATCGAAGACACTAGCCTCTGGAGAATGTCGCAGCACTTTAGCAAGAGATTATGATCATTC